>VZTR01026073.1:0-47334 GCA_013400775.1 Chaetops frenatus
GGCCGCCCTCAGCAGCGCGGAGCCCGGGGGCTGCGCGCACCCGGCGGCCGAGCGCGGCCCCGGGCCGGCACAGGTACTGCCGCGGGGCGGGCGGTGGCTCCGAGCGCGGGGCCGGACCTGTTGCGAGTTTACGGCGGCTTAACACTCGTAGGCGATGGGCACGGAAAACTTATGTGCTTAAAAAAAACCGTAGGAAAGCTTTGCAGGCTTGGCAGTGAATGGGGGAAATTTAGATTTTGCTTTCATAGCTTACTCGCAATGTGTCACCGAGAAAGAACCCTAAAATATGTGTGTAGCTGTATTGCACCGCGTGTGTGTGTGCAGCGATATTCCGTTCTGCGTGTGTGAGGCCGGGTAGATAAAGGTGCACACCCCTGAGGTTGGTTGCCAAACTGAGACTGCAGCGTGCCGTGGGAAGGGACAGCACCTCTGCCTGGATGACGTGGTGGGGAGCGCAGTGTCTCCGGAGAAATACAAAGTTAATACTTCTCCTTCAGAGAGCCAAGGACGGCAGCCTGTTTCTGTTGTCCTGTTTCTGCTTGCACAGAGTTAAGTTTTGCATCTTCACAGAGACGCCAGAGCGTTGCATAGGTGCAGCTGTCCTCTGAAAAAGGTGACAGCCTATTCTGTAATAGAGGTCAATTAAATTCTGCAGCTGTTCCTCAGTGCTGGTGTTGTTTCCCAGGTTATGGTGTTGAGACAGGGAGAAAAAAGTTTTCGTGACCATCTGTATGAACTCTTTTTCATGGTGTGGTGGTGCATGCACACCCTCCCCCACCATAAAATTTCTGAAATGCTCATAATTTTTCAGGCGACCTTAAAACACTAATTTGTGATAGTTGGTATATATACCTATCCAGAAACACCCCAAATAGAATCTAAATAGAATCTGGAACTGTGTTTGAAAAACTTGTATTATTTTGTCTATGGTTAGAGCTTCTGTCTCACTTCAGCACAACCTTTGTGTGTTTATACTTTCTGTGGGAAGTTTGACGTGGCAAGATTTTTTGTGTGTATGTGTGAGTAAGCTGTGGAGGAAGTAATTTCCTCTGAATGCTCTTGTAGCTTACGGTGCTGGTTGTTGCAGCTGCCTTTAAGTGAAAATCTCCTCCTTTATATAGATATAAAATATATATATGTCTGTGCTGGTGTGTAGGTAATTTAATGCTAATTTTGTGTCTTTTGGAACAACTAAAGCCCTCACTGACTGCCACGTCTTTTCTGATGGAGGTGGGGGAGGGAAGAAGGTACAGCTGGCAGCACCAAGCCTCTGATTAAACATTTTTCTTTCTTCTCCCTGTGTTTACCTTGTTAACTAATAAATAGGGGAAAACTCCACAGGATTAACTCCTGGAAGCAGTTAACTACTGCAACTGAGAAATCTTGTGCTGCATTGAAGAGTGTGGGGAGGGCCTGTACACAGCTCAGCGTGGTTTCTTGTCTGATGTGGATTATCAGTAAAACTGTTGAGGTTTTTTTCTTCAGAAATATGTTTAATTTGAGAAGCCAAGGAATGGGCTTTCTGATAGGGATAACTTTTCTCTACTGACATGTGCCAGTGCAGCATAAATTTATCTGCATGTTCTTTGAGCTGTAATTTTGAGGTGCCTTTGCGTGTGCTTCTGGAGCACAATTCCTGATTTATTTTCATCCAGTTTCCATGTTTAAAGATGACTCCATGGCTTGAGCTTAAGCATGTGAAGTATAGGTGGTTGGGCAAGCTATTTTAAAGGAACATTTAACACCTGAAATGCTAATTTATGTTGTGTATTTTTAGTTCTTTGGGGATGCTTGGCCTATGTGCTTGGGACTCTATCGGAGTAATAAATGGTTGTTCAGGATTTGGATCCTCAGCATTTCTCATAACAGTTTAATTTGGGCCTCAAGAAAGTGAAATTCTGTTATTGTTAAAGTCCATCTGCTATTGAAATAGAAGTTCTCATGTGGAAAAGAGGAAGCTCATTATCAAGGCTGCAGAGTGTACAACCTTAATAACTTTTTCAGATCCCTTGGAGGCAAGGTTGCTATATCTGACAACTAATCTGGTGAAATACAATCATATGGTTTGGCAATGCAGGATTCTTCAGGTCTTCTGCTTCTAAAAATGATGGCAGTTATCAGGACACTCTTTCCTGAGAGTTTTCTGGAATGTTACTCTATCCTTTTTAACAAAATCTGACTACAAGACAAATTATGTATCTTGTGAATGCTCTCATCATTAGAAAACTCTTTCTGAATTGCTTTCTATCAAATTCTGGGGTTTGCTTGTTTCATTTCTTTAACAACAACAGGATCAAGATGTGAAGCTGAGGGAGAAGATGCCTGATAACAGCAAGGGCAACGTACAGTGCTGAGGCCATACTGCCTCAGCTCTCCCTTGTGGAATATCTTGTGCTCAGTTTTGTCACACTGTGGAGTTCTGGAGTAAAAAGGCTGCTCAGGCCTGGGCCAGTAATGCAGAAGACAAGCAGAATTAGGAATTCTCTCTATCCTGTACTTTATTCTTTGCTTCACCAGCATCAAAAGCAAGGAATCTTCCATCACTTTCTTGGAGTGGGGCTGATGTAGAAGATTTGTAAAAGGTTTGGTGGGAAAGCCGTGTCATATTACACATCTCCTCTAAAATAAGGTGTGCTAGAATAGGAGAAGGATTTCCTAGGGAGAGTTTTCTGCCCTGGTCACTCTGCCTGTCCTGATTTTTCAGTGTGTTCTGTCTGTTGGGGTGCTATTTGGGAAGCAGGATCTACAGTGTATTTTCCATGTGTAGTTGAAGTCTAAGTTCTCCTGGTAAAAAGAATAGTTTGGGACTTTCCTTTGAGAGTTTTTTGCATCTGCACATTCATTGCTTACAGTTCCCTCCGTGGGCTTGAGAGAGGTGAATCCCATTTAAATGCAGCATGTGGTAGTGCTGAGGAAACTAAGCTATCAAGAAAAACCAATATTTGCCCCTGACTTCTGGTCATTTTTTGCCTTCAAATGTGTTTTTTATCCTTTTTGGGAGGGAATACAATTCACAGCGTTTTAAAATGCACAGAGTGATGAATAATAGCCGGTGTCATTTTCCTTTTTGCAGATTCCTAAAGAGGACACAATAATTGGAATGAGAAAATTGCCATCATGAGTCAACAAGGTTATGTTGCAGCTCCTCCATATTCCCAGTCCCAGCCAGGAATAGGAGGTTTTGGACCACCTAATTCTTCAATTCATTATGGACATTATGGGGACCCTAACTCTTCATACTCAGCACCTCAACCAGGTATTATTTTGGCTTAAAATTTGTTTTGGGAGTCTGCTTTTCTGTGATGGTGCATCTGTTTTTAACCTGTGTAAGTTTTACAGTGATACTGCAACAGGAAAGAGAAAAAAAGCTTTACCCAGTTTCTCTAAAATTTCTTATTAAAGACAGCAGGAGTTGTGTTACTCCAATCAGATGCTGAATATAGTCAGAATTCAGATAGAAATGCTTCTGGTAATCGACTTACTAAACACTTGGGGTAAATACTTGTTTTCATACCAGATGATTTTCTTTTAGAGTAATTTAAAGGGAAAATAGTTCAAGAAATACAATTTGAAAGGCTGTTCATTCAACACTGCTGTTTACAAAAATTATAGTTTCTTCACAGTCACTGTACTAGGTATGAATTAAGAACCATTTTCAGCACAGGACAGCAGGTTCTACACATTGAAGCTCTTTTTGTTTTTATTTTGAAAAGTTGTTTTAAGTTTTCATTCTTACCTTGGTCTCTGAAATCAAAGGGACCTCTTGCTTCTACCTTGAAATACAGCTGGGTGACAGAGTATTACCAATATCCCAAACTGGCAATTGCAGGGTCTGTTTGTTCATTGCTTCTTTGTTACTGTCTCTCCCTCTTGGATTCTTTGCTGAAAAGTTATGAACTGTTATTTGTTTCCTTTTTACTCTCTCTTAGTTTTTCATATCTGCTTTTATAACTGATCAGAAATCTGTGCCTTCCAACAGAATCACTGAGATTGGAAGGCACCTCTGGTCCAATCCTCCTGCTTAAGCAGGGTGAGCCAAAGGTGTTATTCCTAATGCTACAGCAGAGCTGCACACCTGCATTTCTTGCCCATCTTGTTCTTTCTTACAGGGTTTTACATAAAAGTGCTTAATCTTTTGCAGGTGTGTCCAAATCCACTGTGCCTTTTGGATCTCCAGCTCCTGTTGGGCCTCTACCACCTGGTGCACATCAATTCAGCCAGAACAGTTCCCAGAATGGGTCTGGTACGCCAGGACAGCAGCCACACAGGTGACTGGAAAGAATTAATACCTGATAGCTAAACTGTTTGAGCTCTGTTACCTCTCTATGAAGGAGACAGGAATGGGAAGGGGAGAAAACAGGTATGGGTAAAAGCTGTAAAAAGAAACCTTTTTACATAAAAAAAAGGATTTTTGCATAAGGGGTAGCCAAGCTTTATTACACAGTACTTGTGTTGCAGGTAAAGTGAGTCAATGTGCAGCTCTTTTATTTAATTCTGTCAAATACTATTTTGTGCATCTCCTAAGAGTGGCAAAATTAGTTTGTGTGCCCATAGCTCCTTCAGTTTTAGTGACCTTGACACCATTTAACAACATTCTTCTTGTAGTTGGTTGAAATCTTAATCTGCTTCTGTGCTTGTTAGTTGTTCTATAGTTATTTCATGTCAAAATAGGGAAGCCTGTTTCTTGTCACTGTGAAAAGGAGGACTCAAAGAGACTGGGGATCAGTTGTTCAAGATGAGGTACTCATGCATAGGGAGAAGTGAAGATGAAAGAACAAGGTGAACAGAGTCAGGCTGATGTGACCCAGCAAAATACTGATTCTCTTCCTTAGCTTCCAGTCATTGCTCTGACAGTGCACATCTCCTGTTCTTAACCTGATCTTGCTTTCTTTCCAAAATTGCTCAGAGCTGCTGGTCTAGACCAGGAAGTATCCAGATGAAAATTTCAAGTAAAGTGAATTCTACTTCTCTTGAAATAGCTGTGCCCATCCTTAGTTTTACAAGGGATCACAGAAAAATCCGTGCTGATTGTCTCTGGGACATAGCATGAGATCTGATTTTACCAGACTGAAATAGGCTGGTAGAAAATACCTTTCTAAGCCCTGTGTGTGTTACTGCTTTCTTTTCTTTAGTTATTTTTCTTGCATTCATGTTTTCCATATCTGATAATCATGAAGCTTTTCCCTACCTGCATCTTCTTTTTTCCTCTATTACAGCGAACTCCTCAACAGTTTCTCACTTCCTTTTCTTCTTTCCACAGATTTTTCTCCTAATCTTCTTCACCCATCCCTGGTAGGGAATCTTCCTTTATAAGCTTGGAAAGGGGATGGAGTGCTGTGATATGTTCAGAAGCTTGTGTTTCTTAATCTTCAGGCTTACAGTTATTGCTGCTCTCACTTGCCATGGCATACTCACTCTGCTTGGTTTCTAACAAGTGTGCAAACAAACACGGACAGCCTGTTTTTATTAAAAAAATGTGCAGTCACTCTGTCCTTCCTGTGCTTTTTATATTTTAATACAAGTGTACATTTTCTGAGCAGAATGTGGGCATATTCTCTTAGGGTTTTGTCCTATTTAATGGTTTCAGCACCACCTTGAGGAGGTATGAGATCTCCGAGAATTATGATTGGTTGATGTAATCTTTTCTGCATAACTGCACTGATCTTTTCCTTTAGGTTTCAAGGCCCTCCACCTGCAAGCAACACAGGACCTTCCTATCCTCCCTACAGTCATCAGTCACAAGCAGCCTTCCCAAATACTGCACCTGCTTCCTCTACAGCACAACTTGCTGACCAGCTCAACAGCATGCAGATAAATAGCTATGGTAATTGGCTTTAACTGATTGACTTCTTCTCAGTTAAAGCATTAGGACTGTGATAATTGGAGACTTATCAAACTTCTGTATAAACAGAAAATGAGACCTTTGACCACCATCCTTGGCTTAAGTTCTTAGAATTTTTTTATCTCATTCAGTTCCTTAAATCAGTATTATTGGGTTAATTCTGAATTGATGTTTGACAAACCTTCCATAAAATTCGGATGTCCCATCAGTCATTTCTCCAATTACTTAGTGAACCTGTCAGTAACAGCCAAGGCATGAGCAATAGTTTGCAAATAGAATTTAATTTTTCTCAGTTTTTTATGGTTTCTTTAGTTGTGAAACTATTTTCTTTTTTTGTCTAAACATTTTTGGGTTTTATCTAAATTTATCTGTATTTTGATGTTATACCATCTCAAACCTAGGCTATGAAGATGTGATCATGTGATGCTTCCATGTAAATTACTTCCAACCATGAATGCTAATATGTATTTAAATTATGCAAAATATATAAACAATTTTAAAACAATTACATAAAATACAGTGTTCTCATATTATGTGCTGGGAGGCTTTATTTTGCATGTAAAGACTTCTTTCAGTTAACATACGTGAGAGAAGATGTATTTCAGTGTTTGTATATGAACACATTGGTCCTTTTGCTTCAAACCTAATTTTGGGTTTTCTTTAGCTCTCTTTAAAATTATTTTGCCAAAGGTCTTTGGGGGAAAATCTGACATTAAAAAAAGAGTAGTTTTCATAAAGTAATAAGGTGTTTACAGATTTTAAGTCTCATAAAACCTCTGTTTCCAGGGTCCTCTTAATTCTAATTGGAATCTGGATCTTATAAACAACAAACAATTCCTTGCCACAAAATAATTCCCACGTTTCATCTTTTAGTATCAAGTGGATTTATTTTCCATCAAACCTGCAATGGTGAAATACAAATAGCAGACTAACAAAAACATGCCACATAAGAGAAATTCATTATTGAGCAAAAAGAATGTTGTTTCACATTCTGAAATGAAGTATTATTTTGAAAGCAGAGTGATCTATGTGTGTCGTATGAAGAACTGTCTGACTCTGGTTTCCCTCACTCTTTCCCACCTACCCCAGCTGCAGGGTTTTATTGCAAATAGAGCCAAAAGAAATAAAATGAATGAATCATCTGAGACTTAAACCATGATTTGTCATGTGAACAGACACATAGAGCCCCACAAGGCAGCGCTGTCAGTATGGGATACAATATTGCCTGTATGTTATAGAAATGTATTGGGCAGAACCAGAGCACCTTTGCCAGAGGTTTGGTAGGTTATCACTTTGGACTCTCCTGATACAATTTCTCTCTCAGGTCCTGGCACCGCTGCGAGCTCTTGTGTGTCTCCCGGGCATCCAGCGGCCTTCCAGGGCCCGCGGCTGCCGCCAGCAGCCCCGCAGCAGATGGGTTTGTCAGCTGCACCACAGCTGCCTCCCCCACCAGCAAACAGTGTCAATGGCCTGGGTGCTCAGCCAGCACTGCCTCCTGTGGCCAGGCAGGGTGGGATCCCTGGTCCTGTCCCGCCAAATCCGAACTTGCAGCAGCTTCCGGGACAGCCTCCGGGGCCTGGGTATCATCCTCAGCAAGGTAGGGAGGGATGGTTGTTATGTAATTGTGAACAAAGCATACAGGGACAGTCACTGGTGGAACTGTGTCTGTTCATGGCTGAATCTTCAGCTGGCTGGGAAAAGTGAAATTTCAATTCCCTTTCTGTAGAAGGGAAAGATGTGCATTGTCAGTCAGTACACTTGAGACGGGCTCTGCTTCTGCTCACAGGTTTAGCACTCAGTTGAGACTGTAACAAGAAAAAGGAGATTAATTTGGATCAGAAATATGTGGTTAGTAATTGTTGAAGGCACAATATACTATGGGAAGACGTTTTTCTTACACTCTGTAAAGGTATAGGCTGCTTTCTCTCTTGTAGTACTGTCATAAGCAGCTTTGAAAAATGCTTTGCTGTAGCAATAATGGATTGTAACTGAATAGAAAAAGCCAGTTAATGATACCAGTTTGCATTGACTGATGTTAGTGGAGAGATTCTCCCTGAGGTAATGGCTGGCACGAGTAGCTGTGATAATCTCTATTAACCATCTTACTTGACATAAACCTGAAAACTTTGGAGCCACCATTGTCACATCTGGTGTTGTTCTTACTTTTTAAAAACACAAACTAAAGCCAAACTGAGCCACAAAAATCCATTTCTCTTACTTGTTGAAAACAGAGGGGAAGGAGAAGTTGCACTTAGCTGAGTAAGAATTAATTGCATGGCAGAGGGTGATGCTAAGCATTGATAATGGAATTTAAAGACTTTAAATGAATTATCATTTGTGACTTTGCAGCAAACTATGGCCCTCAGATGGCAGCATCTCAACTATCGTATCCTGGTGCTTTTCCTGGTGGGCCAGGACAGCTCTCAGGCCCACCACAGAAGAAGCTTGATCCTGACTCTATTCCAAGCCCAGTAAGTAATGTGGCTTTAATTTTTTATAGAAGTAACTTTCTGCTGCATTTAAGGTAAAGGAATGACAATGCTGACATTGTGTTCATTTTAGCTGGTGAGGTTTTTCATAACATACAATTGCACTAACATGGCTTGGTTCTCAGCATGTGTTCTAGTTCTTGTAGTTCCTAATTCATGCAATTTTGTACTCTGTGCTGTCAGTTTTGGATCAATTAGTGCATGAAAGTAGTTTGAGTACTGAAGATGCTTTATAACTTTATCTAACATGGAACATACTCATGTATATGAGTGTGTCCCAAGTACTTCATAGGATATACTTTACTAGGAATTCTTAACAGGATTCTTAATGAGACGGTGACCATTACTGAAGAACTACTTGTGTTCACTGCAGCTTATCACCTTTCCTTTTCACTCTGAAAAGTTTGAAGGCTTAAACTTAGTAACAGATACCAGAAGTAGGATGTGTGCAGAGTACAGGTACATGAACTATAGAAGTGCAGTCCTGGCAATGCTGAGAAGTCACATGTTCAGAAGCCACCTTGCCTTTTGATTTCAGGAGTTTCCCAGGCAACTAGAGTTATTTGCCTGAGCCATCCTTCCAGTTGCTGCAGCCTTGTAAAGATTTCAGTAGCCTGGAATATACCTGATGCCTAAGCTTCATGCAGGCTGAAGAGGCTCAGCTGTTGAACAGGCACTGGTGGGACAATGTCTCTTCTTAGGATGGTGCTAGGGAAAACAAGGTTATGGTTGCACCTATCTTTGTGAAATAAAATAGTCTAATTGGTATGCAAAGAAAGGGCTGGTCAGGTGCAACCAGCATTTAACTTCTTTACTGGAAACAGCTAATGGAAATAAAAAGTGTGCTAAACTCAGAGAAAATGTTCTGGTGCCCACACTTAGAGTGGTCCTGGCAGTCATCTGGATAGGTCAAAAGGTCCTCAGAGAGTCAGATTTCTTGAAGCAGGCTGTGCCCTGCAGCTTCAACCTAGAACTTTCTACTTTAAAAAACATTTTCATCTCTGCACAGCAAGCTAGTCTGGGTGAAAGAATCTTCCACTTCTTGCTGAGGTAGATTTGCTGTACAGGAAAAACATTTTTGCAAAAGCCTCACACTGTCTAGTATGAAACTGTCTTGCTTCTTTAAATTGGGGTAATGTTTTGTCCTTCTAGAAAAGATCATTTTACCCAGTGGTGGATTTGATGTAACCCCCCCATAACTTTGGAAAAATGCTTGTTGATAATCCCTTAGGGCTTAATGGAACAACTGCAATTGCCTTATTAAAGGCAATTTTTAACTGAAAAGCATGTGTAAAAAAACTCTTGAATCAAGTGTCTGTATAAATAACAAATGCCTTTAAGTCAATCATTCCTAGTGTTTCAGTGCAATGCTTTTACATTAGACGGATAAAATGATCTTGTCTAATTTTAAAAAAATAGGGCAGGGGGAGAAGGAGGTCTGGCATGAAAACATGGGCTGATGTCTTGTTTCAATTATGCACAGCATAAACAGCCTTGACTATGACAGCCATGTTAAAATAGGTTAAAAGATTTGTTTAAGCAGCACAGAGAGGATCAGAATGAATGTTTAAAAGAAACATGATCTGAGTCAACATCTGTAAAGGACAAAAAGCTAATTCAAAGTGAGGAATAAGTATGACCATGTGTATTTCTGTTGTTATATTTACATTATGTAATTATAGTAGTGTTGCCAGATAAATTTACTTCTTATCTCTGGCCATTGTTGATTTATATTTCTCTTATATATGTTTGAGGTTGATATGTACCCTGACAACGTCTATGAAAACTTGCATCTGGACTTTGTCAACAATTATTTCCAAGAACAGTGATATATTTAGGTCACTGAGCTGCAGAATACCATGGCACATTGATCCTTTGCAGAGCTAAGTCTCAGAGTAATTTGCTTTCTTCAGCCAGTGGGCCTTTTTAGAGCAAAACCTTTTGCCTTCTAATGCAGGAGCTAGCAATAAGTGTACAAGCCAAGGAGGCAGGGAAAAGTAATCAAGCAGAAGATCTAACAAGCTCTCTGAGGAATGTCTTGTATATTTAAATTGCAGTACAAAAAACTTCATTGATGAAGAAAAAGTTATAGCCCCCAGACTATTTTCAGTGTGTTAGGAAATACCTCTTGGACATTGATCAGTAGACTGTATGCAACTAATTTAGTTTTTCTTCTCTGTTTGGTTTCCAGCAGAGGCTTCTGAAGTTCCCTAGCTATTATTAGAAGTTCATGTGCAGTGCAAAGACACAATTCCATGAGGTACCAGAAGCAGTGGCAAAGCCAGTTCCAGAAATTCCCTGTCTCATTCCTCTTGCCTCCCACAGCTGTTTGGCTGCACTCTAAACCAGGTTGCTGAGGGAAGAGGAGGAATGATGGTATCCTCTCAGTGATTTGGTTTCTGGTGTGGTACAAAATACAGCTTTATATAACTTTGGTTATATCCTGAGAAGTGTCAGAATTAAACCTGAGTGAAGGACCATGCAGAAGTAACAGGGAGCAGTGTATGGGGAAGGAATTTGGGCAGCACAGTCAGCTGCATGAACATTTCATGACACTTTATTGTAAACTGTTATAAGCTAGGCTTCAACCAGAGTCGTATTTAGTGTAGATCTTAGCTTGTTCATTAGTGTAGCTGAATGCATGACTTAACTTCCTCATCCTGTTCTTGCTGCTTATTCATCAGATTCAAGTCATTGAAAATGATAAGGCTGCCAGGGGAGGGCAGGTCTATGCCACAAACACAAGAGGACAGGTTCCTCCCCTCGTCACCACCAACTGCGTGATCCAGGACCAAGGTGACTGTCCATGTTACTGCTCTGGGAGTCTTTCTAGGGGAAATCAAGTATAACTAAATAAAACAAAGGCTAAATTATCATAATTTTTCATCTGAAAATTGATGGTATTTGCTCTGAATTGGACATGAAATTGCAAGCTTCCTTTGAACAGAAAACGGGGGAGGAAGGAAGTGGGAGTTGATTTCTTACACCTTGGCTTAACACCTCCTCTACCTTTCCTGGCCTTTAAAAGAATATGAATAGTTGAGACAACTATTCTTTTTAACTTAAAATTTTTGAAGGTGTTACATTTCAAGTTGAAAATCCTTTTTGGGTTATTCTGAAAATTTATAAGGTGGGCACTAGAAAAAGCAGTAAGACTAGACTATCACTGTTACCTTTAAACTTATGAATTTCTATTCAAGTGATAGAGGCAGTGTGCAAGCTGTCTAGTTGATGTACTCTGGCCAAAGAAAAAATTTATCTGCCTTTCCTTCTGCCTGGAACCTGGAAGTACAATCTTCCACATGCTGCTCTTGACAGCAGGCTCAGTATTTTAATACAGGTTAAACTGATGGTGTTATTCAGCCCAGCAGTAATTTGTCACTGCTGAGATAAACTGTATAAAAAGTACAAACACACCAAGATTTTTTGGCATTATCTGAGAATGGGATAATGCTGTTCTGATGATCCAGGAAATTCCTTTCAAGAAACTGAGCAGAGCTGCAGTTTGTTGGTTACAAAGGGAGCATCAGGAAGCTGATTCCTGAACTCCTTTCAGTGCTGTTGTCTGCAGCACACAGCAGTTCTCTTTGAGGGACCTATGCTGAGTGTCCTCCTGGGAGTGGGGTGGTGACTTCTGCACCCTGTATTTTGCAATATAGGTGGGCATGGTGATGGTAAGACAGATACAGTGTTTTCTGAATCAGAACTAGCTCCTTAGAGCAGTCTTAACAGTAGGAATCAGTCTGCCTTATTCCTTTATGTACAGTGTTGACATGTCCACTGGGATATCATCCATATTTTCTTGTAAGATCTCAGATATGAGATGTTTCAAAGGAATCTCTACTGAGATTCTTCTTGCAAACAATTGTGGGCTTTTTGGTATTGTGTTTAAATCTCTGCTTCACACTTAGGAAGAAAAGATTTAACCAGAGGGAGGGGCAGTGGGCTGGGATATAAAGGGGGAAGGTGGGCAGAAGCCTGCACGGGAGGAAAAGCAAGCATGTATTTAATGTAGCACAGGCAGTTGTTGCTTTGTGTTGTTGTGGTTTTTGTGCTCTGTGTTGGGGTGGGCAGGTTGCTCCTGGCAGCCTTTCATTCTGCTCTGTTGTGTTTGCAGGCCACGCCAGCCCCCGCTACATCCGCTGTACCACCTACTGCTTCCCCGTGACTTCAGACATGGCCAAGCAGGCCCGCATCCCCCTGGCAGCTGTCATCCAGCCCTTTGCTGCTGTCCCACCTAACGAGGTAGGCTGTCCTGGCTATCAGTCCTCTGGGCTACTGGCTCCAAAGTACTGCAGACTTGCCCTTCTGGGATTGGGTTGGCAGGGAGGGTGTTATATCTCAGGCTATCAAGTGGTACAACTGTAAAGAGGTGGCAGAAGACTGAGGTGTGCTTGGGTCATGGTGTAACTTCAAAGGATAAAAGTTTTCATTTGGAAAAGGTCCGGGAGTGATGACTCCCCTGGATTTCTGGTGTTTTCCTGACTGCTTCTAGTTTATGCCAGCTTTGTCAGTTGCTTGCTCTGCTGGAACTCCATAGTTTTATGCAAAGCTATTAAAAGAGGATGACAACAACCTGTATCAAGTTAATTTGAAGATGTGGAGAGTTAGATTTGAAGGAAGACATTTTTCCATTGAGGTGTCTACAAAATAATTAAATTTCACAACAGACCAAGAAGATAATTGAGTTTTCTATTTGGATGAGCTGAGTCATAGAAAGAAGACACATGTAACCAACCATTTTTAGCATTCATTTGAAGGCACTAACCTTTTCTCATATACCTTTCTCTAATGACCCTTCATATTCAAAACATCCCTAGTTCTTCTGCAGATTATTTCTACAGTATTCTCTGGTCTTATAACAATTACCCAGGTTTCCTGGCACTGCCAAAGGGTTTTATCAGTGGCAGGGATAAATCAATATTTCAAGTGCAGCATTTAGCTACATCATCTGTGGGATTATCTCTCTTGGTCCTCATCTGCTGTGTCCTCCATTGCTTCTAAATTCTTCAGCTTCTAAACTCTGCAAGGTCTGCAGGATGCATTTCCTTTTCGTGTCTTATGCTGATTTACTCCAGAGTGCTGTGTCATGGGAAAAAAAGCAGGCATTTCATCAAAGTTGTAGTATGTGATTGTGTCTTCAAAAACTCCTCATAAACTGCCTGCACAGGAAAGCCTAATTAAAATTGCTAAGACACTCAGTGCTTGGTTTTGCAGTCTGATTTTTCTTTAACTTTGTTTTATTGCTTATAAATTCTTAGTAGTCCTTTTTTTTTTTTTAAATATAGTTTGGAAAAAAGCAGATGTTGCTCTTTATCAGGATGGATAACTTCCAATCCAGCAGACTTCTGTAGTTTGTATTGAGAGTATTATTTAAGCAGGGTAGAATGTAGTTATGTTCTCTGTGTTCCACAGGGAAATAGGGTGAATTACTGATGGCTCTGCAGATACAAAGTCTCACCATTTTTCTGCTAGACAGCAACTTCGAGTTTCATTCCTGTTCTTGAGAGAAATGTGCAGACTTGGCTCGTTGGCTGCATTTTCTCCTGGATGAAACTCCTGCTGTTGCTTCTCCACCCCTTCACTTTATCAGCCAACCTTTGCTCTTTACCACCCTTGATCCCAGTTTCTGTGCCCAGGTGGCACTTAAAAAAATCCACTTTCATATTGGCTCTTCATTTGTGCATCTTTCACTCCGAGTCTGCCTCTAGTCCTTTATGTTTCCCACACATGGCTTCCTTGTCTCCTGCATTGTGTTTGGACATGGTGAGCAATGAGTTGCTAAAATCCAAATCTCTTCTGCATACATAAATTTGCAACATATCCAAACACTTGTGCTCGGCCAAGTTCAGGAGGGTTTCCCTGGGGTTGGCAAGAAGATGTGCTTGGTGACCCACCCATTGTGGAGTGTTAGTGCTCTTGAGCTGTTGCAAAGGTCAGTGGGGCTCATTAATCTGTGAAGAGCAGTGTTTTTTCCCTAGCCTCTCTTTTGGAGGAGCCTGAAAAATGTCTTTCAAAATTGGCAAAAGCCCAGTGTGGAAAATTTTAGTCAGAGCAATTATAGCTTGGTAAAGTTGTAAGAACTAAGGAGATAGTGTTGGAGTGGGAAGAGCTGGGCAGTCTTAGCTGAGGCAGTTTTTCCAAGGCTTGCCTGTGCCCTTTGTCTTCGCTGCTGCTGCCAAAATAAGATCTTACTTTTAAGATCTCCTAATAAAAATGGTCTTCCATATGGGATTTATAACTACTTTAATTTTGAAAAGCCACTTAATTTGAAAGAACTGGGCTTTTTATAGAGGTAAAATAATTCAGGGGCTTATTCGTGCTTTTGAACTTCCTAGGATGGCGTGTTCTGCCTGAAACTGGTGACTGCAAGGCACAGAAAGTTCTTTGTTTCAGAATATCCACCCTATTTTAGAGATAATGCCTTTTAACAGTGTCTACAGGTGGTGCTCATCACGTCCTATTGGGTTACAAAGTGAAAATCTGTCTTACTTTCTTTATTTCTTGATAAACAGTGTGTTGTACACAATAACTGCAGCAAAAACTTAGTTAAGAAAAAAGAGAAATAGCTAAATCTTTTGGTAGTGACAGAATTAGGTATGTGTATGAAAGGGAGAGCCCAGTTGTACAGACCTTACTCTCTTTCTTAATTGAACTGTCACCGTTTGGGTGGATGACTTGTAAATGTAATGGATTTTTTTAGAAAATAAACTGTCAATTTCATTCATAGAGACAGTAGCTCATTTGAAAATTGAGTTCTGGGGATTTGCTTCCTTTGACTGAGGATACAAGAAGAGATGGAGATAAAAGATCCTGGGAGCTTTCAACTAAAAGGTTTAGAGCTGGTGACTTGACAGTATTCTCACACTTTCAGTTGGAAAGTTTTCCAAAGGGCAAAAGGCAGTTTGGGGTTTCAGCAAGTCTGAAAGGCAGATTTAACTTCATTAGTCACCCATTAGTGGGTTCTTGTTGGCCAAGTGGAATGTCTACACAGAGGGACTGGTGTCCTGTCTCCAGAAGTGAAGTGGGAGTATTAATATGCGAAGTCTTTTTTTTATCTTATTTTTTAAATTTATTTTAGCTAAGATCTGAGGAAAAAACTGCCAGGAACAAAAATTTGTCACTTGAACAGGGATGTCTTTTAAAGAGGTGAACACCAGATATCTCCATTTCCAGTAAGGAATAGGATAAAAATTCCCTCTGTAGAAGAAAATAAGAACAGAAAGTGGAATCATAATGGTAGCAGATAAGGATGGTAAATGAAGGGATTTCATGCATGTCTTTGAATAAGCGTAGTGTATCTCAAGTGAACCCCCAAACAAACAGGGTTTACCAATGCAGTGAAAAAAAGAAAAAAAAAAANTGTAACCTGGTAAAGCTGCACAATGAAAACATTGTAGAGAAACCATGATTAGAATTGAAATAGTAACTGATCACACTGAGGAAAAGGTCACAAAATGAGGCTTTACTTCAGAAATGTTAAATTATACATGGGAATGAATTGAAGGCATAAGTGGGGACCACTCAGTAGAGATGGTTGTAGGGTTGTGTTTGATACCCCAAGAACAGGTGAGTTAGCAGCACTTGGCATGCAGGCACTGAGCCTCAGATGGGCAAGTGAAAGGCATTTATTCAGAAAAACCCTCAAGCTGAAAGTTAGTAGGGGAAAATCCATGGAGGGCACACAGTCTCTGAGAGTTTGCTACAAAAAACCTTCAGCCAACCTAGAAAATCATAAACTAGTGAACATTGCATGTGCCCTATTTATCATTGGAAACAAAGGCTGTTAAAACATTCGTGCCTTCCCTCCTCTGCCAGTGTCTTAAAAGCACTACAGATCTCACAATCTTATCTTTACCAAGTCCATATTTACTATTTCTCAAAAATAACAGTTCATTTTCACTCTCCTGATTTGGATGATCTATGGAAAGTATTTGTTTGTTACAGATTGAGAATGTGGTATCATTGTTTGACAGAATTTATTTTTAGTCCACCAGTGCTTTAGCAACAGTCTATAAAAATAAACTAGCTCTCACAGTTATCATCCTAGACCAAGCCCTACATGAATTTGTTTTGGAGATGGATGAATGTTTCCAGAGCCTGAATAAACCATGTGATCTTGATTTAGCATTAATACTACTTGCTATCAAAAGTTAGTTAAAAGAGTATTTCATCTTGTAAAACCCAATATAAACAACTCAAAATAATTATCTCTAGCTTTAAATATTTAAATATCTAAATTGCTGCCTTCTTGGCTCCTTAGTAGTTTTGTGTCATTGTTCTCTGCCCTGTTCTTTCCTCTTCATTTAAATTTATTGGCTTTTAGAAATATTTATTGGTGAGAACCTAATATTTCACTTCCATTTTCTCCTCAGTTAATTAGTTAAGAGAATAGAATTACTTCTCAGAAATGTTGGTGTTCATGAGCTAAAAGCCATTTTACCTTTTCAGAATAGTGAAATTTGATGAGGCTCAGAGCAGCTGAGCTGTTTGGAAAGCCATGATTTTAACAGGGATGACAGTATGGGTTCCTAGATGGAGTTTTAAGGTTGGCAGCAGCTAAAAATCAAGTGAGGTGGATAACTGAAAATATAATCCAATGTTACCAGCATGGTTTTTGTTTTAGGGAAGTCCTCATGCTCCTCCAGTCTACTTTGGACTCTGTGGGACCAAGGTTCTGTTGTCCCTAATTTATAGCTAGGGAGAAGGGCTGTGGCTTTAGTTTGAAGCACATGTTTGGATAGGCTCACACATTCGTTAGCAGTTATGTACTTGTGCAGAACTTTGGTTTGAGGAGAGCAAGGAATGCTTAGTCTGCAAGATGAAATCATTCCAATTAAACATCTTGCTGAGGGCTCCTTTGTATTAGGAATGTGTTAGTAAGCTGGCTCTGAAGAACAGAGGTGCTTGCTGATAACACCTACCCACTGTAGAAAGCCATCATTTCAGTTTGCCCTTTGATTTCTCTCTTTTATTTGGTTGCTTATTCACGGGGCTGTTACCCCATAGAGCACGAGAGCTTGGCTAATTCAGGAGCTTTTAACCAGGGATTCTACTGAAAGGTTCTTCCTTCAGAAGGATTACATTCTATCACCTTGGTCATGCTTATCTGCATGGTGGCTGACTTGACAGAAATCAGGACCTCTCTCTGTCATGGTATCCCTCCACAGGAGCAGGGTTAGACACTAAAATTGTCCCTACGACTCATAAGATAATAGTGTTAAGGAAATGGTTTGAAGAAAAGGTTCTGGAAGAGCTGCTGTTGGCACTCTTGTGCTGCTGTCTGTATTGGTTATTTTGTGTGTGATGGTGTCTGGATTGTCCAATATCCAGCAGAGAATGATTTTATTGATATCTTTGGATTGTTGTGTTTGTTCAAAACATGGTGGGAGTAGAAGCCCTGCATGTGTGATGTACCGTAGTACATGTTGCTGTTTATCATGCTGGTGTGAGCCTAAACACACATTTTCCAGGTATTAAAATAAAACCATTTCCAATGTATCCTTGTTGGTGCTCTCATTTGGGAGTGAACTGAAACTTTGGGTTCATAGTTTCGAGTCTGCTTGGAGCAGGACAATCTTTGTTGCGCTGTCAAAGTTATTTTATTTAGTAATTTTTTATTAACTAGTGGCAGGTTAATGTCTGGGGGTTTTGCTATGTTCCTCTGGGGTGCCAGACTCTGCCTTTCATGGTGTGCAGAGCCCAGAACTCTCAAGCATCTCCAGGTGCTTCACCCAGAAAATGTTACACCACTCTGGAGGTCTGTGCCTGTAAGCTTGGTTTCACAATGCCTAATTTAGAGGTGCATAAATCCTGTATTAGATGAGGCTTTCTTTATGGAGTATGCCCTGTGCTAGTGTGCATTTGGTAGTAAATCATTTGGAATTGGATTGCCTCCCAAGACTTCATCATCAAGGAGACAGCTTTTTGTTAGCCTGTAACTACACTCTGTAACTAGAATGAGCATTCAGAGACAGATTTAGCAGCGACTTTTGCAGCAGAGCTTCTTCTAATTGAAGCAAGTTTTCTAATTTATTTTCTTCTGTCTTTGAGTTTTTAATATACATTGAAAAATAGTCCTCAAAGGTACCCTTTAAAATACTGCTGGGGTATGTTGGTCCCTGCACCACTGTTGTTATGGTAAGGATGTAATTCTGATAGAGATGGGGACAGTGACTTGAAAATGTGACATTTATATAATCTTACATTGTAATCAGAGTTCCTGACTGATTGTATAGAAATTTGAAATTTAGATGGGGAAAAAGCCTTTATAAAGGTGTTGTAATTAGTTTCTGGTAAGTTGGGGACTGTCACTGTCCTTCAGATTTGTAGTGGCAGAAGGAAAATCTAACTACACAACAGTACATTTAGAAGGGAAATAAAAAGTAATATTTATATCCATTTAATTAGCTGGCCAATAATACTGGTAATTTGTGTTGCCAACAAAAATGGCACTCAAGTTAAAAATCACTTGGGCTATTGATCTATTCCTTGGAAACTTCAGAGTCAGAACACACTGGTATTGAATCAGTTCCAAAGGAAAGGTTTATGTTTTGCTTTTTAAACTGGAGTTTTTCTTGAATTTCCAGTTTACACATATTTTATTTATCTATACATAGTATGCAATGTTGTAATTTGAATGCCACCATGTAAAGTGAGTTATTCCATGGAAGTTGTGTGCTTGCTTAGTAGAGGCACAGATCATCTCCTCTGTAGAGCAGGTCTGTGTCCTTCACAGGATTGCTTTCATCATGTCTTGGCTTAACCCCAGGCAGTTGACTGCCCCACCAGTGGGATGAGGGAGAGAATGGGAAGGGTGAAAGCTGGAAAACTCATGCCTTGAGACAAAGACTGATAGGGAAAGCAAAATGAGGAATTAGTTCCCACTTCCCATGGGCAGCAGCCAGGTGTTCAGCCATGCCCAGGAGAGTAGGGCCCCATCAAGTAATGGTGACTTGGGAAGACAAACACCATCATTCCAAGTGTCCCCATTGCTTGTTCTTCCCCCTGTTTTATATAGTGACCATGAGGCCATAGGTCTGGAATGTCCCTTTGGTCACTTGGGGTCAGCTCTCCTGGCTGTGTCTCCTCTCTCCTCACAGCATGGCAATGCAGACAGCAGGAAAGGCCCCTCACCCTGGGTGAGCCCTGCTCAGCAAGAACAGGAACATCTCTGTGTTATCATCCTTGTGTTCAGCACATATCCAAAACACAGCCCCATTCCAGCCACTGTGAGGAAAATTAACTGTACCCCAGCCCAAAGCAGCACACTGCCATAACTCAGTTCCACACAGTTTTGGCACTCAGCTGTGCTAATAAAAGAGGGTAGTTGCAAGTCACATACAAATATTATTAATGCTTGAAGGTTCTGGAGGCTGCTTGAGGCATCCCAGCTATCATAGTAGCAGAAGTATTCATGGAAGAGAGATTCAGAGTGGGAATATTCTGACCTGATGTGGTATTTGTGAAATAACAGTTAGTTCTACTATTGGCCTTCAAAATTACTGTCCTAGAAAGGACTTGACTTTTCTAAAGGGCGTTAAACTCATCCCAAATGTCCTTGCTACAGAGGTGAAGTTGTTCAGTGCTGCTTTTTGTTCACATAGCAAAAATTCTCCTTGTACTTTCTGAGTTTTCCTGTGGCAATTGGCTAGCTCTAGTTAGCTTGGGAATGCAGCGTGACATTTTAACTATGCCCAGTTCTTTCTGATTTCAGTGGAAATAAATTAATTAGCCATAGAGGTATGTTTACTAATAAATATTGTCCGGGAAAGGCTGTACATAAGCAGAACTATTCTCTCTGCCTCTAATAAAAATACTCCTAAATGTTTCTGTGTGCTTTTTTCTAATTAAAGTTTCTTTCTTTAAGATGTTTGGCTGTGCAAAAGTAGCAACCAGACAGTTCCTGTTGTGAAAGGTCTCGGGAATGCAAACATAAGTAGTCAGTTTAAAAAGTCCAAGTAATGCCTTGTAACAAAAGAGAAACAGCTCTGGTTTTGAGAAGGAAGGAAACCTTCCACTCATTAGATTTTCATGCATGATCATCAGCAATTGTTTTTCTCTCATATGCTGATAAATACATTATATATATGGACACACATCTGTCTGTCCACCTATATATGTGTGTGTGTGTTTGTGTGTATGAAAAGAAAAAAATCCCAACATCTAATTGGTCCCTAAAGTTGCTGATAGCCCAGCAGGCCAAAATGGATCTGACATCCAATGCAGGGTTTTGGTTTTCTTATTACTGTGAAGGTGTGAATAACATTGATAATGTTCTGATACAGAATTTCATCTAGGAGAGTGTTGCTTTAGAAGTCACTCTAGCACACTTAGATTCATGTATAAACTGAAATAGTTGTTCTCTGAACCTANTCCTTGGAAACTTCAGAGTCAGAACACACTGGTATTGAATCAGTTCCAAAGGAAAGGTTTATGTTTTGCTTTTTAAACTGGAGTTTTTCTTGAATTTCCAGTTTACACATATTTTATTTATCTATACATAGTATGCAATGTTGTAATTTGAATGCCACCATGTAAAGTGAGTTATTCCATGGAAGTTGTGTGCTTGCTTAGTAGAGGCACAGATCATCTCCTCTGTAGAGCAGGTCTGTGTCCTTCACAGGATTGCTTTCATCATGTCTTGGCTTAACCCCAGGCAGTTGACTGCCCCACCAGTGGGATGAGGGAGAGAATGGGAAGGGTGAAAGCTGGAAAACTCATGCCTTGAGACAAAGACTGATAGGGAAAGCAAAATGAGGAATTAGTTCCCACTTCCCATGGGCAGCAGCCAGGTGTTCAGCCATGCCCAGGAGAGTAGGGCCCCATCAAGTAATGGTGACTTGGGAAGACAAACACCATCATTCCAAGTGTCCCCATTGCTTGTTCTTCCCCCTGTTTTATATAGTGACCATGAGGCCATAGGTCTGGAATGTCCCTTTGGTCACTTGGGGTCAGCTCTCCTGGCTGTGTCTCCTCTCTCCTCACAGCATGGCAATGCAGACAGCAGGAAAGGCCCTCACCCTGGGTGAGCCCTGCTCAGCAAGAACAGGAACATCTCTGTGTTATCATCCTTGTGTTCAGCACATATCCAAAACACAGCCCCATTCCAGCCACTGTGAGGAAAATTAACTGTACCCCAGCCCAAAGCAGCACACTGCCATAACTCAGTTCCACACAGTTTTGGCACTCAGCTGTGCTAATAAAAGAGGGTAGTTGCAAGTCACATACAAATATTATTAATGCTTGAAGGTTCTGGAGGCTGCTTGAGGCATCCCAGCTATCATAGTAGCAGAAGTATTCATGGAAGAGAGATTCAGAGTGGGAATATTCTGACCTGATGTGGTATTTGTGAAATAACAGTTAGTTCTACTATTGGCCTTCAAAATTACTGTCCTAGAAAGGACTTGACTTTTCTAAAGGGCGTTAAACTCATCCCAAATGTCCTTGCTACAGAGGTGAAGTTGTTCAGTGCTGCTTTTTGTTCACATAGCAAAAATTCTCCTTGTACTTTCTGAGTTTTCCTGTGGCAATTGGCTAGCTCTAGTTAGCTTGGGAATGCAGCATGACATTTTAACTATGCCCAGTTCTTTCTGATTTCAGTGGAAATAAATTAATTAGCCATAGAGGTATGTTTACTAATAAATATTGTCCGGGAAAGGCTGTACATAAGCAGAACTATTCTCTCTGCCTCTAATAAAAATACTCCTAAATGTTTCTGTGTGCTTTTTTCTAATTAAAGTTTCTTTCTTTAATATGTTTGGCTGTGCAAAAGTAGCAACCAGACAGTTCCTGTTGTGAAAGGTCTCGGGAATGCAAACATAAGTAGTCAGTTTAAAAAGTCCAAGTAATGCCTTGTAACAAAAGAGAAACAGCTCTGGTTTTGAGAAGGAAGGAAACCTTCCACTCATTAGATTTTCATGCATGATCATCAGCAATTGTTTTTCTCTCATATGCTGATAAATACATTATATATATGGACACACATCTGTCTGTCCACCTATATATGTGTGTTTGTGTGTATGAAAAGAAAAAAATCCCAACATCTAATTGGTCCCTAAAGTTGCTGATAGCCCAGCAGGCCAAAATGGATCTGACATCCAATGCAGGGTTTTGGTTTTCTTATTACTGTGAAGGTGTGAATAACATTGATAATGTTCTGATACAGAATTTCATCTAGGAGAGTGTTGCTTTAGAAGTCACTCTAGCATACTTAGATTCATGTATAAACTGAAATAGTTGTTCTCTGAACCTAAAACTCCATGTTCCATGGGCACTGTCTGGAGTGTTGTTTTATTGCCTGTCCTAAGGATGTAGAAATGGTCACAGTTTTGTTTGCATGAAATGGTAGTGGACTTTTTAAAACAGAATTGATGTGCCGAGTGACCCATTGTCTTTGTATTTTACAGGCTGTGTCTGTGTTTTAAAGTGTAGTGTTAGGTTTATCATTTATTTAGCAATCTTAAAAAAATTATGATAGGATGAATTTAACTTGATAATTTATACAGCACTATAGAGTAAGAGACTGGGCCTGTCCAGAAATCAGTATTTAGTGCCCAAATTCAGTCTGATATTTTGAAGATCCTCTAGAACTCTCGTGCAGTGAATTGCAAAAAATCAGAAATGATGCTGGGATGAGGTGTCTTTAAGAGTTCGGTTTTCTTTTGTAAAATAAGCCAGACAGAGATCATATCACTGAAAATCCAACTTCTAATTTTAATGTGCAAATCTTATGACCAGTAAAGCTAATCCCTTGTAATATTTACTTAACCATTTTTGTAGAGAAGCTTTTTGAACCTTACCTGTCTCACTTTCCAGTGGTTTTACAGCTAGGAAAAACTAGCTAGTGTAACAATCTTGCCTGAGAGTCTCAGACAAGCACTGCAGTGCTGGACCACCTGTGATAGAGATAAGGTGGGAAGTGGAGCTGTGGATTAGTACAGCCCTGAACCTCAGCCCTGGCATGTGATTTAACATGTGCTTATCACCCTCAGGGGTGCTAACAGCAGTCACAGTGCTGTCCTAGGGCACTTTTGTCTGGCCCTTGTTCTTCCCTTGGGTTTGTGCCCCTGCAGCAGCTCTTGCTGGGCTGAGGTAGGTCTGGCTGAGATCTGATGGCTTTCAAGTGCTAACGTTGTGCAAGTGTGCTGTGCAGCACCGTTTCTTGATTAGCCAGTTTCACACTCGTGCTTCTATCATCAGTTAATCCTGGCTGCTGGCCTTGCCTGGGGATACAGCCTGTCCCTGCATCCAGAGAGCAGCCAGCACTTGAGAGCTGCTGCAGTGCACTGCCCTGTTAACTCTGGGACTCCCACCCTGGCATCATGACCAGCAGAACTTGGGGTGCTTCTCTCAGGCATGGCTAGTGAACTTGTATCCTTTTTTTTTCCTCTCCTCCTTTCCCCTGTATGATATAGAAATTTTAAAGGAGTAAGCTAACTAATTTTGGTATTTCTTTACATCAACATTTTATCATTATTACAGATATTTTTTCCCCCATCCTCAAACTTTTAAGAATCTTTCTTCTCCTGTTGATTAGAGTGCAGTCTGTGTTTACACTCTTCATGCTGCCAACTCTTTTCAGTTAATTGCAATATTCCCCTTAAAAAAAGAGTGCTGAGTAAGGATTTCAGGTATATGCTGAGGTATGATACATGGAAGCTGATAAATAGTTTTCTGTTTATATTCCTACACACTGGATCATATCCCATGTGCAGTGTCCACTTGAAATCCAGCTACCATGCCATGGTGTGTTTTGCAGTGCTGTGTAATGTGCAGCCTGGGTCTGGAGGGGCTTTGAGTAAGGAGGTTTGAACGTGCACTTGGCATTTTTATGTGGTCTGTGAAAACCAGGATAGAGCCAGGAGACCCTGCATCACATGCATGATGCTTTAGCCTTGCTGCAGTCTTGCAAGCAAACAAGGAAATCGATGGAAAAGAAATGTGGTGTGGAAAATAGTTGAACCTGCTGTGAACCTTGCAGAGGAGATAGTCCAAATTGGCCTGAACCATCAGCTGAGGAGGCTGAGCATGTTCAACATCTGAAAACCAAGAACAGGCAAAATAACTCCTGCCTTCAGAGGGAATGGCTTCTGATAAAAGACAGTGGGAACATCACAAAGGGAAATGCTTTCCTGACGTTTTAATGTGAATCAGTAAAGCAACTCAAAACCAAGGGATTATTTGTAGACTGGTTAATCTTTCTCAAAAGCAATCTATGATGATAGAATAAAAGAAAACAAACCCCTTCAACAGTGCTAGGAAACAGAGACAGTTTGGTTCGTGACCTAGTTTATTTCCAAAACCATCAGAGTTATATTTCAGAATTCTCTTTGATTATCCAGAGGAGTTTTTTGTCATCTTTTTACTGTACTAATTAAACACAACATTTTCCTGGGGCAGCAATGCCATGCTTGGACAAAGCCTTCTCCTTTGTACATTAGAAAGTTATGTTTTATAGCATATCTTGAAATTCTCATAGGAATATTTTAGGGGCTTAGATTTGCATTGATGTAACTGTCAGTAACAGCTCTAGAAGCACTGCTTATGCTGTAAGGATGTGATAGAGACCTTGATCTATTTATTTTGCTGTCTGAGAAATGGCTCCTTTTCTTCAGTATCTGTATGTGCCTCTCTTGTTCCCCAGAGCATCTCTCACTTAGGACTTTTCTCTTTACAGTGCTTTCCCAGAGATGTGCCATGATGATCTGGAGCTTTAGCACAGTCCTTACTCCTACACTTACAATTTGCAGCTGTGGTCCAGATCCTGCAATATGAATATGGTGATAGTTTGCAGGCATCACCCTCAGGAGCGTGTCAGGACTTCATTTTTATGGCAAACAATAGAAATTCAGCTTTCTCAGACTTTAAAGTGCAGGTTACAGTTCCTTTGGAAATTTTTATGCATGTGTTTTATCTTGGAGCTGTGCCACCAATGTCTCTCTGTTGCTTTGTGATATTTTTCTGACTCCTGAGAGATGATCTAGCTGAAATATTTCCAAAATAAAACTCCTCTTATTGCAGCTATATTTGGGGTTCAGTTATGGTTTATCAGATCAACTTTGAGGGCTTGCACTTCAGTGGGACCTCAAGGTTCCAGAGAAATTAAAGTTTTTGCAGGTCCCTTGCAGCATTTTCCATCTCCTGTCCAATCCTCCTTTGCTTTAACTTAAAATTACAATGTTCTGCCTCCCAGCAAAACCGATTCTTTCTGAGACAAGAGAAAAAGAAAAGGCTGATACTTTGTAGGTGGAAGGGCAAAAGAAACAGAAGTATTACATTTACTTAAAAAAAAAACCAAATCAACCCCTACCCCCCAAATTTTTAATTTTATCCTATTCTTCTGCTCCTATGAGAGTTTGCCACTGATTTTGATGGGAACATAAGGAGATCTCTCTGCTTTTTCTTCTGGTGTATAGTGACATCTACAGAGAGTGGAGCAAACAAGGCTTTCCCGTTCAGTATCATGTTGGTTTGTTTTCTTTTACGGTTCTTTATTGTTCTTTTTACTGCTTTTATGTATCCTTAATTTAAACTCGAGACTTTTTGCATGCACAGTATTACTTACCTTTGTACATTCCCAGAGAAATCTACTTTTTTTATGAGTTATTTTACCCTGACAGAAATGACTTTGATGTTTGGAAGTGCAGTAGCAGTTTACACACAGAAATAGAAATTCCTTTCTCTTGATGGGGTGGTGGGATGTCTGGTTCTGCAGTGCAATGCACTGAAAGATTGCAGCTTTTTGGAGATCAAGTTTCTTTCACAACTGTGTTGTTCACATCAAGAAGTAGATTTTGGATGCTTTTGATGTGAGTTCTTATCCTGACATTATCATGCAGATAGTTTTCTCTTTAAATATGTTAATTATTGATGTAATGTTTTAAAGCATTAAAGAAAACACTGAAATGTAAATTCCATTTGTTTTCTAAAATTTCCAATTAATAAATTGGTAAGGAGACAAATAGGGCTGCTTTAAAAAATGTTCTTTGCTAGACAAACTCCTTAATTTTGTCACATACATTTTTGGTTGGCTTATTTCTTGATTTTTTTTTTTTTTCCTCTTAATTTTTGTGTTTTGAAGAAGTTCATTTATTACATGTGTGTAAGAATGTAGATACTTGGGCTCTGAACTTCATGGCATTTATTTTTTTTTATTGTTCTTGTTTATGCTTTTTATGTAAAAGTCTAAATTTTGACATATCAAAATTTGAACATTTGGGGGGGGTAATTTTGTTGGATACATATTAAATGTATCAAACCAATGTTTCAAGTTACTCAATCAATGTGTATAAATGCATCAGGAATTGGTTTTGTGTTGTTTTTTTCCCCTTCCAGGTCAGATGTTATGATAATATTAATTGCAAACCAGATCCAGATCTCATTAAAGTAATACAGCAGAATGATAATCAGAAAATTGCCGAGTAATGAACAAAACCCAGAACTTTTAGACCTTATTAAGCCGTTGTGGCTGATGAGCAGGTTTTGTAGCCAAGGCTTTCACGTCTGAAAAATGACCCTGGTATTTGCCAGCTGGCATTATTGGTTAATTTGGGTTAAACTCAATTTGTGTAGAGGAAAGAACACAAAGTAAAAGAATATCTCAGTGGAGCAGGAGGGAGCACTTAAAACCCATGTAGTAAAAATCTACTTGTATGTAGCAAATCCTTGGCAAAATGCATCCTTATGCAGCAGTAAAAGATAAAGTGTATAATAGACAAAATACAGCTATTCCTTAAGAAGAGACAGAATAACTATTTTAAAAAAAAGAATGGGCTAGTGTGATGTGTTAGCAATGAAGGGCATTATCAGCATTTTTCTTCCTGTAGGGATCTACTGTATCCAAACTCTGGACATTTCTTATTCTTACCTTTTGAGATTTTTAGCTGGGGATGAGGGGAGTAAGAAAAAAAAAATTTTAAATCAGTGTTTCACAAATAATAGAGCAAATTTCCATTTCTGTAGTGGTTTCAAGTATGACTTTTCTAACTAAGAATAATCACAGGAATCTTTCAATTGCTGCAGTTTTTGTGGAAAGAGGCATCTGGAAAACATCTTCTTTTAGCTGTGGGTTTTGGCAGGGGCTGTAAGCAAGCGTGGTCAGTGTAATTAAACTGACAAGTGCTAGAGGTACTGTACTTGTTTGCTGCATGTACTTTCCTTCAATAAATATTAGTATTTCTCCTAAATCTCCCCCTCTAGCTGGTGACCCTGACATCATTTAAACTGGAGTGAAGCATGTAACAAGGCAGCACAGGAGGCAGCATTTAGGACAAACTATTAGAAGCTTTCTCAGCTAATACCCTTTGGCAATTGACAAGCAGCAGTAGATTTCTTCAGGAAAAGCTCAATCTGACAGAGAAGCCAAAAGACCTGACTCCAGTAGATTTCTCCTAGTGAGCTGTAAAAATGATCCTTTGCTGGAGAAAGTCAGCCTGGAGCCCTAAACTTCTAATGCTTGCAAAACACTTTAGGGTTTTGCTCTGAATCCTTATTCTTATTCTGCTCAACATCAGAACACAGTCCATGAACTGGTGAATTTAGCCCCTGAGGGAATCTCTGGGGCTCAACAGTTTTTGTGTGAGCGCTGAACAATAAAAGATCTCTTAATCAGGTGATCTCTAGCAAGAGTTATATCTGAATTAACTCTTTGTAGCTCTCCCTGGTGTCATGTTTACACTGCTCTCTCTCTGTACCTCTGCCTCTACAGACACCTCTTTATCTTGTAAACCATGGGGAGACAGGACCCATCCGGTGCAACCGCTGCAAAGCTTACATGTGTCCCTTCATGCACTTCATTGAAGGTGGCAGGAGGTACCAGTGTGGATTCTGTAACTGTATCAATGATGGTAAGTGATGTTTCTCTCATCTAGCATTCACACCAATTCTGTAAGACTAAAAAGAAACTGTATCCCTAAAATTACTTTCTTGACTTGCTGGTTTTAAAAAAAAAATAGTTTAGGGAGATGCGGTAACTAGGCTTATTTCACAAATGAAAAAGAAAAAATGAATTCCCGAGAATAGCAGAGGGAAATATTTGTTCAGTACAGTTTAAAAAAAGGTATGAAAAATGATGCTGACTCATGAAGTCCAGTCTGGTATGATCAAAACATTATTTTAAAAATTTTATGACAACATAGGATACAGAACTGCTTTTGTTGTTAATTGAAAGCAATTTTTGTCCTGAAAGCAAACATTAATTTCTTTAAGAAATGCAAATTTACAGCAAGAAGCAAATATTGAGACCCATGTTAGCTTCATCCTGTGCATGACTGTGGGTGCAATGGTTAAATAAGCTATTAATCTTACTGTGACAAGTGTTGGTTTTCACAGAAGATACCATGCCATATTTGTTCAAGTGTGCTGCATGTGACTCATAACCGTTCTTGTGCTATTGGCGAAATCCCAAATCTTTGCCAGAACTAGCCTTTCTAGACATTTGTATCAAGCTGGATTTCCTCAGCTGGATCACAGGGGTATGGTGCTTTCCCTAATACAGTCATCTTTTCAACTCTGAAACGTGAACCTTGTCAGACTGAGTCCAACTGCTTTGCTGCCTGGAGCTCTAATGTTTGTGCAGGCGTAGCAGATAATAAATTTCATCGTTTGTTAACAATTTCAACTCTCATAAAGGGAAATTTAGATGCACTGGGAACACTTTAAGAAAGACATTTGAGTTGCCAGTATCATTTTAAATCATGCTGGTATTACTATGGTGTTTTTTATCCAAGTCAGAAAGCACTTAGCAAAAAAAAAAATCTTTGATAGGGACTAAAAATGGCTAAGAAACTAGGTTGATATTCCCCTCACTCACACACATGTGCACTTTTACAGGCAAAAAATGTGAAAAATAAGCATTCTGAATATGTATTCATTGAGGAACCATAAGACTGGCTCTGTGTAAATTGTTGGTGCAAACCCACTTGATTTCTTACTGCTTTGGAGTATATCGCATCTGCTGAAAGAATTTGTTGTGTTGTCCCTCTCTTTCCCCAGTTCTAAATATTTTTTCCTGTTCTTGTGTTGGCTTGTAGTCCCCCCATTCTTCTTTCAACACCTGGACCACATGGGCCGACGGATAGACCACTATGAAAGGCCTGAGCTGTCCTTGGGATCTTATGAATACGTGGCTACTTCAGACTATTGCCGAGTGAGTATTGCCAGTGTGCAAACCAGTGTACAGTGTTCTGGCAAAAAATCAAGCTCCTTTAAATACTCAGAGTAAATGCACTTGTAAGCTGCATATCAGTTTCCAGGAGCATTCTAGGAAATATGGGTAGGTGTGGGGAATACAGTGTTTTGTTCTTCTGTGCTGCAGAGTGTGAGATAGGCAAGTAAGAATAACGAGCAGTGCAGCAAAATCATGGATCACCAGTCTTTAAGTGAGGCATGTGTTTGGTCCTACCCAGCCTATTGCACTGTTCAGGGGATAACTTTGAAATTCTGGTGCATTGTTGCATTTTAGATGTATGTCTTGTACTGATTTTGGAGACAGACACATGCCTAAATTGCTTTCCCAATACCCAAAACCTTAGCAAGAGAATTTGACCTTGTAATCTGTTCTTGGCAAGAGTCTTCTTAGTATTCTGACCAATAAGTGACAGTGGAATTGGTTCTC
Organism: Chaetops frenatus; assembly: GCA_013400775.1. Classification (NCBI taxonomy): domain Eukaryota; kingdom Metazoa; phylum Chordata; class Aves; order Passeriformes; family Picathartidae; genus Chaetops; species Chaetops frenatus. Next base: position 29,948 of record VZTR01026073.1, read on the forward strand.
TCTCCTAATATCAACTCACTGAAGAACTCAATCCAGAGCCCACTCATGTTACTCTAAATATTTGTAGTTGGTTTTATTACAGAACTCTATTTGATACTTCTGAAAGCATGAATTACTTAATCTTTTCAAACTTCAGCTCATTTTGCAAAACTGCAAGTGTGACTTCATCTTACCAAAGCATGGACATATTTTTCAGTTGTTGTTGGACTCAAGGCAGAGTTTTCTTCCTTTGAGTGGAGCTGAGGCCATGACAAGTCTAGAAAAGACAACTACAAAAAATCTTGAAGTAGCTTCCAGTATCTTCTTCAGACCATCAAATTATTGCTGGTATGAAGAAAATGAGGTTTGTTCTGCTTGCTCACTGAAGCACTGCTCCAAAATCCAGTGAGATCTCTGAAATAACCTGTAAGATTTGATTGAAACCTGGGTTAAACCCCAAAACAGCAGAGAACTGTGGTGAGATGTTGCAGAAATGGAGTGTGAGACATTCAGTGTACATCCAATGTAGATCCATCAAATTCTGAAGCCCTCAACTTCTACCACCTAATTAAATAGGGAGTTTCTTGAGAAGTGAGAAGAGGCAGTGTGGTCTGCCTGCTTGCTGCAAAGATGCATCCACAGACTTACTGCAATGTTTCAAAAAAGAAGTCTCTTAAAAAATAACACTCTGCGCTGGAAATGGAAGGTCATTGAATGTTACAGAAGCTAGCAGTATTTTAGTATTCACTTTTCGTTTGGCTCCAAGTTGCAGAGGTTCCCTTCTTTTACAAATCCAATTCAAGACCAGAACTGAGAAGTCATTTCCTTTTGTGCTTATCAAATGACAAGGATGAACAGCTACAAAAAACGTTAACAAATCCCAGCTGGTTTGCATTATTGCACTCCTGCTAAGCGGATGTGGTGGGAGCACAAGTCCTCAATTCTGCCATATATTTGTCAGAACTTAGGCAGAGATCCTTTCTAAATGCTGATCTGATACAAGAGTTTAGAAGCAGTTTTTGGTGCAGTTTCTGAAACAAGAATCTAAGTACAGTAAACAGAACAGCTTTGAAAAAATACTGCCTGGTTTTGGTTGGCTGGAATTAATCCTGATTTACATGAGACAAATGAGTGAGATCAAGGGTATAATGTTTAGTTTAGTTTGACGTTTGCCAGCAACTAAGGATAAGTCATAATTCAAGGGTTAGATTAATTTTTTTTTAATGGAATTTTCCTAGGGTTTGGTTTAACAAGTATAATTTGTTTAAGAGGTCAGAACTCTATATGAAGGCAGTAAAACTGTAATGAAAAAGCTGTCCTGAGTTTGATATCAAATAATGACTACTACTCATTTAATAGGAATTAAGAAAGCTCATTTTAGGGAGTGAGATGTTTACTCTTGCTCTGTTCATTTTGCACTAACTTCCTAGGTACATCTCTTGGCATTACTTGTTTTTTTAAACAAACCTTCCTCTTACTTTTTCTTACTTAGAGAAACTTGTGTCAGTAGTGTATGCATGACTTGTGTGCCACTTACACTGTGGGTAAGAGGAACTCCCGAAGCAGGGATACAGAAAAAAAGCCAAAATGCAAATTTGTTTAAACACTTGAGTGCCAGCAGAAAAGTCTGTGCTTCATCTTATCTAATGAACTGTTACCCTTTAGATATTTTGTTCCATTAGGATGCTGTTTTCCAGTGATAATGTTTTATTCCAGGGCTGGACTTTACCCAGTATGTATCAGCTCTCTGCAGGAGTTACTACTTACGATTCACAGCATTTTTCAAATAAGTGAACACTGTATTTACATTGCCTTATGGTACCACCTCTAAATTTTCCTTGTGAATGGTCTTTTTTTTTTCTGTGTAGGACAAGAAACCTCCAAATCCACCAGCTTTTATCTTCATGATTGATGTGTCGTACAGAAACGTAAAGAGTGGCCTAGTGAAGCTCATATGTGATGAACTGAAGACTCTGCTAGATAAACTTCCAAGGTAAAGAAACAGAAGTGTGCTTGGCTTAACTCACTACACTGCACTTCTCATGCAGCTTTGCATGTTGAAAGGCAAAACAAAGCTATGGAAAATGTTAAAATTTCCAGTACAGGAACTTCTTGAGTGATAGTGGCCAAATGTTAATTTTTAACACTGCTGGCAAATCTTACAGTTGGATGTCTGGGCATACTGTATGAACAGAAAGAATCTGCCATGCTACTGCTCGTGGAGTTTGCATTCTTTTCCTTTCTTGCAGTGAACTCTAGTGGTGTTATCAGCTCAGTCACAGCTTTGACTTCCCTTGCTGCAGTTGTGTTCACTGCAGTCCTGCTTTTCTCATTGAATTAGACTGGGAAATACCCAAAAGGGAATACTTGGGAGTAGCCAGTCTCCCTAAAGCCAAAAATTGGCTTTAGCAAAATTAGCAAAACTTTACAAGCTTCTTGCTGCACTGTGAGACTTCTCTGTCCTGGTTTGTATCTGAGAGGAGAAAAAAATCTTGTCAGTAACAACCATTTTATGAAATAGAGCACGTGTGCTTTGTGAGCATGAGACACAAAAGTAGTGTTACTACTGGCCAATATGATTGATAGGGTGTTATTTTAGTGTAGTTTAGTATAGGTTTTAGTGTATTAGTGTAGTTTTCAATAGAGTTTAAATAACACAGACACGAAGTGAAATGAGAGCAGTGAAAGACTGAAAAATGAAGTAGACAAGCTGTTTCTTGTCTAAATATAAAGGTATATAAAAAAAGAACATCCAAAAAGAAAATGCATTCTGAATAACAGTGCTTGCAGAGGGAGAACAGACGTAAGAAATTAAGAGAGAGCAAGAGCAGTGTGAGGAAGGCTGGGAGATGACATCCTTGGGACAATCTGGGATATGTTAAAAATCTTTTTTCCTTATGTCCTTCTGGGATCCCTGTGCCGGAAAGAAATTCCAGTTCAGGGTGGGGCTTTAGTTTATCAGATGCCCATGTAAGGCCATCTCTCAAGTAGTTTTTCACTGGAGACACAAATGTTTGATATTATCCTGAACATATCTTGGAGCTCTCCATCAGGATTGGTCATGACTCTGAAGAAAATAAGAGGCATGAGTGGAGTAATAAAAAGCATTTGGCAGTTTGTGAACTTGAATAGGGCAAGTAGAGGAGGAATAAAAGTGACTGTATCCATATCACAAGAGAGACATGATCATCCTTCTCACAGCACTGTGCAAGGTCTGTTGTTAAATAATTCAGGCCAAAGTTTTCATATCCACTGGAAAAAGAAATTTAAAAATTTAAGAAAGCCAGGCCCTTCAGTTTCCTCAGATTTGTGTGTTGGCTTAAACAATATTATTTTAAAAGAAGACAAGGCATTTCACCAAAGTTTGTGGTGAAGCTTTTATTATGTTGCTTAGACACAGAAGTCACTGTATGTTCATTTTCTGTTGCTGGACAAAGACACCTGCAGAACTATTCTGCTGTTCCCACATGAGGGAAAAGCCTTCTTCAGGGAATTCACCCTGACCCTGTATCTTTGAGCAGAAGGACTTGAGGTAACAAAGAAATCTGTGCCACAAAAAGGCCTTGCTTGCTGAAACCTTAGAGCAGATGTCTTCAAACCTGTGTTCCAAACAGAAGCCCCTCCCCAACTGTATTTTGAGAAATACTGAGAAATGTGTTTATAGAAATGTGCTTAAGAGCTCAGAAAATCAGACTTCAGATGAGTTGTGCAATTATGATTTTTAGGTACATAATTAAAAATAAAAACCAAAAAGCATTTGAATACATTTCTGTACATATGGGCCAGGTTTTTCCTTATGAGACTTTAAAAAGAACTAAATAGTGTGTGAGCTACAGAGGCAATTGGCTGTTTAAAGCTAATCTTTAAAACAATGCTAGAACTTGGTTGAAATGGGGCAGTGCAGACTGACACTGGTAAGAGCAATATCTGGAATAAAGGTCCCAAACACCTTTGGGACTGGGATCATGTGGAGGCTTCTCTTTGAAGTAGGAACGTGCTGTATATTTATATAAATTGAATAGTACTTTGTCCTCATCGAGCTTCATAACTAATTGTCCTGTTCTCTGTTTCCCATGTTATGATGTCAATGTAGTTTATTCTTTATCTTTGAGATTTTTGACTGTTTGGATGGGATGCACCATTGATAGGGTTGATGTAACTTTATAACTTTTTTTTAAAAATCAACAATAGAGCCATTGATTTTATCGGGGTGTTTGAATTTGGCCTAAGGCAAAGATTGAGGCCATTACATCTGCTTGGTTGTTGTTTGCTTTGTTCCCAGTACAGATAATGATCACAGAGCAGCCTTGCATGTCGAAGGACTGCTTTTATTGCTAGGTCAGGATTTCAGAATTGTAACCAGTTGGGTTTTGTTTTTCTTACAGAGAAGAGCAAGGAGAATCCTCAGCAATTCGAGTTGGTTTTGTCACTTATAACAAGGTCCTTCACTTCTTCAATGTAAAAAGCAGCTTAGCTCAGCCTCAGATGATGGTGGTCACGGACATGGCAGAAGTTTTTGTTCCTTTGCTGGATGGTTTCCTTGTTGACTTTGAGGAATCCCGATCAGTTGTTACCAAGTAAAGTACAATTGTACTTCATGAGAGTAAGATGTGAATGCTTATGATGTGCATCATGCCTTTTAGTCAATTGGGTTTTGAGGCATTTTGAGCTATCTGTTGAAATACTTTAGAAGCCAGCAGATGCTTCAAGCCTTGTGTTTCCTCCTCTGAGGCAAAGAAAAAGCCATAGCCACAGCCCCCTGGTGCTGAACTGGAAAGTTTATGTAGGCCAGGTGTAAACCACCTTCAGCTCTGCTGCCTCACAACTGGGAGGGGATGTGGCTCTGAGCCATGCACATGATGTGCCTCTGGATATGGTGTTAGGACTCTGAAGTCCTTACAGCACACCAGAACTACTTAATGGTTAGCTATTTTTTTTTTATTGCATGTTTCTTTAGGTTACAAGCTTTGAAACAATGCATCTCATGGAATTAAAAAATGCATCTTCACTTTTATTCTGGCTGGGATCCTAAGAAATTGAGCAAAGAAAATTTGTATTATTTTTTGCACTATAAATTTTAATGAAAAACGTCTTCCTGGGGGAAGACTTGATATGTTACAAGGTGTGTTTGGGGATTACCCTATACTGACCAGTTGAGACACTGATCCTTTCTCTTTCATAGCTTGTTGGACCAGATTCCAGAGCTGTTTGCAGACACTAATGAGAGTGAGACCATCTTTGCTCCCGTTATCCAGGCTGGCATGGAGGCACTAAAGGTTAGAACATTCCTCTCTGTCAGAGAAGCAGCTTGAAATCAGGTTTGCTAAAAGCCACTCCCATTACAGTGGGAAATTAGGGGGGAAAAGGTCGTTGTTTGTTTCCAGCACTAATGTTCCGTTATTCTAATGGTACCTTCAAACCACCATAGTCAAAATAAGAACTGTCAAGCATAACATCTGTTCCCACATGTTCTTATTGAGGGAAACCAGTCCCTAGAGTCTGTTCCATATAGGAGGGATGTTTAGGAGATGAGGAGCAGGAGTCAGTTTCTTGTTCACTGTTTAAGACAAATAAAGACGTGTTTAGTTACCACAGTGGAACAAATCAATACTCTTGTGTTTGCACAGACACGCAGCCCTTGCACATGTGAAGGGCAGGAAAGTCGTCATCATCATCATCATCATCATCATCATCATCATCATCATAATATCAGACTTTGCTCTGGTTATTCTCTTGCTTCTGCAAAACTTGTGCAAAACAGTATGTTTATGACTGTCTGTGACTGAATCAGGCTGTGACTTGGAGGGCTTCCCTTTCACATTCTCCCAGCTTGGATACAGCTGGCAGGGAATCCACAGGCCAAGGTGATGCCCAGTTGCTTTCTGTATGTCTGGGACATCCCCTGAAGTGCTGACATTCCCATGGAGCATTGCCAGTTAAATACCTACCTCCCTGCTTCACCACGAGATTTGTAGGGCCAGAACACAGCCAGTGGTGCTTTAAGAAGGCTGTTTTGTCTGTGAGCTTTGTAGGAGTAAAGCATGAACTTTGAGTATATAAGTTTGTCAAAACAAAAATTAACATTTTTCAGATCTGTTTCTTATATATTTATTTAATACCTGCTTTCTTGTTATTTATTCATACTGCCAGCAGGTATGCATGCAAAGCACATCTGAATGCTTTCTCCTAATACTTGACTTCTACAAAACAAACTTAAAGGCCATAATTGTAAATTTCCTTTGGTGATGGCTGTGAAAGAAAGCAGCTCTTAATTAAAGTTTTTATTTAGCTCAGTGTATTTAAGTTATAATTTGTAAGGATTTTCACTCTGAATTAGTCATCTGCAGATACCTTTGCTCAAGAAAACAGTTCTTGTCTAAAAAGAATAAATGGATTGTGTTAAAAATACATATATTTTAGAAATTTTGTCAAAGCAGTATCACTAATTCCTGATGCATATCAGGACAAACAGGTATTTGGGGTTACCTTCAGCAGAAGGTTTCTTCAAAGGAACTGAAGAAAATGGCATTGGTGATCAAAAGTAACTGTTCTTGAAATACTAGGGGTGAAATTTCAGCCATCTTAAAAGTCAGGTGCTGACTTCAGTTGTGTTTCTGCCATAGCAGAGACACTTGTGGTTTCCCAGAATGACACAGCTCATTTTGAAAGGTGGAATGTCCTGTAAACATTCTGATGTCTGATTTGTGTCTGCATCTTGGCAGTGTAGATTTCAATGTGGAATTTACTACAGGGATGGAATTGTCACCCATTTATAAAAATGTATGGAAAACCAACGTACCTGAGCTGAGAGAAGTAACTTTTGTGCTCAACTGCATTTCCTTTCACTTTGATCCAATTTGAGTATTTGTATTTTGGTGCCTGTTGCTAATGCTTGTGTCCAATGGGAAAGTCTCCAAGAGAGGCACTGCTCCTTTTGCCTCTGGAGAAAGTGCTGTCAGTGCTGGACTGCTACTTGCTGACAGAAAAGCCCCCGATTGTCTGGGGGCTTATTCCATCAGGTCCTGAGCCTGGAAATGAATGATTGACCTCTGAGGAGCTTGCAGAAAGTGCCCAGTGTTCTGTGAGCCCCCCAGTGTGTGACTACGGGCTGGTTAGCCTTGCAGTAATAAACGTGCCAATGTGGTGTGTTTGGAACAGGCTGCAGAATGTGCTGGGAAATTGTTCATCTTCCACTCTTCTCTGCCAACTGCTGAAGCACCAGGGAAGCTGAAAAACAGAGATGACAAAAAACTGCTCAACACAGATAAGGAAAAGGTATTTCCTGCTCTGAGCTAGGAGGGGACTGCTTTACACTGTATTTCTCTAATAGGACATGGATCTTTTTTCATGTATTTACTTTTACATGCAAGTGTTTCCTTATATGATGCCTCTGTAGTGATGGGTTCCCCAAGAACATGCTGAGGTGTTCCCTGCATCCATGGGCAGGGAAAGCATGTTTTTGATGGTAGCAATGCCTCACTTCAAACTTCCATTTCATCCTTTTGTCTTCATCTGGCCCTCTGGATTGTGATTAATGTCTAATGGCACTCATACTTTTTATTCCTGTGCAGACCCTCTTCCAGCCCCAAGGAAATTATGAGGCCTTAGCCAAGGATTGTGTGGCCAATGGCTGCTGTGTGAATTTATTCCTCTTCCCAAATCAGTATGTGGATGTAGCCTCCATGGGCCTTGTCACAATGTACACTGGTGGAACACTGTACAAGTACAACAATTTCCAGGTAAGTGGTGCAGGTTTCCTGCCTTTCATATTGTAACAGCTGGGGGCTTGCTGTTGTTTTTCATCTCATCCCAATGTGTGCTTGGACATTTAACTTCAAAGCAGAGCAAGTCTGGAAACCTGGTTATCAGTTTCAGGGGATAAAATTCAAACTTAGAAATGGCAGGTCAGTCTCAAGTTTGGATAGTGAAGTAGTAATTATCTGGTTGCCATCCTAAAATTTTGCTGAGAAGTTAAGCACAGGAATATCCAGGTAATGTCTAGGCCTAGTGATGAGTGGTTGACACTTGTATATACCTGACTCTGATAACAATAATCCACATTTGAAGCCCTTTTTAAAGGACAGGAGCTGTTAAATGTGAGCGGGTTTGCTGGGGGGAGATGGGATCATAGGAGGGGATGTTGGGTCACTGCTGTGCTGCTGCCCTGTGGTGTTGAACCTCTGAACCTCCTGCTTTGTGTTTGCAGCTCGATGCTGACAGCCCCCAGTTTTTAAGTGACCTCAGGAAGGACATCCAAAAAAAGATGGGATTTGATGCAACAATGAGGGTTCGGACAAGTACAGGTAACAGGAGCCATGGGAATAAATTGTAAATAATATAGTGCTGTGCAATTGACTCATAAGATCAGGCTGGTTTAATTTCATTATGTACCTCTTTAAAATGAGTTGAATAGACTGATAAAATGCATGGCTGTATGTATATATATTGTTACTTGTAGACATATATAAGTGTATATACACACACGTACTTCTATATATGCCTCCTTAATAACTGATTTTCAAGTCTGGGGAAGGCTTCTGCTCACTGTGCACACAGCAAGGACTGCAGGAAGTTGTATGAAAAGGTGTTGCTGCTGGACACTGACCTGTGCCTTCATTTTCATGCCCAAATGACATTCCTGTGTCTACCCAGCTTCTTTCATTCATTCTTAGTTCAAATGCAAGTATTAGAGAAAGGACACACCCAAAGAGGCCAGGCCAGCAGTGCAGCAGCTCTGGGTGTCCGAGTCACAGCTTTTCCTTTTCTCCAGCTCTCACAAATGCCATCAGCAAGGACGGTTGTTGGGACTCATGAGGTTATAAAGCACTGAGGGAAAATGGCTCCTCCTTCAGTAAGCAATGTCAATTTAATTTGCAGCTTTTAAATTAAGTGCTCTGTTTTAATTTGGCTGCAGGGTTCAGGGCTACAGACTTCTTTGGGGCAATTTACATGAACAACACCACGGATGTGGAGATGGCAGCAGTTGATGGTGACAAAGCAGTGACAGTGGAGTTCAAACATGATGACAAACTGAATGAAGACACCGGGGCCTTAATTCAGGTAAAAACCCCTAATTCATGTAATACCATAACATGGTTAGCAAAACCTTCTGCAGCCAGAGCAGAGAAGGAGTGATGGTGTAGGAGTGGTAGGAGCAAGGGACAACTTGCATAGACTCTTGTGCCATAACACCACTAGTAAAAAGTGTGTTCCCCTACCTCTGTGCTGCATGTTCTATTCAGGGGTACCCAGATCCTTTCGAAACACTCAGTGAGACTTCATCAGCTGTTCATTTTTTCCATTTCACTGTAAATAAGTTTATTTGGAGTAAGAGATTCATTGCTACTTATACGGCAGTTGTTATTGTTGTGTCATTCCTTGTGATCTCTCTATTCAAGAGCAGTTCCCTATTGCTAAACCTCCCTCCCAACTCTGTGGACTGTAGGATTTTTTATGATATTAATATGAATAACTTATTCTACAATGTCTGATAGATGTCCCTAAGAACCACAGGTATGCTGGTGCTACAGCTCCCAGCAGCACTGCCAGGCTGCACTGGCTGCAGAAGGTGTCACCTGCCTTTTGTGCACAGACAGGGTGGCTCCAGAGGTGACACTTTGTGCCTCTGTTGCAGTGTGCTGTCCTGTACACATCGATGAGCGGGCAGAGGCGAATCCGCGTACACAACATAGGCTTGAATTGCAGCTCCCAGTTAGCTGATGTCTACAGGACTTGTGAGACTGATGCCCTTATCAACTTCTTTGCTAAGTCAGGTACAGTTGCAACTGACCAGTTTTGTTTCCTTTTTTTATTTTGGCATGGATGAAGGGGAAGGAAAGACTGAAGTGATTACCTAGTGGGAAATAACTTTTTGTAACTTGCTGCTCCATACCTGAGCAATTGCTGAAGTATTATGAAATCAAAAAGACTAATAATTACCTATTTTAGACAAACTGCCATAAAAGTAATACTTGTGTGTAGGTAGTGACTGAACTGGGCAGGCACAGCAAGTGGCAGTGGACATCCTACTGCAGTATTGAGTATTTGGTGGGTTTTTTGGCTGTCTGTAAAAGAGACTAAAAAGCAGCCCCAGCCTTCAGGTCTGTAAAATCAGACACTAGCAGCAGACAAAGATACTTTGAGAGAGCATCTCTTTTCAACACATGCTTTTATTCTGTGCTTGTAGCTTTTAAAGCCATTTTGAGCCAGCCCCTGAAGACAGTCAGGGACATCCTGATGAACCAAACTGCTCACATGCTGGCCTGCTACAAGAAGAACTGTGCCAGCCCAGCAGCTGTCAGCCAGGTAAAACCCCTGCCCAGTCCTTCCCACCCAGGCTTTGCCACAAGTGAACAGCCACCCTGCAACATCAGCAGAATCACAAAGGAAAATCTCAGGACAGACTTGTCCTTTACTTCCAAGTACAATTAATGACAGGTCGGATTCAGTGGTGGCACTTAGAGCACACAGAAACTGTTGTTCTGGAACAAAAGACATTTCCATTGATGTAACTGATGCCTATATTCACACAAAGGAGCTCAGCCAGCCCTTTTCTTCCTGCTGGAATTATACACTGACTCACAAAGCTTTCATTTTTAATTGTTATGTTGTTATAGATGGTTGTAGTATTGTAATTTTTGACAAAGCAGAGTGACTGATTTGTTTCCGTTTAATTTATTCAGTTACATCTTAGTGATTCGACTCAAAGAAAGACTCTGGCTTTTCCATCCCAGGAGTGCTGCCAGTAGCCACAAGCTTGGGCAGTGAATGGTTCATTGTTGGTGAGGCCCAAACATATCAAACAAAACCAGAGCCACTTATTGTGGACCACTATTTCACTCCTTAACTCTTCGGAGAGTGCCCCAAAAACTGTCAGGGTTACAGGGAGATGACAGCAGCCAAGACAGCAACTACAGCTTACAGAGCAAATAATTTCTGTTGGATTCTTATTAAATGTGTTGTTTTCTCAGCTGATCCTGCCAGACACGATGAAGGTGCTGCCCGTGTACATGAACTGCCTTTTGAAGAGCTGTGTGCTGGCCAGCAGGCCCGAAATCCCAACTGATGAGAGAGCTTTCCACCGCCAGCTGGTCATGGCCATGGGGGTGGCTGACACACAGCTCTTCTTCTACCCCCTGCTGCTGCCAATTGTGAGTCAGCAGTGGATTTTTCACTTGAATTTCTAACCCCTCTTATCTGGAAAGGAACCACTAAGATGTATCAAGCCTTTCAGTAGTTACTTTGCAAGTCGATTCCACAGCTCTTGTGTCTTTTGCCCCACAGCACAGCCTGGATCTGAAGAGTGACGCTGTCCCAGCTGCTGTCCGCTGCTCCGAGGAGCGCCTCTCCGAGGGAGGGGCCTTCCTGCTGGCCAATGGGCTGAGCATGTTCCTGTGGCTGGGAGCCAGTGTGTCCCCAGAGCTCATCCAAGGGCTTTTCAACGTGCCCTCCTTTGCACACATCAGCACCGAGGCCGTGAGTAGATGCAGACTAAAAACTGAGGTTTTAGAAAGACCAGATGCTAATCAGAGAAATCAATGAGGTCTTTTTTCATCCTTCAGCCTTAAAAGCAGGAACAGGTGACTAGCAGAAGGTGTTTAGACAGCAGAATTGCTTTAAGTTACATAAAACTTAACAGTTTGGCACTCAACACTAAAAGGACAGAAACTTTCATGACTTTTTTAATCTTCTTAAACTTTGTTGCAGATATTAAAGTCCTTTCAACTGTGTCTTGCTAAAATTAAAACACTTTGCAATGGTTAAGTTTCTCCTGATGATGCCTTTTCATGTAGCCATTATTTTAAACTGAAAAACAAGTCCTCAAGATGAGACTTCTTAGTGAAAGAGATGAGGTTTCCTGGTTTAATATGAAATCCAGAGTACCTTATAACATAACTATCAGCAGCTAGTTGTGGTTACAGATGTGACTGGATTATAACAACCTGCTTTCCTTCTGACAGACATCCCTGCCTGACCTGGACAATCCATTTTCTAAGAAACTGAAGCATATCCTGGAGCAAATCCAGAGCCAAAAGCCCCACACTATGAAGGTAACTGCTTTCTGCCTCAACTCATTCCTCATGTTTGTCTGAAGGAACACTCCAGGCTTTGCCAAAACTCAGCTGTGGCTGTAAAAGGTTTTTTAGGTATCAGGAGTCTTCCTGCACATGGGTGAGTTCCAGCATGATTTGTAGGCACAGGCATCTCAAATGTGCTTAATTCCCCATCAGAACTGATTTTCAAAGGTAGTTCAGTCTTCAATTCATGTTAGTCTCTCCAGCATCTGCAGTGTGGAGATGTATTAATTTTGGGGGTTTTCCCCACCTCAGGAGCATCCACTAAGAGACATAGGAGAACTGTGCTGCCATCTACTCTGACTGTATCCTAAAACTATCTGTCTGTATCTCTTATGTTTCCAGCTGATGATAGTGAAGCAACGGGAGCAGCCAGAGATGCTTTTCCGCCAGTTCCTGGTAGAAGACAAGAGTATTTATGGAGGAGCCTCCTACGTGGATTTCCTCGTGTGCATTCACAAGGAGATCAGCCAGCTGCTCAGTTAAGGCAACTCAAGTAAAATGTTCAGTTCCTTTTTGCCTTTGCAGGAGGGACAGTTTTTGGTGCCTGAAGGCTGGCCCACAACTCCACCAGACCCAGGCCTTCTGCTGTGCTTTACTGACACTTTTCTGTGCTCTTGTTGTACAGTTTCATTTGATCCCATCTCCCCTGAGTATTTTGCTTACTTCTTAAGCTGTAGGCTAGGAAGTTCTGCACTCAGGTATTAATCTTCTGGGAGTCCTGACTCTTTCTCTACATGAATCGCCAGATTTCAGACTGCCAATGCTTAAGAGCATATATGGTATACATTTCTTAAAAGACACTTATTCCTTTTGCTAGTTGTAAGTTGTACCAGAGCTGGGAAAGATAATCAGAGTCTGTACAGAGGAGGAAAAAAGACAAAACAGTTCTTTTTCTAAGTGAGGACATGAATCAGAGTGGCAGTAAACGTGTAGTTCAGTTTGAAGGATTTCAAAGTCCTTCCTGTGGGGCAAATCTCTGTAAAGTAAATCCCTTTATTCCCAGAAGGGACAAGTGTTTCTTTCTACAGAAGCAAAGCTCTAGGGACCCTTCCACAGCCAGAGTTATCCAGGAGACAGAAATGCCTCAGTTTTATAACTGGACTTGAGTAAGTGTCACAATAACGGGGAATCACAGGAAGAACAGTAATCAGACAATCTGTTTGCCACCTTTGGCAGACGATGTCACACTATTATGGTACAATTCTGTCCTCTTGGGGGCAGCAATTAGCTTAGCATACTATTTAATTACATTTCCAAAATTGCACAGGTTAGGCTTTATTTAGTACATTTGCTAACTGGAATATTCCCAACACAACTCAGAAAAACCTGTCCCTCAAAATTTCAGTGTCAGATCAACTGTGAGACAGTTGACACATTAACCAAAGGTTATTTGTGGTGCTATAAAGCCTCTTGTTTAATACCATTTCTATTACAGTGACCTTCTCTCTCATGACTGATGTAATCAATGGTCACTGCTTTGAAAAACAAGCTTTTGGTAATACCAATATTGAAGGTAGAATTAGGAAAGCCAGAGCCTTTGGAACAGCTGTTTACCTCAGATACTTCATCAGTCTCTCTGTCTCTTTAGGACCAATACCTCTGCATGTGAGGTTTGAACTTTGCCAAACTTGAAAAGCTCTTATTAAAAAAATTGGTGTTTCAAAGAAAGCCAAAACCACTCAGAAGTAACGTTAAGCCTCAGTAAGAAAAAGTGCCTTTAAACATGTTATTGTTGCTACTTAGTACTAATTATTTAATATCCACAATAGGCAGTCAAAGTGCATAATTTTTTGGTTTGACAGCTTATCTATACAGTCCTATTCTTCTTATTGACCAAGAGCTCTTGAAATAAGTAGCTGTATTACAAAAGGGTCCCCGGCCTGAATTCAGCTGCCAAGACAAGCACTTTTTAGCTGTAGACATTACCCTGTAAAAAGTATTTGTTGCCATTTCATTTGTAAAATGACACCAGCAACATTTGTGTAAAGAAATAAGCAGTTATTAAATATAATCTGTGTGTGTGTTTATTCTTTCATACATCCCAAGTTCTCCAAGGTTTTATGGCCATGGCATCCAGCAGTGAGTGCACTGTAGGCCACCTCCTCCTACGGTGACTCTCCAGACAGGCAGCTTACATGGCCTCAGCATTTTCAGTGTGTTTCTGCTGTTGTCATCTCCCATGGCTATAGTGAGAAGATATGATCCAAGTGGACAAAAGTGTCCCAAAGAGGGGCTATTGAGAACTAAGCTCAGGTAAGCCAAAGCTGTTCATAGTGGCAGAGCTACTGCAGCAGAGCCCTGGCCTGCCAGAGGCAGTTCGTTACCTACAGTGACACATGGTGGTGCAGAGAACAGCACAATGATGACAGCAGTCATGACAGTGACAGGTTGTCATACAGACATAATACAAGTGCAGTGCTTGTTCACCATAAACTGCAGGACTGTAGTGTTTAACTCAGATTTACAGTAATTAGGCCCTTTTTTTCTCCTTTCTCATTGCTGCAGTAATTATACTCAAAATTACTTTCTCTTTCATAGAACTTGCCCACTGCTTTCTTTTCAGCCCATGAGAATGACCCTGTTATGGAAAGGATTAGTGCAGCTCTCTTCCACACTGACATTCAGCCCATTACACAATTGCCATTTCTGTTAAAGCAATAAGGTTGCCACCAACTTCATCAATTTTTCAAGGAGAAAACACCTTTTCTACTATATACAGGAACAGTGGGTTCATTTGTTTGTCATCTAATTACTCAATGTATCTTTATAATGCCACAAGACATAGAGATGTTTTCAATGTAATGGGCTTGAAATGTTAATATATCTTTTTTTAGAGTGCTCTCTGGTTATTAGATTTATAGCAGGGCATAGAAAACCAGCTGAATATTCTAAAATTAATTCCATTACTTAATGCCAATTAACTTCATGATCATCTCAAAACCGCTCATTGGTTTGGAGCCTGAATTCCACTCCTCCGAACAAAGCATTCAGCACCTGTGAACTCACACAAGGAGCCAGTGCTGAGGAAGGACCTCAACCCCCTGAGAGCATTGACTGCCAACCTGCACATGTCACCAGCATTCCAACCAGCTTCTTGTAACCAACGCTGTCAGAGTGCACAGAATTCTCCAGCTGATCTACACGTGATGATCTACACGTGACCAGCGTCTTCAATTCCCCCTGAAGCCAAATGCTGAGACATCCTGAGTACCTTGTCAGTGCAGGTGTTGAATCCTTCACTGAATTCACAGGGTGCAAGATAATCCGAGCACTCTAAGCCTCCTCCAGAATGGAAAGACAGGACAAGATCTAGACAGGCACCCCAAATCAGACTGGAGGCATTATGAGTTTAGTAAAAGTGGAAAGGAAGAAACTTGTCAGGCTTTTTATCTGCTGGGAGAGCATGCTCAAATGAAGAATGAAGTCTTCATTTACTTGTGGTAAATGAAATACTGAGTGATTCTGAGCCTTATCCTCCCCTTCCTCTGGAAGTGTTACAAGTGAGAAATTAACTGACAACTACTAATGCAATTAAAAGCCTTTCATCTCTAGTCACCACTTTCTATATGGTCCAAATCCCAGTGACTAAGAAAATGACCTGATGTTTTCACTGTATAATGGGGAGTTAACAACATGGACATCCTGCTTTGCTGGAAAAGGTTGCCCATCCAGACAGCTCTAACCTAATTTAAACTCATTTTAGGGGCATAAAAAGAGCTGGTTCTGCTGTTTGAGGAGCTGGGCAGCTCAGAGGCCTGATGCTGAAGTTGCTGAGGGCGGTAGGTGTATGGGTGGATTTGTGACACTGCTCATAATCCCGTATTTTCCACCTAAAACTTGGTAGTCTCGATGGAGGAATTTTCCAAGCAACCATAATATACATCAGTGCTGGTTGCTGAAAGCTTGGGTTCTGAGGTGGTGGGAGCTGGTGCGGCTGGAAAGAATTGAAACCCTCGAGCCGGGTCAGAGCCGCCTCAGCCTGGGAAGAGCCGAGCGCTCGGGCCGGGTCAGAGCCGCCTCAGCCTCGAGGGCAGAAACGCCTCCGGTGTCCGCATGAAAACGGGATGGAGCTGTGGGAGCTGCCGCCCCTGGCAGCTCTGCTCCCGGGCTGCCTCCCTGGAAAACCCAATTCCTGTGGATGTGGGGAATCCCAGGATTCTGCGAAAACCCTGGCTGCTGTTTAAGTCGCAAGTGAGCCGGTCTGGCCCTGCCTCAGGATTGCCGCCATTACCTCAGCCTCGTCAGCTGTGGTGAATGTTACAGTCCCGGCTCCAGAGCAGACATTTCCTCGTGAAGTGTGGAGAAAAAACATGTATAATTGAGTTTATAGCTCGAAAAGTGGTAAAACTACCCTTGAAGAAGTCATTAAATGTGAACTGACTCAATAATTTCTGCCTGAATCATCAGCAAGCATTAGACACACACAATGTGTGTGTGAGGGGAAAGGCAGGAGCCCTGGCCAAGGACTGTTCCTGAAATCCCACTGACTTTGTAGTCTTTGTTATTTTGTTTTATTTGTATTTGTCACTGAGACTGGAAAAGTGATAAAAATGCTTTGGATAGACACAAGGGGTGGAGGTGCAAAGCACCAATAATACCCCACACAGACTCCCTTTGGATGTGTCCCACACCAGCGTTCCTCACCCACTGCCTCTGCCTTCTACTGAAGCTGTGACTCTGACAGCATAACCAGGTATGAACTACGTTTTTAAAAGAAATTTTATTTTTGTAGCTATTAATTATAGATGGGCAACAACTGATAAAAGATGCAGTTATAAAAATGCATGAACTCCAAAAGTTTGTTAGAATTTTTCTGATCTGTAATAATTCTGATGTTTTTGTGTGATTTATGTGATGAGTATTTTGCAGTAGGAAAAAAGCTTTAATCAAAGTGTTTCAATATTATGTCTCCGGTTTGGTGTGGGAGGGTTTGAGGGGGGCTGAAGCTGATTGTAACTTTGACCCATCAGATCCTCTCAACAACTACTCCTCCAAGATTTTTTTTAATTCATTAAATGTGAACCTCAGATCCTGAAGATCCATAGCGCAGGCTTTAATTGCCAAGTTCTCCCAGCCCTAAATCTCCAACAAACAGCCAGTGTAAACTACAATTTAAATAAGCCTAAGAAATAGCATTCTCCTTTTGAAAATATCAAGAGATCTTTCTATTTTTCCAGAATTGATGTTAATCTTTAAACCAACTGTTTCCAGATAACATTTACATTTTAAGAAAGGAAGATTTTAAATTAAACTTTATTGTGTAAATTCTTGCTCAGCCCTCAGTATTTCACTACTTTGCAAACAGTGGTCCCTGCTGAGAGCCAGTGGTTG
>VZTR01026111.1:223-42635 GCA_013400775.1 Chaetops frenatus
TTGGCTTCATCTTCCCTAAAACAATACTGGCTGTGACAAAACATCCCCTCACAACATCGTCTCCAGAAGAATTTCTGTGTCGTCAGCTGTCAGCTGCCACAAGTAAAGCAAACAGCCTTGGACAGAGAGAGAGAATAATCACAGTTTAGGGGGGATTACTTTACAGGCAAAAGGCATTTAAGTAAATTTTACTGAAATAGGTTAAAAATTAAAAGTTCTGGTAATAAGCACTAAAGATAAAGGATCACTTTGTAACAACTTTTTAAGCTTTCAGTATAAAGTTTGAACATTAGTTCAGCCATCTGAATTATGCAGAAGCTTTGTCCTGTGCTCTGAAGAAATACACTCTGAAAAACTAAATTATTGCAAATGCATTTTGAGGAGAATGTTGACATTGGTGTTTATAAACAGCAGAGTCCACTATAAAGCAGCTGACATTTGCTTTTTCAGTCAGGCAGTGCTTGTTTAGTCAGCTTCTGCTACAGAAATTACAACTCCACATGACAATGGAGGAGAGAAAATATAAAGAAATACTACTAAAATGACCACTTAGGATTTGTATCCATTGGAAAGAGGTCTTTCTCAGAGAAAAAGTTACTGGTATTATATCTGGTCCTGATATGAAATCTGTTTCTCTTTCTTGAAAGGGAATAAAAGCCTCTGTTCCACTGAAGTTACGGTGTGGATATGGATCATGTTGTGACTTAATAAACTTGAAGTCTAAACAAGAGTAGAAACACAAGTAAAAATATAATTTACATCTTTAAAATTACACTATACATATAACTGCTACAAATCCTTATAACACTAACTTAAAACTTTAAAAAAGCCAAATAAAATCAAAGCTAGGGACAGTTCTATTTGTGCTGCAAAAATGGAGATACAAGCAAATTAAATTTCCCTAAGATGGCACATCCAACAAAGTAGTTTCTGTAATTATGAGACATCTCGGATAGCAATGCTCTGGTGTCTGGGTCTTTTTTTTTTTTTTCTTATTAATTTCTACTTCATATTGTTCCATTATTTAAAATAGAAACTTATTTCTCACAAAATAAGTTTGTTGGCCAATTTTTTTTTCCAGAGAGCAGTGTGAGTCCTGAATTACAAAAAACTATTTCAATCATCTCGCTGTAAAGGAAAGGAGAATCTGGTTTTTTATATGATTTTGTTTTGGTTTTCAGACTTGCCTCACTAGCTTAATCAGTTGATTATGTTAACACACCTATATATTGCATAATGTGTAAGTAGATCATACACACTAAAAGCCCCTTGGCTATGTTAAAACACAGAAACTGATGCCCTATCAGCACACAGCTGTCCTACCAGTGTCATTAAAACCTGTTTTAAATCAATTTATTTAGGTCTGCGAAAACCACTGTGGGTACAAACCTCCATGTGACACAAATCTCATTATAATTATCTCTTATCTGTTCACCTTAATTCTATTCATTTACACACAAGGTCTCTTAAAGCACTGACAATACATGAGATAGTGTGTTAAGGCAGGCATTATGTATAGAAAGATAAACACAGACCTTTGAGCCTCTGCTTCTCCTCAGGATATGCAACGATTACTTCAAACAAAAGTTTCTTGTCATCATTCAGTTCCAAATTACCAGTTTTACTTTATGTAAAACATGGAAGTCAGCTTTGTGGGCTCCCTATTTCTCACTGTCCTCAACGACTTTCCTTCTCACTCCTACACTATTTTTTGAGTCTTTGTTCTAATGGTTATAAAGTACCTTTTTTTTTTAATTATTTCAAAAGCCCTTACTGAATGTGGCTCTCAGCCTATCCCTCCTCTACTTCACTCATTGTTTTCTGGTTTCATTACAGCATCTGCAATACAGTTGTAGCTGAGGGGTCTTTTTATAGCTTGTTGTTGTGAAAGAACTACTCATCTCTTAATTATAGGCATGCTTGAAGCTTTAAGTTAAATAATGCTTTAAGGAGTTGCATGTCTATAAAACCATTTTAAGAAACTAATATGACAGTATTAAAACATTTTTACATTTCTATCCCATTGCAATTCCAGATACTCTTTCTTAGAAATATTAATATCTCAGTATGGAAGTGATCCAATTGACTATACACAAAGGAGTTTAATGGATTACTTAACTGAAGGAGGAGGCTGTTACAGCATGTTCTCTATATAAAATAAGTAATTTACTTTTATTGCTGTCACAATGCATTCAACATGTCCAATTTATTAATAACTCATTATTTTGATATTGGTCTTCCAAGTCTATGAGGTAACTAGAATTTACTGCAAATGCTTTATCATCCACAAAGAAGAAATTCAGGGCTTCCTTGTAGAGTTGCTCAATTTTTAATGATCTGAAAGTGATGAATCCTTTTGGATTAATACAAACCAGCTGTTTTTCTTGAAAGATTCATGCTCCTACTCCCATCTGTTGATGTGTGGCCTTTGTCAGTTTTGTTTTGTACAAGACACTATTTCCTAATACTGGAGGGGTTAAATAGGAAGAAAGTTCTGCAAAGGACTGCATTTGCAGCCATTGATGAGATTGTTTCTCTTCAAAAAGTACAGTCAGATCCAAAATAAACTTCATTCTAAAATAATTAAGTGCACATGCTTAACAAAACCCTACGCCAACAATAAAACACAATACAACCAGTTAAATCCTTAGAGAAATTCAAAAGTATAGATGTGCCTAATGCTTCATTTTCCTTGTGTATAATTGAATTAAGGTATACTAATGCCATTTTGAGCATAAGGCGATTTTAAATAAGGAGGAAGAGGAGGAGGTTTGAGACAGAAGCAAAATCATTATAGAAGGAAAGCAGAAATTTAGTAAAAATGCCAGACATCTGGGCAATAAGAAGCTTCCTTCCAGTAATTTCAGGTGAGGTAGCCATAATACTTAGTTAAATACCTCAAAAGTATCAGACATTTACACAGAATTATGTTTTTTCAAGTTATTTAAACGCCAAAAATCAAGAGACAAGCATTTTATGCCTAAATCAAAGCAGACACATGTACTAAGATAATTCAACTAAAAGAACAATTAAACATTTCGTACCATTTTTCAAGTAGCATCCAAGTCAGAAGCCTACACACCATAGGCTTCCCCTGTAGCAACCACAGCTGGAAAGGTACTTCCCCAGAGCAATTTTACAACAGCCAAGGTATTAATTGCGCTGCAGAAATCCCAGTTTCTTCCTGCTGACTACTAAAGAACCTTGAACAACTCTTGTTCCTAGCTAATGTATCTCTGCTGAGACCAAAGACATGTGAAATAAATCTGGCCACTAAAAGTCTGCCATAATAATCAGGTGCAACTGAAACCAACCGAAAAACCAAGACTGAGCTGGGAAAAAAGCTCTGGTTTAGTAAGAGCAGAACCCCTACAAATCTCTTTAAGTCAATAACATTGACAAGTGGTTAGCACTGCAGAGATTGTGGATTTAGGAATCTAGTTTTATCCCCTCTGACTTGCTTTGCTGAACACATTCAGTGAATGCAAACATTCTCAATGTTTTCATGCAGTGGCAATTTTGTGCATCCAGAATGAACACCACAAAGAATACCCCATATGGTAAAATTATGCTTACAGTACCTAGTCTGATTTTGATGACAGTATCTGCTGTAACACCTAGCAACTCTGTCTGCAAGTGGAAAGATAATGATCTGTAGTGCTTGCATCCTACAGAGAAATTAGGTCTGAGAGTATATTACTGTGAGTGTTCTGTTTGAATTACTTGGCAGTACTTGGCAGTACAGGCTCTTGATCAGGTTTAGTCCCTTTAGTAGAGAAACTAAAAAACTTGCAAAACATAGTGAGGTTTCTAACAGGCAGACAAAGCTGCCTAAAGAATATACCATCTACAGTCTCCCAAGAATAAGCAAAGGAAGTCAACTTAGCCTATAAATATGTTTATAATTATCAAGCAGCTTTCAAGTGGCTTGTAAGAAATTAATTCCAATCCATCATAATTAATTCTCAAAGACAGCTGCTTTCTGTGCGCTTAGTTTCTTCTGTTCTTCCTTCCCTTTAGTTTTGTTTGTCTTTACTTCGCTTTTCAGCTTTGTTTTTCCTTGGATCACAGTTTCAGTTGTTTTCAACCTCACAATGTGTCCATAACTGTGGGACCCAGAAAAGACTGGGGGCAATCAAAAATAACTGTCTGATTTATATTACTGTAATGAGCCTTATCTTACAACCCTGTGCCACAACTATAAAGCAGTGAGACAACCAGTACTACAACCCAACAAGCCAGTAGGAGAATGTACTTTACTTTGCATTGCACTCCCTAAATCATACAGCCCTCACCTCCTGAGGGTAAATGCTCTTCACCAGAAGAGGAAGATCTGTTCATCTAAAACCTGTAAGATCTTTGTTGCAATTTAATATATGTACATCCTGTAGAGAAGTGCAAATATACAAAAAAAAAAGTCTTTGTAACTTACAGTTGTGGAAAAATGCTGTGAACAGATTTTTCCATTCCAACCTTACAGAATTTAAGAACTTGAAATGGTCTAATAAATCATATTCATGTAAGAGAAATTGAACACATTTTTAGAAGTAGTTTATTTTTATGTTAGAATAAGCTAATAGTGAAAAAGCTTTTAGAAAGAAGTATGTATCAGTATAAAGTACAGTTCCACATTCACTACATAGAAAGTAGGTTGAAATAGAACATCTAGATCACTAAATTTATTTTTCCTGAAAATAATCACTGAGTGAAACTCAGCTTTTATCCTCCAGCTTAGAATTTACAGAGATACTCTGAAAAATAATGTTCTAGTCCTACCCAACTTTCTTTTTTAATAAAATCAGGTCATCATATCCATATCCTTTCTTGAATTCTTTTCTAGCCATAAGTAACTACTTGTAACTCTTGAAGAACACTTTTCCTCCTCCTTTTCAAGTAATAAGACAGGATATGTGTATGATTGATGAATTCGAGTCATCTGTTGGACAAGCAAGCATGTAGGACAGGTCCTCACTTCTGGAAGAGTCACCTCCATAAGTACGTGACCCTGAATTAAAATCAGGGGATATACACAGAAGGAAAAAAAGCAGGAATAACGAAAGGCAAAGCAGGCAGGAGCAGGTTTGTGAGTGGCCTTTCCCAAGAGCTGGTCCAGGAAACAGACTTGGGTGCACAAAAATACATGCAAAACTTTGTCAATATTATCAAGGGAGTCATAACCATGAATACTGTCAAAAGGGTCAGCACAGAAAGGCTACATTGCCCCTTGGAGACACTCAAGAGCTGGATTCATCCTTCTGCTATGTGACTAGATAAATGCTTATTGTATGACTGAAATGCAGTTCATACAGTAATGAACATCTGGAGGTCACAGGCCAAGCTCCATTTCCCTGGAGATAGCAGTTTAGGATTTTTTTTTCCCTTACCTAACTGGAACTTCCCTATGATGCAGCTTTTGTCTGTTGTTAGGATTTCTGCTGTGTCCTTCTGAGCAGTCTTCTCATTCTAAGGCTGATCTAACCCTACTCACCAAGTGCCCCACTGCCTCTATCACCTTGATGGTCCATGTGGGATGTCAACTTATTTCTTCTAAAGGGGAATCCAAAACTGAATACAGGACGCCAGCTGCAGTCTCACAACTGCCAAGCAGGTGGAAAGAAACACTTGCCTTGACCTGCTTGCCACACTCCTGCTCGTACACCTCCTGATTATGACTGCTCCCGCGATGGACATCAATGAAGGAATGTGCCACAGAAGTCTAAAATGACTTCAAACAAACATGCAAATAATCCTTTTTCCCTTATTCTCACAGCAAAATCCAAAATTAGTACCATAACTGTCTGCAATATAGATTTTCCTACTAACAACTTGACACAGAAGCATTATACTCAAAACTCAAGCATTAGGATTCAATATAACCTCATTAAAAGGCTATAAAACTTCTCACAGACAGGAAGATTCTAGCTATTAAATCCTGTGAACTTAAACAATAATATATTAACATAAAGTCATGTACTTCATCACTGCCCTTACAGTGAAAACTTTTGTAAAACTGCAGTGCTAAAGGAGCTGATAATACTGTAGGTTTATGTAATGCTTCTTTTCCTTATTATAGCTTCTTTGCAAGCTTCTCAAATGTAATCCAACAGGTGATGTATGTTTTCACTGCCAGTTCTCCTCCCTAACTAAATAATTTACATTGTAATGTAATAAATGTTGGGTGTATGCTTCCCAGCATGCATGCTTGAATCTAACATTCCATCAGACTAGCTTTGATTATAGGGATTTTTTAGTTATGAATCTACAATGTGGGCCTGGCACAATTCTGTCACGAAACCACGTTATTGGTGATCTTGAGGTAAATGTCAAAAATACAGTCTAAAATAGATATGAAATTGTATCTCCTTTATGTTCAACAGATCAGGATTTACTAGTTCTCATTTCAAGATGAAACTGAGGTTGGGTATTTCTAAATGTGGGTGCCTAAATATATTAGGACATACATATGACATGACATAAAAGCAGTGTTCACTACATGAAGCTACTGCTAAGGTTAAAGAAATTCGATAATAAAGAACCTCATGTAAAGATTCTGTATACACAACATTTCTGGAAGTCAAACCCTTTCTCTGCAGATTCCTGTTTGAAAACATTGGCCCTGGGCTTTAGAACACACTTTTTCAAACAAATAAACCTGTCTCTATCATCACTGGTAAACCACTGACAAAAACAGGAAAGGTTTTACTCTCTATCTAAAAACTGAAATTACTATAGCAAAATCTAGTACTGTGCTATGTTAACAGCTTTCCAAAATTACCATCAACAAGAGATTTTTTACACATTTGAACAGTTGCTGTTCAATAATTACCACAGAATAATACGAAGTCCAGTCTCTGTATGCCACTTAAAAATTCTATTTAATGTATGTATTACATTTTACTTGCAAAAACGGGTTTACTCAATATTTAGCAATTCCAGTAACACACCAGGCCAATGAGTATCTTCCTCTCATCAAACTCAAATACATCTGACATCTTTTCTAACCTAGTGGGGCAACTGTTCTTCATTACAATTTAAATTCCATATAGTAGCACCAATGGAAAGAAGACAGACTTTGCCTTACCTTCTTTTATCTTTGGAACAGCTATAGTTATAAAATGTATCAGATTTTCTCAAATTACTATGGACTTGTAGTAAAAGTTCCACCATCTCTCTACTATTGTTTTAATTACATCAAGAAGATGAATGCAGTCATATTTTTCAGGATATTTCTTGCCTGTAAGCTACAAAAGCATCTGTAAGTCACTCTGTTGACCAACTAATCTTTGCTTTGAAGTGATGCTTATTACAAAAGCAAGGACATTTTGGCAGAGAAGAATTAAAAATAGATTCTTTCTCTTCTTATAAGGGAAGAAAGGAGGGATAAAATATTCACATTTGTTTATATTAATAATTTAAATTTTATCTGATTCTTCTTTCAGTTTGAAAGACTTCTGTTTCAAGCTAGCCAAGTTTTCCTACACAGGCATTTCCAAAGAACCATAAATCATGTGTCATGAATCCCTCTATCCTCTCCCATTTAAAAAAATATAAATGGATCACTTTTGGACTCTTGATTTGAAATATGTGAAAAACTTTGTCGTTCAACCAGCTGTTATGCTTAATTGCCTTTGCTAAGCACACCTCCTCCATAAATACTGGTGACTATAAAAAGCACATGGTATAATGGATAATATCCCAAAATAAGGTAATATAGTACAATAAAAATGACTGTACACATAGAAGGAAAGAAGAGCACATACTCAGACTTAAGTGTCAGCTTCAGCAATGGAACCCAGTTCCTGAATTTTGATGTAGAAAATTTTATGTCAGATGAGTTGAACATGTATTTATAGCCTGAAGTTCTAGGACTGATTTTCACATTAAATAAAAATACAACCACTATATATACTAGCATTAGAACCAGAGCAAAGAGGATTGTGGGTAGAGCAACATGATACAGGTTTTTCTCTTAACTTGCATGAAATAAATGACTGATGGACTGATGCATTAACCTCTTCAGAAACCCAAAGTTCTTTCCATATTTAGCACACTGCCTTTCTTCCTGTTCTAATGCAGAAATTTTATGTAATTTTTAGGGTAGAAGCATGAATGAAGCTTGCATGAGGTGTAGAGCACTGAATTTTGTGCACCAAATAAATCAGACAATTCCATTGTCTTAAGACATCTCCATTCTTTTTAGTGTAGGGAGAATTTGGTATCCATGAAAGCTTTTATTTGACTGTAGTGCGCCAGGAGGGGCTCAGGCAGACAGCATTAGCCAAGATGAAAACACAGAAATGAGTGCTTGTGGGCACTGTTCTTGGTATTGGTGTCTCCTTCCAGGACTATTTATGCATTTTGAATCAGACAAACTTGGGTAAAAATCAACAGAGGTATTTGGAACCACATCCAGGACTAAGATTCTTCTTCTGCCACACCTGAAGGCAGACTTTATCACAAAGGTATGACCAGTTCCTTCTGCCCTTGTGAATTTTGCATTGCTAGCTTCATGGCTGCACATGAACTTCAGTAGAAAACCTGAAGACCTCTTGTCCAGCCTGGAGCTAAAGCACCCTCTGGAAAAAATGGCTTTGAATTAAACCAAGGAGGACAACCAGCTTCCCAATTACTTTACATGGACTCTAACCCTTAGACTATTACATAAAAGTTAAACCTAGGTGGTCTAAAACTCTGCTAACAAATTTCAGATTTCACATAGTCTAGAATACTGTAGATGGTATTGTTGAACTAAGACACCAGTGTTTCCCACAGCCTGAAATTCCCAAGTCCTTTTGTGGATCTGTGCCTACATTCACAGACACTGTCACTGGCAGGGAACTGGTCTTCAGAGCGGTGACTTGGCACCCAAAGCACTGTGATTGCAATAGCTATAGAGTCTGTTTTAAAGCAGCATTTAATTCTGGTGACTCACAGCCATGATGCTTATAAACATATTTTTCTGATCTCTCCCCCTCTCCTCCATTTTTCCTCTAAAATTGGTGAGTATTACATCATGTTATCTATTCTGTTACCTGTCATAGACCACAAAATACTCTGAAAGCACAACCAGATCTGGTATCTGTAAATCTCAAATATTCATTATCTTTGTCTACTTCGAAAATTGCTTTGTATACAAGAAACAATCTAACAATGAGGTAAACTTCATTAAGAAATCATAACACTGTTTTAATGTATCACAAATGCTCCTTTAGAATAACTTGCACTGACTCCTGGCAAGATCTTTCATGGTGACTAGCTCCTCATAAAACTTTGGTAAATAGGTCCCATCTGGAACACGAGTAGCTCTGTGTTCTTCTTCCTGATGATGCAGTACATCAAACAAATCCCACAGACACTCCCCACTACAGGCCCAGTGTCTGTCTGGTTATGGTCATGGAGCCACAATTGTGGGAACCAATGTTGTAGAGCAGAATGAGCGTGAAAAGGGTATGAAAATACAAGAAGAATACATAACTAAGAATGCCTGCTACTGCATATGTGTCTTAGATGTCACAGCTTAATTCCTATTCTTGCATCTTAAGTGGGTAATTTTTTCCATCCAGTACAGTTATAGATCTTCCCTTAAAGGTTTTTTCCTGTGGCAACTGCACACTGAGTCCCTGCCATCAGGCTGAGGTACAAGTTCCATTCCATCCTGTATTTCAGGTTTGCTGGCTTGGCATTCGGCGTATTTCTGAAATATGTAAACAACATTTAGGAATGCTATAAGCACCAACATATAATTAATGAAGCAGAATTTTCCTCCTCCCTTCCACTCCGAAGCCTACCTTTATCCAGGCTCCTTATGTCATTGTTTACAACCTCTGCACAAGGTGTCTTTGTAACACACGCACTAATAGGCTACATCGCCTCTGAAAACCTCCTTTCATGTTTTTACCTATTATTATGGTAACTTGAATATTTTCATCATTTGTGCCTAACCACATTATGCAGATAATGCACAAAAATGTCATTTTTGTACACTGAACAGTTTCAAACTTTGTGTTAACCTATGGCTGCTGGAGCTGACATCTAACTGCACAGCAGAACAGGAAAAAGAAATCCATAGTTTCAGAGAGGAGAAACTTCTTCCATTAGATTGGCATTTTCTAAGGAAGAAATGACTATTGGGTCTGCTTCACCCCCTACACTCTACTAGTCACCCTGTTGGAACTTCTTTTCCATATATTCATTGCTTTGTAGTAGAAGTAGCTCATGATGTGAGAATTTTGAAGGGAAAAAGGAAGAGAATTGGATATACAAATTATCTCCTATGGAGATCTATTGGAAACCGCATACCAAGTGACAATGAAGAGGGTTGACTGGGTATGGGGGCAAAAAAACTGCTGATTCTGTAAAATAACTATTACGTCAGGTTGCTTCTTTAATGAGGCAGGGTTTAGCAAAGCTCTTCACACTGATCTCCTGAGGATAATATGTACCATGTCTAAGTAGGGACTGAATATGAAATTTGTAGCCTTGGTAGCAGTAGCAGCCAGGGGGGAGAGTAATAAAGTGATCTATTGTACTGACCTGGAGCACTTTATAATAGTAGCAGTAAAACCTGTGAGGCTGAAGTAATTCTCTTGCCATTAGTTGTCCTTCTTTAGCAATTTTTCTTGCTTCCTCATCATTTTCCTGGAAAATTCAGATGAAACAAGTGAGTAACACAGCAATCAGTGAGTTACTTAAAGCCTGACTAGCATTAGAAGTTTTATTAAATTGGCTATTCAAATTTGCAAATTTATCTGCAATTAGTGGTGGATTCCAAAGGCATGATTAAAATTGTAGATTTGTTTAAAAATACTGGATTGCTTTTATTGTCAGTACTGGTACCCTAGGGCTATCAATAACAACTTTCATGACTAACTGTACAATTTTGAAAACTCAGTTGATTACTGCTCTACTGTTCTGTCCAAGACACAAGCCTCTTAAAAATAGGTCTGATATCTGCCAGGCCCAGTTAATTTTACAGAAGACAAAACCACAGCTGTTGTGTCCTGTCCTATGCAATGGAATTCAATGTCTTATTTTCAAAAACAACTGCATGAATTCACATACTTATTCTCAACCTTTTATGTCTATATTCCAAAGCTTTTAGTATTGTCCTCTGATTCGTTAGGCAGAACTACAGTACTCTCAGAAGAGAAACTTCTCCTGTGTTTATTTAACCTTAACAGCACTTGGACTTAAAGCACAAATGGTGTTTTCAATCACACAATGGTATCTGTTTGCTTACAGGATCTCAGCCTCTCACTCTGAGTATGTAACAGAGCAACAATTTTTTGTACATTCAAACAGAACATGCAGTAACTTCTGCTGGTCAGGGTCTAAAAAAGCTGTAGCATTAATTAAGTAGTATCTAGGAATCTGGTTGTTTCTTTCACAATTATCTTAGTATATGAAGGCTCTGACTCATTAACTCCTCTGCCCATACCTAAAATGAACACTTCAGTATTGCCCTAAATAGAGATGGTTACTTCAAATAAGTCCTTCCCATTTTATACTAACAACAACATGTGCTTCCTTTATCCCAGGTTCTCAATAGAGTTCATGCAAAATATATATCTGGAAATACAAAATAAGAGACTATTACGAGAAATTGTCTACATGTTTGTTTATCACTGTGAACTTGAATCAAAAATAGAACTTACCTTAGCCCATTTTATTTTCTCTAGCAAGTCCTCTAAGTTTCTCTTAACTGGAACATAATGTTTCCAGGGTTTTAATCCAATATAGAAGTGCTCATAGTACTGGGAATCTTGCTTCAACACCAGGCTGTCACCCAGCAAGAGGTATGGGAACCTGTAAGCTGCTACGGTGCCATCCACATTCACTTGGTATTTGTACTACAGTGTGAAGAGAGAGCAAAAACAAGGTCAAGTGTTCTGTATTGGAATGGGAACACTGACTGTATAAAATATTATTTTAATGGGCAAGAAGTAATCATGTTTATTAATTTTCATCTTTAAACTCATTTTAGTGTTAAGCACATGTAGTTTCATGGTCTTCTGGAAAACATAAAGGAAAAAGGATTTGTTTACAGCAACAGGCTGACAGACAAGAACCTTTGTGTCACATGAACTGCCTGATGGGTATCCTGTTGAAGTGTCCTGTGATAGAGCAAGGGCTACAGCAAGGAAGGAAACAAAGCTAATCTATAATTCAATTCAAACAGAGTAACTTTACTCTGACTTAAAATTATTATGCAGAATAATCTGAAACATGTATTATATAAAATAAGCTGAAAAATTATACTAAAAGTAACCATGAATGTACTGCTTTGGCAGATGTTCTTGGCTATTACAGCATTTCTGAAATACCCATCTCTGGAAAAGAATTTCAATTGCTATATATTATAATAGCTTTATACAGGACTCTGTCCCCTTTATTTTTTATATCTTTATTGCAGTAGAATTTGTATGTTAAAGTAAAACAAAAATACTCATCTATTTTTCTGATTTGTTACTACAAAAACTTTTTCTGACATCTGTAATGTACTTGCAATTGATACAAGTTGTGACCATTGTTCTCATATTTACCCCAAATAAAAAAAACCCTGATGGTGAGAAATCCAATTTCTCAGTCTATTTAAAAATAAGCCAAGATGTCTCCATAAAGGTTTTTCTTGGCTTTCTTTACAAGTGTGTCACACTAGGACATTGATTATAGGTGGTTTATCTACCCTGCATGGACCCGTGCTCCCAGAGCAGCATAATTGTTTTGTTTACTGAAAAGAATTAACTGAAGTAAGCCTTGTCTTTCCAGCTGGTAAGAACTTGACAGCACAATTAATCCAAAACTGTAATTTGATTGCTACCTTAAAGAAGTCAAAAAAGCCCATCAGCTGAGCCTTCCCCAGCTCTTTTTCTTTTTCTCTGAAGAAGAAATAACCTGTTATTCCAGCATCTAGTAGTTCTGGATTTTCCCTGGATAACTTGACAAGATGGAGACGCTCTTCTCGGCTGTCTCGACCTCTGAATAAAGCCTGTTCAGTTTTGTTTTCCCAGAAGGGGCCTATGAACAGTGAGTGATAAGGCAAAAGCAAACAGCAGTGAAATGTTCAGGATCCATTTAACACAAATAAAGAACTTGACAGTTTGACAGTGGCATTACACTCAGAGACATGGTAGGACAGGCATGGTTTCCCATAACCACTTATTAATCACAGGGTTAAACTCCCAATTCTGGTTTGGATTTTGAGATGAGAAACTGAGCCACTCATAAAATCAGAGAATTACTTTTCCAGTCAACAATTTTGTATTTCAATAATTTCAACTATCTTGAAAGCAACATAAGGGATTATAATAAAATATGTAAGGAAAAAATTAATGATTAAAGTAATTCTCCATCCATAAAGCCTGCCACAATAACCAAATTTCTTTATTTAAATCCACTTCTGTTACCCAGCAATTTAGTTAGGTCCTTGAAGAACCACTTAATGATGTCTTAGAAAATAAATGGCTATGTTGTGTCCTGTAGATACTTAACAAAAGTCTGAAAGACTTAATCTCTGCTTACTGCCTGCTTTTACAAACATTAACTATGTCCTTACTCACCTTTCTGCTGAAAATTTCCCTAAAGGACCTACTAAGTGGAGTAGTCTCTTATTGTCTCTTAACTGGACACAATGCCTCTAACTGATCATTTAATTGAAATATTTAATTTAAAAACTAATAAAGAAAAGAGGAACTGAGAACTAATTAAATAAAAAGAAATAACTTTCCACTCCACTTTTACTCCTTAGGTTTTGCTCATTCCATTTGTTTGATCCCTAAGTATTCTTTAACTTCCTGAGGGGGAGGAAGACACCTGTCAGTAAAGCTGACTCTTCTTTCAAAGCCAGAAAAGCAATTGAGGAGATCTCACTCCTAGGTATTTTTTCATACAGGCAATGTTTTCTCATTTGAAAGAGGTTGCAGCATAGTATCAGCTTACTTCTTTCAGGATTCAAATTAATTTTTTTGTAAACAGAACACTGGGCCACAACACAGTCAGGAAAAGGGTTACTATTTGATTAGATATTTGAGTCCTTTACTGAGGAGCAAGGTCTTTTAATTACATTTTGTTTTCCTCTACCAGGTCACAGTAGGTATCTTCTGGATACCTTTAAGTTAAAATTCATGTTTATTGCAAACTGGACTTGTTAAATTTTGGTCCTAAATGATACACCTACTTAGTGGCAGTGTTAAAAAGTGTTTGCAACCTGTAAAGACTAAGCTGCTTGTATTCAGAGATGTCCTAGGGCACTTTGAACTGAAGACTTTAACACACTATTTGAATGCAACTTGCTTCTTTGATGGAAATCACAAATTCTTTTTAAATCCACAGCCCCTAACTCACCTGTATTGCCTTGAATGGAAAGGAGATCATTTGTGACTCCACGCAAGGTTTCCAGAGTTGAGTGGGTTACATCATACGTTGGCAGGACGATATCTCTGGAATCCACAGAGCCACACCAGGAGATGACAGGTACAGGACCAGGTGTATCATTAGCTTTCCGATGCTCAACTGGCCAGTCTCCAACATTAAGATAAAACTCCACATCAGGAAGACGAACCTAAATATATATCCAAGAAAGGACAATAACACAGAGAAGCTGTTTATCACTCTTACATCTATTCCTCAGTTCTCTCATGTCACGCAGACTTAGTGCAGCTACTGGATAGTTCATAGGTTTAGCTGTGCTTAAGGTATGAATTCCAAACTCCTGCCCTGCAAGCGAGTATGAAAGGAATACACAGAGGCCAGGAAACAGCTCGTGGCTGGGCCCTTGCAACTTTCTGAGCGTTTTCGTTATTGCCAGGGCGAGCCCCCACACATGGCTCCTAACACACAGGGTTGTCTTGGTGGAAAAACCAAAGTAAAATCTTACTTCAGGAAATACAAATCTGAAGAAACAACAATTGCAGTACTGCCATATTTAAATATGTTTAGCCTGGAGAGGAGACAACTGAGAGGGAATCCTATCAATGCCTGCAAATATCTTAAGGGTGGGTGTCAAGAGGATGGGACCAGACTCTTTCCAATGGTGCTCGGCAACAGGACAAGAGCAAACAGGCATACACTGAAACACAGGAAGTTCCATCTGAATATGAGGGAAAACTTCCTTACTGTGAGGATGACGGAGCCATGGAACAGACTGCCCAGACAGGCTGCGGATATTCAACTCCCACCCTGGAGGTGATCCTGTGCAACCTGTTCTGGGTGAACTTGCTTTGGCAGGGCAGTTGGACTTGATGTTCTCCAGAGGTCCCTTCCCACCCCAACCCTGTGATTCTATGATATTGTCCTAACATGATCCAAAATGATACCTTTCTGGCCAGTGACAGGAACATTTCATCGGAGAACATTTTGAAGTCTGTGTACTTCCCTAAGGAGCGCCGGTAGATGTGGTTATCCAGAATAGTGTAATGAACAATAGCACCTCTTGTTTGGCTGAACTTTGCTGGGATTTCTTTAAGCATTTGCTGCAGGTCAATGCTGGGAAATGAAGTGAAGTCTTCTGTAATCTGAGGTTCTTCGGATGGACAGGACATAACATCCTGCCAGACTGCAGGGTCTCCTTCAGGACAGTCACAATATTCATGATAAACTGGTTCTGTGGAAAACAAAGCAGCCAGAGTCTTTATTTGTGATTCTACAGCAAACATAATTTATACATTACAGTGGCTTGGCATTTTTTATACCATGTTTTCTACAGTTTTCCTGGGAAATCATCCTTCCCATAATTTCTGGAATTTTGCATAGTAACTGAGAAAAAAGAAATATTCTTCTGTTTTCAGAAATACAAGACTTTGTTTTATTAGGGTGAAATTACTCTAAATGAAGCTGCATTTCTGTGAACCAGCCAAGCACATGAGGGATTCAGAACTGTTTGAGCTGTCCACAGCTACCACAGCCCAGGTATTGCAGTTTCAAATATAGCCTAATTCAGAACTTTGACACATTACATTATACAAAAAAATAACCCTTACCTTTCAAAATATAAGGTGATTGAGCCACATGCTGATCACCATAAAGTATCTCAATTTTTAAGCCTTTTGTGACACTTCCATACATCCGATACCGCATAAGGAATGTACCATCATTTCTATCCAAAGGCTGAGGGGTGTAAATTCTTGTGACTACTTTTGGAGAAAGTGCTTTAATTACCACTTTAAATTGTGTTCTCCCTGGAAAGAGGAAGATAAAACCAGATAAAATCACTTTAAACTATTGGGACCACATCTTGTGAATAAAGGTAAGGAGCAAACTCTACTAAATTAAGACCACAAAATTTAATTTATTTTTCACTAGAATTTTTTAATTATACCAAATTGGTAGAACTGGTTTCAAGTGATGAAATATCATCCAACCAAATATTCTTAGTCATCGCATATCTCTAAATGGAAAACCTGCAGGTGTAGACAAAAAGTTAAATATTTGACTACAAGATAGAAGGAAAGGCTAACAATATTTTGAACATAGGATTAGGTTTAATTCTAAGTTTTCAAGTTAGTGCTCTGAGGAACAATAATTTCCTCTAGAGTAAGAAAGACAGGAAACCAAGTTAAAGTAACAGGAGAAAAGAATACTTGCCAGCTTGTGGAAAGGCAGTTGCAGCATGCAGGAGTCACATACAAATTGTTCAGCTTTGGGCTGCTGCTGACTGTCTTGCACATTTAAAGTCCCAGCTACTGAGAAGCAGGGATAAGAGAGTGATAGTAGAGATGTTCCCTGGACATCTATCTGACCTGTGCTTAAAAAGATCACCAGCATTTCATCATTAATGCACTAAAATATGGAATAATTTATGGACAATATGAGTACACATAAATATAAATCTGTTACATTCTTTAATTCTATCACAAGTGGTCATTGTCAACTTTATTCATAAAAAAAAAGAGGCGGACAAATTATTCACGAAGTGTGACAGTCTAAGCATTGTGAACCAAATACGAAAAATGCTACCACCAAGTAGTATATAGAAATAAATGAAAATGAAAAAATCCAGATAAAATCAAGATATTACTAAAATCTGAATATGTCCCAACAGCACTAAATGACTGAGATGTTACAGTTAATTCTATGCTTTGCATCCACAGATAAAAGCACTGATGTGCTATCAGTCTTTTAACAAGTAATCACGTCCTCCTTTGATCAGTGGATCTTGAAATTGGATTCAAGTCACCTACTGTGCAAGAGTATTCAGATAAAATTACTCTCCTGAAGGAATGAACATTTCTGCCTCTCAAGGTCACTGCAAGTGGCAACCATCATTTTTAACTTGCTTCAAAGTAGCTGACTTTAACCAAGTACCCTCTCCCTGTGACTATCACCTAGTATTGATGAGTAAGTATTCAAATCCAGAGCATGTCATGAGGATCACAGAAAAAACAATTTTCTGTTGCTATCATGTCTTTGTCTCCTTGTACCCATTTATATTCAACAGCATTTTTACTGGGTATAGTGATTTCCCACTGGAGAAAAGTAAGTTTTCAGTTGTCATAAAAATGAGTGAATATTGAGAAATCACAAGTCAAATATTACTGAATTTCATATCCTTGTCCTCACCAACAGGAATGTGAGTCTTTTTCCCTGCTGGTTATGTACATCCTGCTCTAGACATAAGGAGCCCTGGATCTACCCAAAGGATATGTTAGTTTTAGTTGTTGACGCTTTAGATGCAGGAATCCTTTGATAAGGGAAGTGACTGATAACAAATCTCTCTAAAAAGCTAACTCCACTGAAAGGGAAGGGGAAGAAAAACAAGACTGAGTATTTCATTTAAGTACAAATAATTCATTGGAGGCAACAGATTTCTTCTTTATAATTTACAACATTCATTACGTAATGGGGCCAAGGCCTCTAAGTTCCACTGCAGTATTTAATTGTAACAGCTTTTTGCTGATTTTTATTTTTTATTTGGAGGAATTTGCCATGAAGTTACCATGGTACTTTCACTCATGGTTTCTTGTTTCTCTCCAAGTCCAAAGGAATTATAAAAAAAAAAAAAAGTGTCCTTGTTGAATCAGCACCACTAGTATTTCTCTGTTACCCTGAAAACATGTCTGGGACAGCATTTTAAGTACAAAATAATTTCCCAGTATTGAAGAGAGACTAAAATATAGATAATCAAAATGGGATACTTTAAGAAATCCAGATAATGACACCTGCTTTATGAATTTTTTTTCTTCTGTGCATCTTGCAAAAAGTGGCAAACCACACATGGAAGAACAAGTGATGAAATAGAGGGAAAGAGGGAAAAGGTAACAAGATACTGATTTAGGCAAATTGCTAGAGAAGAACAGAAAACCTAGTCACCCTATTTCTACATGCATTCTGAAGAGAAATTAAAAGATCTCAAA
This sequence comes from Chaetops frenatus, assembly GCA_013400775.1. NCBI lineage: Eukaryota > Metazoa > Chordata > Aves > Passeriformes > Picathartidae > Chaetops > Chaetops frenatus. Next base: position 18,574 of record VZTR01026111.1, read on the forward strand.
GGAAGATTTTTTTGATTCAACTGTTTTACTGAAATCATTGCTGGTTACTTTCACAGATAGAAATTACAAAACTGACGGAGTCACTGAAGAGACATAGGAATTTTAAGTGTATACTTTCAGATAGCTGGATGCAAGAGCATATATCCAGGAACAGGTCTTGTGTGTGACCATAACAAAAGCAGAGGATCATGGTCAACCAAAGACCTGAAAGGGAGGTCCTGCATTGCCCAGGCACGAAGCTGAGTGAATCGAGATGTACAACTCTGTTTGGCAGCACTAGAACGAGAGCTGGAAGAAGCATGCCTTGCTCCTGGGAAGTATTTGGTGAAGCCTGCAAGAATACATGGGAGGTCTTGAAAAATATTTGTTAGCAGAGTATATGGATCATCTGAACAACAGCTAACAGCTGATTTTATCACAGTCACTAGTGCATAAAGACATGGTTGGCAGTTGTTAAACCTAGGGTAAAACCTAGCTGAAAAGAAGGACAAGGTGTGTCCAAGTATCTAAAGAAAGAAAATCTATGCAGCTTACACTAAAAGAAAGTTCTGTATTTTCAGCAGAGGTTTTTTAATCTTTGAAATTATTTTTCAAGGGAAAGAATGAATTCTGCAGCATTTGACATCTTCCTACAAAGGCAAAGAGGTCAAAGACTTACAGCCTCTGGGTTGAAATTCCAGTATAATGTGCAATGGTGCATATCAATTCTGGTGAACAGACTTGACATTCAGAAAAAGATTCTGGATTTAAAATCTACTAATTATGGTATACAAGTCTTATAATGGACCCCAGTAAGTACTGATCCATTTGACTGAAATTCTCATGCAAACACACAAAAAAGTAATAGATTTGAGCAAATTTCACAAATATGAAGCCTTAACTGTAGCTCTTCTGCTCTGATCAGTGTTCCTGTTTTGCAATGGAGGTGATAATGTGGATTTTTTGCTATCGCAATATATTGATATGATGAGATGTATTTAGTTTATATTGTAGAGCGGTGTCTGAATAAATATTGTTAATTGTAATTCTTAATGACTTTTTACAGATAGAATTTAAACATTTAAAATAATTCAAAAACAGAAGTTTATAGCCAGGGTCTCTATGAATACATTAAACAGTGCTTATGCACTGGAATATAATCAACTCTACCACTAATTTTTTAAAGGATCCTTGGCACCCTCCTAAAACAATTCTTGGCATAGGACAGGCCAAGGCAACAGCTCTTTCCTGCTGGCAGCACACTGGCTCTGTCTTTGACTAGTGTGAGGAGTGGGTTTGTAGAGAATTCTCATAGTCAGATTGAAAATCCATATAATTCTGCTCATCTGTATGCTAACATTGAGAGGAAACATGCAGACGTGGGAAAACTATGGGATAGAGATATCATTGAACAGGAACTGAAGTTTGAGCTTCAACTTTGGGAACAGATCGGTCATGTGCCAAAACAGCAGAAACACAAAACACAAAGAAGAGTCTGTAGTTTGAACAAAAGCCTTTTAAGCTAAAACATAGGTGCCTTAACAAACAAAACATGCACTCAGCATTTGGTGAAGTTAGGGAAAATCTTCTAATGTAGCAATATAATCTTATGTAGAAAACTAGTACAAGGTTATAGAGCACTGTGAGAATGAATTGTGAAAGTCGCATTGTAATAAGGCCCACGTGAGATAATGCAAATGGTAATTGGTTCTTAAAGATGCTAACAAACTGCTTGTCAAATGCTAATTGGTGAAAAAGTTTATTTAAGGAAGTGTAACTTTTGCAACTTCGGCTTCTAGTGCTATGGTGTGGATTTAACACTTTGCTGTCTCACCCTTCCACCATGAGACTGATAAAACAAAGACTTGTACATCGCCTTCTAGTCGCCCCATCTCTATGATTTAGTAATCCCAACAGACTAGAGGCCGCAGAAGGTCATGGGATGAATGGAGATCACTCCATGCCAGATGGTATTGGGACCTGGAAAGTTTCCTGGGACACTGAATTTATTAACATAAATATGAACACACACAAATGCACTGCAATCAAAACTAGGTTCTCAGTACCCAAGTCCTACCAGTTTATCTGGGATGACTTACACTAGCATGAGAATCCAACTGAATTTCACACCTTTTCACCTTTAGCAACCTGTTGTTTGAACCCAAGGCCCTTTCTGTGTAGGTGATACCAGCCTCCACTTCACTGGCAAGTGAGCAGCAGTCACATTCCAAACTGCAGTTATAAAACTGCGCTGACATCCAGCACCAAGCTGCAGCAGCAGATGGAAAAAGTCCACACCTGAAATATCTGAAGCATCCACACTTCTGAAGACATACCATGTATAATAAATGTCTACTCTCTGATTCTGCAAGCAGCAGCTTTCCAACTAACAAGACATGAGGAGGCTGTGCATACTTGGTAGCTGCTCTCTCAGTGCCATGTCTGTGAACAGTAAATAATATACAGCAAAGTAAATAGCTTCTACCCTATATAAATGAGCAACACAGCATTTTCTCTGGGGCTATCTCAGGGTTATCTTCATTATGGAATCTGTGACACAACTGAAATTTTTATTCCAAATTTAAACTATTAATATAGTGTGTGTGGAGTTAACTTGCAGCAACAAACAGCTGATTGGCACCATACCACTGGCCTGTGACAACAAACCCAATTCCCATCCTCGGGGGAAGTGTCATGTGATGGTTTGTGCTTGTGCTGAGTAAACAACAATGAAGATTACTCCTTAACGGAGCAGCAGTAGGATAACATAGCCCAGAGGGCTCTGCGGACCGAGACAAATTTTAAGCAACCGGTCTGTGTGCGGCATTAAAAATAATTCCGTTACCGCTTCCCAGCAGTGTACCGGCATTTTACGTCCACTAGCTCCAGGAGCACTGGTTCTTTTTGAGCTTGCTGGTTTCTTTGCCGTAAATCCCATAGTGTTTAGAGTAGACTACCGGTGAGAGCAGAAAAGGCAGCACCAGAAGAAAGGAGGGTCTGACCATGTAGTTCATTTGCCATCCTGCGTATCCCGGGTGGTGCGGGACCGGGCGCGGGGGGCAGCCCGGGAACGGAGATGGCAGAGCAACCGCGTGGAACGAGAAAAGGAAAGAAGCAAGGAGGAGGGGAAGAGGGGAGGGAGTGGGCAGCTCCGGCCAACTTCTGCGATGAAACCGCAGCCCGGGCGGGGCAGGGTCGACATCCGCACCCCTGCCCACCCCGGAGCACACGAACGGTACCTGGCGGGGAGCGGGAGAAGTTGCGTCCGGCCGCGCTGACTGCCTGGATGTAGAAGTACCGCACGGGCACGGTGAGCCCCGCGTCCAGCCCAGGGCCCCACGCCAGGCTCCGCTCGGCGCTGACGGGGTCCGCCGGCTCCGCTGACTCGGCCGGGCGCAGCAGCGGCCCCGCGGCGCCCAGCAGCAGCACCAGCAGCCCCCGGCCCGACATCACGCCCGCTCGGAGCGGGGTCCGGGCCTCCTCCGGACCTGCGCGGTCCTCGCCCCGTGGGGCGGCCCGACGGGGCCGGGGCCGGCTACAGCCGGAGGGAGGCGTGGTGACGGCCGGGCTATCTCCGGGCGGTTAAATCCGGCGCCTCCTTTCCTCCTTCCCTTCCTTCCCCGGGCCGTCCCGGGATGTCTCCAGGGAGGGCAGGGGCAGAGACGCTGCCCCAGGCCAGGCCAGCCCGTGTGCCGGAGCGGGCCGGCGGCGGGGCCGTGCCCTGCCCGCGGGGCTCAGGTGCGGGAGCGGGTTTGGAGCTGTGTAGTTCCCGAGAGCCGCGGAAAATACAGCAAAGGCGCTGTGAAAGCGGGTAGCGGGCTCGGACCCGCTGGTCTGCGCTTGTCTGTCCCGAGAGGTTTTCCTTCCCTGACTGTGAACGCTTTGCGAGACGCGCTGAAGAGCAGATGATCGGGGTGTGTGTCCCTCCCCGCCTCAAAGAACATGTTACCTGTGGTTCAGGATACAACTCAGCCGGCAACTGAACAGCTGGCCTGGAACTTAAAGAGGAAAAAATTCGTCTATGGCTTATTGTTACTGCCTTGTGTCGGCTGATGTACAGAGATTGCTGTAAATGGAAAAAAGCCCGAATTCCTGACATAGTTTAAAATTCCTCCCTGTTTTTAGGGTTTCCCATAGCAACTGTATTTAAAGCGAAGGACAGAGCAAGGGACCCTGTTAGGACACACTTATACATGGTTCCCTGTCACTGGGCTCAGCTCCCTGTCCCGGAGAGGAGGTTCAGGCATGCACCCATGCCCAGGTGCTCCTGAGACCTGTGGGTGAGATGCTGCTGGTGGCCCTCATCAGTGCTGTGATGCTTGGTGATGGAGAAAAAGGGATCACAGTATTATCCTCTAGAAAATGTAATTTCATTGACTTAAAATGTTGGGATACAAGTAAAGGGGGTAAAATGATTTGTCTCCTAAGGTTGTTTTCTCATTTTTACCATTTGCTGCTACTAGGAAGTATTTCAAGGTATGAGTAGATGGGAGGACTTACAAGGCTGGAGGAGAATTAAATCAAGCCTCTGGGCAAGCGTGCATTTTCACATGCAAAGCAATGAGAGCACAAATGAATTCTGCCTGGTTTCGAATAACATGAACTTCAAGTCTGTGCATACAGACCATGAAAAACAGGTTCCTTGAAGGAGGAATTATCAAGTCTGGTTTTCTCTTTGCTTTTGTCTTTAGTCTCAGTTCCCTCACTTCAGATAGCCACAGATCTCCACTGACATACTATGTGTGATACTCACAGCAGGTGTGAGAAAACTTGTGTAGTGTTGCAGGGTACAGGGCAGGGCTGAGGTCAGGCGGGGACATAAATTTGCAGATCAGCAGTAGTCCCTGCGAGGGGAACCGGGGTCAGACACAGTTCTGGGATAGCTGTCTGTCCTGGGCATGTCAGCCTGCAGATAGGGCCAGACCCAGCAGGGAGGGCTGGCCAGGGAGGGCAGTGGAGAGAGACCTGTGCCATCAGTGGGGCAGGGATTGATGGCCCCAGGCTGGGCTGAAATGGTGTTGTGAGCCATGGGCAGGGGGAGTGGGAGAGCCCTGAGGAGGTGGTGGGGATCAGGGCCTGATGGTGCTCTTGGGCCTCTGTCCCTGGGAAGGAGCCAGCCCTGTTCTGGTATGGACTGGGACCAGCTGCTGGGAGCTGCCCTGCGGGTCCTGGTGGGCAGGGAGTCCTGGCACTAACACTGGCCAACAGCAGCTCTATGAACAAGGGCAGAGCCAGAGGTTGAGGGGTGTCATTATCCACCTCCACTCAGTACTTGTTAGACCACATCTAGATCCTGCATCCAGCCTTGCGCTCCCCGGTACAAGATATCAATAATCTGGATCAAATCCAGGGGAAGCCACCGAGATGGCAGAGCTGGAGCACCAGCCCTGTGAGGAGAGACTGGGGCAGCTGGACTTGTTAAGCCTGTTATGAGATACCTTCAATGAAAGTGTGGCCCTTACAGAAGCCCCCAGGAAGATCATAAGATGCTGCACGGCAGAATATGAAAAACAACTGGCATGGGTCAAAAGAAGAGATGGTCACTGTGTAACTTCTCCATGTTACAGGCTGAGGCACAGGTTGCCCAGAGAGGCTGTCCATCTTCAGAGATTTACAAGCCTCAACTGGATAAAGACTTGAGAAGCCAGCCCTGACCTCAAAGCCAATCTGCTGTGAGCAGGAGGCTGGAGCAGAGACCTTCTGAGGTCACACCCACCCTGAGTTATTCTTTGATGAAACCATGAGATCTCTGTCCCTTCTTTCAAATGTCATCAAGATGGCAGAATGCTCAAAGATCATCTGGGTACATACATGACCTACTGGGTGGACGGATCTCTAAACAGAAAAACCACCTTAGTTCATAAACCATGTTTCCTTCTGAAGCCAGGCTTAAGGACTGTGTCACTGAGCTCAGGTACCACAAATACTGGCTGTAGCAATTTTTAAGGCTGAAAGACCATGATGAGTCTCACACACCATTATACTCAGGCCTAATTGCAGCTGAAGGGATTTTCATGTGGGGCCTTGTAAAGCTACTCATCAAACACTACCCTTGGCCCCTAAATGGGGTATTGGCACCTCAAGGAGTATGGCTCTCTAAGGGCTTAATATGTCTGCTGTAAAGATTCTACCACAGATGGAAAACTATTTGTGTGCTGGAGACTAATCAGCTGGCAAGGCAGGAGGAGGCAGCACATCCTTCCTGTGCAGGAGGCAGGCCTGAGCCCAGCAGCTGATGTGACTGCTGGCTACAGCAGCAAGATGGACCAAGGCTGCCTACCCTGCTCAATCCGTGGCTCTGTTGGCCACCAGCACCCTGATGATGTTGGCAACCATATTAAGATACTGGATTTATTTTTTTTTACCGTCTATTGCATTCACAGCAAGTGAAAAACAAACACAGTACCAATACATTTTTTCATGTGAATGCAGAATTTATTTCAAACAAGTAGTTTTAAATATGAAAATCCTATGAATTATCAGTATTTTTAGAATATATTTTTGCCAAAGAAAATCTTGGAAGAGTGGAAGTGTCAAAATTTGGCTCTGCTAAACTGAATGGAACTGATTGCTATTCAAAAGGTATTTCTCCCTATGTTTTCATGTAATTGACTGTTAGGAAACTGTTATTCAGCATAAATTCTAGTTTGTAAATTCTCAACAGGCTGCAGTCTTCTACAGCTGATTTACAATCAAAAGCAGTTTTTACTTCCTTACATTAAATCAAGCCATGTGATTTACTATCATACACAGCACAGCAAACGAAAAAAATGTATTCCAGCAAGGTGAGCTGTTGAATAGGTAGAAAATATTTACAAATAAAAATGTTCTAAACCATCCATCTCTAGTCAAGAAAAACTGTATGACCATTTCCTTACTTTGTAAATATTTCTTTTATTATTCTTTACCGTAGGTAGGCTGTTATCCCCAGTTCTGGGATTAATGTATTTTGCAGAAATGTATAACAGCAGAAATTCCACACAGATACGCAGCTGGTTTTATTGTCTTACTCTATAGAATTCTGTACAAAGAGAATAGAGACATTTATAGAAAAACATAATTTCTCCTTAGAATACCACATTTTACAATACTGCAATTATACAGCAGTCATTTCCTTCCAGCATTGCCTATGTCAGCATATTCTTATATCCTTGTGAAACAGGCATGTTGTAGAGATTAATTCTGACTATAAATATACAGTTTATGTAAGTCCTTCTATGTACAACAAAAGACAAATTACCCCAGCATAAAGTAATAATACTTCTATATCAGTACAGATTTGAACTACAGACCCACTTCTTTAACGAAGCTTACAGTATGAAAAAATAAGGATACCTCTTACCTACTGTAATATTTTCCTCTTTTAGTTTTTTGTGGAGTAGTCAGTGATACAAGCATTGCTTGTTTTGTGTAAAATATATTATTTTAAAATACCAGTGTACTGTCCTTCAAGTTAGAAAAATATATTCTACAGAAATTCTATTGGATTAAAAAGCATATAAAAATATGGACCATCCTTTCAGACCATATGTGAAATTAGAAATAAAGTAGAAGAAAATGTATAATTATTTTAAAATATATCTTCTGACTCAGTGAGCCATTTCTGGTTTTTCATAAAAAGAGAACAAAGCTTAGCTAGAAGTTTAATGGCCAGGGACAAGTTTTGGCTACTGAGTAATTATACTACATTATTGTTGTGGCTGAAGAAGAGCTGATGGAACATATTTACAGTCATTCAGTTTGAAGGATAAAGAGTACTGTGGTCACAGCAGGAACAGTTGAAAAATACCAAAAGGGGATGCTAATTTAGTAAAAGGCAAAGAGCCTTTCTTACTGTTTTTATTTACTTTGCATGTAAAAAGCTACCAGTCTGTACAGTGTAGTGGTGCCCCAGCCAAGTGTCCTCTCAGCTGCCCCAGGTGCTGCCCTAAAGGAGCCCAGTGGCTGCAGATGGCCTCATCCTGAGACCAGCCAAGCAGAGGCAGCTGCAGAACTTTGGGACCTCACAAATTGTTTTGGTTATCTTCTTACTACTGGGACAATGAAAGATTCAATCTGTGAGGTTGATACAGGAAATCAACAGGTTAAATCTTTTTATATTTTGAATTGTTGAAAGTGTCTGACTATTAATCCAAATTAACCTAAGTCAAAGGCAGAAATTTGGCCAGTCATGTCAACTGTAACCAAACCTGTGCTGGTTATGAACCTTCCATGTCTGGAAAGCAGATTTCCATGCTCAGCTGTTTTTCTTTTGGTCAGTTTGTCAGTGCTGTGCCCCATGTTGAGCTTTTTCTCCTACACTAGAAGTACTTCTGCAACTCACATTGCTCATGCTCTTGCAATGCTGAAAGTCCTGGTGTGGAATGTGCCTCAACAGCACAGCAGAGAAAATGCCACCAGGGACATTGCTGTTATGCTTCCCAGGAATGCAGAAAAAGAATATTTATACAGAACACACTGTAAAAATTTAGGAGGTTTCATTTTGTGGAGATATTTTTTCAGTGGGATGGATTAGCGTTACCATGCTTGATAATGAGGAAGATTGGAGAAACAACAAATTATCAGCAAAGTAACTTCTCTGTTAAGCTCTATAAGAAAAAGCAAGTCAAGTTAGAATTTATCCATTCCAGCACTGCATAGCTGGCAGGAACCTAACTACTGCTTGCTGACTCAGAGGAAAGCCATCCCTGGACTTATACCGCCCAAAGCTCCACAGCTGTTTACCTTCTATTATTTGGAGAAGGGATTTTTTAGCATTGTTTTTCCCTACTAAGAGAAACAGGAATGGTGAAGCCACACAATTAATACAAAAGTCAAATGCTCAGCTAATATAACATACTAATTCCCTTGAAACTAAGGAAGCTATACCAATTTATATCAGCACAAGAACGGGCTCAACATATTTGACATGTTTTTGCCTGCCCAGAAACTACCACACTATCGTAACACAGTCCCTTCATAGCTCTGATTCTTTATCTATCTCATCTAGGTAATATTCATCATCAGTGGTGGTATCACTGTCTGAGTCTGAGTAAGCAGCTGTGTCTTCCACGTAGGTATCAGTCACCTCTGGGGGGGATGAAGCAGCTGATGACATTTTGCTCCCAGCTGAACTTGAGCTCAGAAGCTCAGCCCTGTTTATAGCAGAGTTCTCTGTATTTCTGAAGGCACCAGGGTTATTAAGAAGACATGGTCTCCATAATCGCCCTTCTGTGAGTGACCTCTTGATATTTTCCAGGAAAGCCAGTTGTTGCTCTTTTCCAAATATACCAAATTCCACAGACGGATACATTGAATTTCTAGTGCTGTAACGTTTTTCATCATCTGATGCCCAGTTTTCATTCTCGTCACAAGACAGCAGCTCTGAGTAAGATTTAAATCTCTTCCCATGTATGCTGTCTTTGGGTAGAATGCTGCTTCCAAAGACAGAGGTCTCAAGGGAATCTCGAGCACAAATGCTCTCAGAGAGGTGACGCTCACGCTGGCTTTTCATGTGGCCCTTGCACAACTGATAGCTGTTGAGGTTAGCGTTTTCTAAGCCAGTAGGCTGAGAGGTATTTTGAGGCTGACCAAACACTGTCTGGGAAGTCAAGTTTTGCTCTGGAGATGTGTCTGCCTGCAAGCAGCTATTTACATAGGCGTTTGAGTTTTTGTCACTTAAAAGTGGGGAGGGATGAGTGCAGCCATGACTGCTTGCTCTTCCTTTCTCTTCATCCAATGGGTATGAGGTAGTAGCACTGGGAGTGATGGGCTGGCTTTTGCTTTCTAACCTGAGATCAAGCGTTTGAGAATTCTTATTTTTTGTGGTTACTGCTTTATCTGGAAACGGGGTTGTGAGTCTTGGCCTATTTTCGACTTTCACTGCAGTTTTTTGAGGACTGTTAGCTTCCTTCTGGGTGTATGAACTTGTAAACTGCCTCCTTTTGGTGTTAACAAGCAAAGAAGGATCATTCTGGTTTTCAGTCTTCTTATTATCAGCTGTTCTTGCTCTTGGCATATTCTTATCACACTTCAGCCTGTGATTCTGGTTTTCATTGTCCAACTCCAGGAATGGCTGTTGGGAATCCATTGAAATCAATGACTCAAGGGACGTATTGACCTCTAAAGAAGTGGCACTTACATCATTCTGTGAAAAAATCTTACTGATGTGTGGTTTGGGGGGTAAACTTTTACTTGAAAACTTATGACTTGTTTTATAAACAGCTGCCAATTTATTTTTAATTGAAGGTCTGTTTTTCCTTTTTTCTATATCTTTGACTTTGTCTCTTGTGCAGTTGGAGAGAAGCTTGTTCTCCTCTTCTGCACTCTGTGTTATGTTCTGACCTTGTGTAACCCTGGACACTTTATCTTTAATAATCAGGTTGCCTTCACTATGCCTCTCTGATTCCTGAAAACTGCTGTAAAATTTACCCATATGAGAACTCTGTGAGTTTTGCTCTTTTTTCATTTTTGAATTCTTTATTTCATCTGTATCTGTGCTAGCCACTTTGTCTAGCTGAAGTAGTGGATCAGCACTGGAAGCTGTGGTTACCTCAGATGCTTTGCTTGGAGACTCTAGAAGCACTTTGCTACAAAAGTTTAAACCATTTTCTTTTTTTCTTGAACTGTCAGCCCTTAATTGCAGTCCACTAAATTTGTTATTACACAAAGGAGTGGTTTGGTGTAGGACATCTACTCTCTGTTTAACATGGGTACTATCCCTGTATGTGTCTTCCACAGGAGCAAGCGGCACATCAGCATGCTCTGTGTTACCACTCCTTCCAAGGGAACTCTTCTCTCTAGAGCGGAGGAATAAACTGTTCAGATTTTTCCTGTTGTTCACTTTTGGGGGCTGAGAGCAACTTTCAGAGCTTCCCTTCTGTATAATATTTTTATTTGTTGAAGTACAATATAAAGGATTCTCTAGATGTCTTCCTGGCTTGGGAGGGGTTGACAAAGTGGACCTTAGTGGTATGGCTCTTTGTAAAATTTCCTTCTTTTCTTTTACGTGTATTTCTGCCTTTTGGCCGATTGAAGCATCAGAAATGGCCTTACCTGACTTAGCTGCTATTGCAGTGGATTGTGGGCCATCAAAATAAATTTCTTTTGTCACCACATCAGAACGCACATTTTCTGCTGACAAAAGATATGCTGAATTATCTTTCTTTTCAGGTACCACACTCACTGAGTTCTCAGAACCAGAGGATAAGTGAGAATTTTCTTCTTCACTATCAACAGCAGTTCTTAAATTCTGCGGTGTGACCAGATCTGAAGATAGTTGGTCAGAAGAATATGAAGGCACCTCTTTTTCTGAAGTAATAGGGAAAAAAACATTTGCTAAACTCACATGACCTTCATTTTTCTTGTTTTGTATTCTTGGTGACTGAGCATTTTCTTTGGGACAAGGTAAATCTGCATCCTCCAAATTATCTCTAAAGAGGCTACAAAATGTTTTTGAATGCCTCCGTGGTAGTGTGTAATAAATTGAAACTAGTTCATGATACTTGACATGATCTTCATCAACACAAACTGTAAATGTGCTTGTGGTTTTATATTTCTGCAAAAAATTTCCCCTCTCCTTATAATCTGAAAACACAGAGGATTCTCTTCTGCTTAGATGTTTACATCTGTCTGTCAGATCAACTGATGTACTACTACTTACTGAGTCATTAATATTTTTGGTTAAAGGACTGCGGTAATCTTTGTTACTTGTAGGAGCATTTAATGATGCTGCTGTTAAAAAGGAACATCTTGGGTCTAAACAAGACACATCTCTTTGATTAGAATATGAGGTGTCAGCTCTATGCGGAGTTTCAGACCTTAAACAATTGTATGTTGTTCTACTTTCTCTAGGTAAAGAGATGGGCGTCTCTGACATAATACTACCAGCAATGCTAGCTGATTTTCTAGGCAAAGTGTAATAAATAACAAGGGGGTCAGAAGATTTGGAGCTGTTTCTGCCAGGGGAGCTGGTAATGCTGCAGCTACTGGTATGTCTTGGCGAGCTGTCTTGCTTGTAAAACCTTCTGATACAAGGTGAAGTACTCCTCATTATTTCAGTTCCTTTTTCAATACAAAAATAACTTAAACTATTTTCAGAGGTATTGGGGTCTCCATCAAAACTACGCATATAAATATTTCCAGAATTTCCATTTCGTGGAGAACTAGTAGTGAATTGTCTGTCACAGTCCTTAGTAACTAAAGTGCTTGCATTTTGCAGTGTTTTCTGTGAAATCTCTTTGCTAACACCTATTCTACTCACTTGAGCTGTTTCCCCTCCTTCTGCTTGAGGTTCACTAACTGTGCAATTTACTGAAGAGCTAGTTAGTGTTCCTAAGCAGTTAGAATTGTCTTTATGAGTAAGTGCTTGTAGATAGTTTTGTGACAAACAAGATGAGCACTCGGGAGGACAGGACAACATGCCTTGACAGTTTGCTAATTTTTCAGTGGATAGAGCAGAAGTAACATTCAGTAGTGAAGACTGTCTCTTTGGAGTGGCTTCATTAAGGGCTTCTGTACTCCAGTTATCCTGTTTGATGCTCTCTCTTTGTGCTGCATAATGCAGATTATGATCCCATTCTTTCTGACTTGGAAGAAAAGGTTCCTTCCTGCTTTCATCAACTGTCAAAATACAGGGAGGCTGACTGAACACACTGTTGGGTGGGCAACCATTTTCCTTCATTTCTACATTTCTTTTATCACCATTTGATGTATAAATTTCTGCAGTATCTCCTCTGGCAGTGGCTTGGGTTTGTCTCTTTGAGGTCATTGTGTTAAAGAGAGATACACCTCTCTGCCACATGGCAGAAACAGGGCTGTTAGAGGAAAAACTCCACAGGTTGATGTAGCTTGTATCTGCTTGTTGAGGAACTGACTGTAACAGCATGTCTTCATCTGTCTGTTTCATACCTTCAGCCTTTTCCAGGTGTGTAAAGTCTGCCTTAATACTCCTTTGGGTAACGACAGCTGAATTCCTATTCAGTCCTGTAGATTTTGGTTGACCCTTTGAACTGGGAAAGACTGACTCATCAGTTCTCATACCAGATGAAGAAACAGAAGAGTTACAATTTATCCAAGGCTGGCAACCCTCAGTGAATTCTGAAAAAGTTCTGTTTGCACTTCTTGTCATCCTTTTGATACTTGTGTTTTCTGGTGAGTACATGTGAAAATCGTTCAGCAGGCGCTGTGAACCAAACTTGGCAGTCTTTGTATGTGCCCACTGCTGGTCATTTAAATTAGCCATAAACACTTCAAAGCTGTCATCAGAGGAAATAAACACTTCATCACTGTAACACTGAGGAATATCAGCCCAAGAAGTATAGCTGTCCTTTCTTCCATAAGAAGAATTTTTTTGGTTTGCATACAACTTGCCATGAGAAGAGGTATCTCTATAGCAGGGTCTAGAGAGATTATTTTCCGATTTGTATAAAGGAAAGTTTTCCCAGTTATCAAAGGGCAATGAAGAAGTAGCTTTGTCATGGCAACTAACTCTACTAAAGCAATTACTGCTTGAAATAGATCTTCTGTAGTGGTGTTTTGAGTGGTAACTTGGGTATTTCTTAGTTTCTTGTAAAGAGTTGGGATACCTACCATGGTCTGTAGCATGAAACTCCATCAGTGATTGAGTTCTAAACATTGTTTCTGGAGTTTGTTCAGAAGAGTCTGGTGTGTTGTTCCATATAATGGAAGACAGAGGAATTCTCTTTGGGTTCTGTTGACCAAACCTTGGTACAAAACCATTCTTGCTCTCCCTTGCCAATGGATGCTGTAAACTAGATGCTGATAGCTGATCAGAAGATACTGATGATGGACATCTCTGAAGAGAACACACAGAGTAACTTCTGCCAGCTGTATCCCTGTTCACACAGCCCTTGTGCCTAAACCCGCTGTTCTGTGTTACAGAAGGGGGATATAGGCTCCCTTCTGAAGACTGTCCGAAAGAAACCGCAGACAGCCTCCTACGGTGCAGACGATGATTCCCATTGACTGCATCACTGTAACTGCAGTCTTCTTGAAAGGCTGTTTGGTGCCAGTTTATATATGCACTGTGTAACTTCCTTGGTCTGATGAAAAGCTTGTGTTCATCTTTGGCCCTTAGTGTTCTCAGTCCATCTGGGAAAAATGTGCTAGGCATGTCACTCCAGTCGTTTCTCTGTTGCCTCCTACTAGCAGTCTGCCTCTTTGAAGCAGGGAATGCACTACTACTTTGGACATCTGATGCACTGCTAGTAGAAACTGTCCTGTCCAAAGGGTCTTGGGTTTGTTCCTGGGCCAGCTGGTCATCCAGATCACTTAGAACTGCACAGGGGAAAAAAAAAAGGTACTTGGTTTTGTTTTCTTTAATAATCTTCTGACTAATGTAGTACGTTAAACTAAAAAGTTTAACGTACTACATTAATAATTAGAACTGGCTTTAAAAAGAGGCAGCTTCTCAGCATTCAAAACCCTTCCCAAACCACACATTCTTGCTCCATAGGATCTTTCAGCAGTCACCTGTTACGACTACAAGAAAAAAAAATGCTGTCCTCCATCACTGCTCTTCATGTGAATGTTAGTCTTTATGCTATTTAAAAGAAGAACAAAACAATTAGAAGTCTGAGTTATCACCCACACACTGTGTGTGTGTGTAAACCTTCCAAATATATCCTGTAACCAAAAAAATCCCTGAAAAGAATTCACTAGGCAAACATGGACTTTTCTGTGTGTTCACAAACTACAGTTATGACATAACTGTAAGAAAACAGAAACTTGCAAACCATCCAACAATCATATTCAGTAGTCTGGCATGTCCACTGTTTGTTTCATTCGTGAAAGAAGTTCTCTTCTAAATTGTAGTCTATTACACTTAAATGAGCATTGAAAATGGCATTTTCTGGATAAAAAAGGGTAATTAAATAGTTAGGAAGCTGTAATTCAATCTAGCAACAAATACGTATTTATATAAATATTTATAGGCAACCGCATGAACTGGAATTAACCCCTATATAGCTCAATTAACCGAGATATTTAGTCAGAAGACTGACAGCAACGTATTAAAACTATTTTTATTGTCCAAACCAATTATGCCTTTGCTAATTGTATTCTGGTATTTTGAAAATACTACACATAATGTACAATGGATATGACTGTTCTGTTACAAAATTTCCTGATCCTCTTAAATTCTGACTGAGCAATCCTTACAGATCTGTGCTAACACTACAAAAGCATTAAGAAAGCATTGATAATATAGTTTAGTTGGAGTAAAATGTGATCCAAAGGTACTAAAATTGTCCATTTTCCCTAAGTTTCTTTTCAGCACACAAAAGAGAAGACTCCTGAGAAACTCAGCTTAGAACAAGAAAAAAGATGAGTTGTGGTTTGTGGCTTTATAGTTTATAAAATCTGGCCCAGTAATTCATCATTATCAAAATTATGCATGCAGGAAACTGGGATAGAATTCTCACATAACCATATGTCTGCATTGAAAGGGTGCAGTATGGGTTCCTGGCAGAAACAGCAGGGAGAACTGTGCAGAGTTGCATGGGATTCTTCTGAACTGTATCAGTATGAGATGAAATGCATCCTAGGAGTGATCAGTGACATCTTCTGGAGTCTGTGTTGGAGTAGACATTTTGCTGTCAGACAAAGATAACAAACAGTAGCCACTCTGCTAGAAATGAGCCATGTCTTTAAAGCCTGTGCTTTTGCAGAAAATTCTCTCAAACCACAGGAACTTCTAGTAACAATACCATCAAACAATACCAAGGTAAGGACACACACTTACCACTGAAAATCTCCTTCTCTAGCTGTTCATTCCATTCCAGTGTACTTTTCTCCATTGTTTCATTTTGGTTTGTATCAAAACAATGACCACTTGTTTCAGTTGACATTGGGGAATTACACACTTCAGCCTGTTAAAAATTGTAAGGTAACCTGGTTTCAGTTCTACACATGGGTTCAAATCACACTGCACATGTCACATCACAAATTGTGTCACAAGTCCCAGAGATGAGCAAACTCTAAGTCCATTAAATAATGTATTATTAAAATACACAACTGAGGGGTGTTAAAATTACAAGCATTTTATAGACATCTACAAAAATAATAAGGACAATTACTCATCTTGTCCTCATCCTGTAGCATGTTTTGGATAAGGGCATAGTTTACTTTTTTTATCCAAATTCATCTTTATTGCACTGTATTCCTTATTCCATTGTATCTCTCAATTTAGTTTTCCCTAATCACTTCTTCCTTGGCCAGTGTATTTTAAAATTCACAGACTGACCTCCCAACAGAGATTTAATAATTTAGCACTACAGTCCATTTTCTTATTGCAAGACAGCATTTAGTGGTAAAAGTGGGGAAAATGTCATCCTATTCCCCAGCTGTGTTTAGATTACATGTTAAACTGAGAGGTTCTATCCCACGCATATTTCTCTCAGCTCACAGTCTCAGATGGTAGAAGTGAAGACAACTGTTTAACTGGTGACCTATTTTAGCTGAAGCTCTTCCTTCTTTTTTCAAAAAAACCCACCTTACTACTTTTTTGTTCACCATATTCATAATATTTCACGCATCTAGATATAATACAACTTTATATAATATGTTTATATAACAGGCAGGATTCTCTGATAAGATCTTTGCTCAGTCATATATTAATATAAATTATCCTTTTGTTTTTGAAATATGAGAGAAGGGAGGTGACCAGTTTACATCCTCTGTGCCTTTGATTATACACTGTATACCTTCTTAGTCCCCTCTGTGGTTATACCACCCAATTGAAGATGAGGAAAAACATGTTAGTAATACAAGGTAATTAAGTAATTAAGACAGAAAATATAAACCTTGGAAGAAAATCTATTATTTCAACAGCATGCACTTCAATTACATCAGAAATAAATCTGTTGGTTTATCCTTAAAATGAGTTTGTGCTTATCAAATGGAACATCCATCTATCCAAAAGAAAAATAAAAATTCCTATTTCAAAATTTACATTTACATGGTAACTCTGTGCATGGAAATGTTGCACAAGAGGTTCTAGCTTGCTGCCTGCCCAAGCCAGCTCCTCTTTTTCATCCCTGTACAAATGAAACAAAATAAAGTAAATACACTAAATTATTGTCTAGTGTGAGTTTCGATCTATTTACAGGTTGGTTACAGTTGCCAAGATACATGAAGGTCTTGATCTAGGAAGAGATCCATGCAATTCAATTATTCTGTCATTATGAGAGAACTGAAATCTAGCAGAGCTAGACTTAGGGCCTAGCTAGGAAAGCTTTGGACTTTTATAGTTAACAGACAAGCTCATGCAACAAGTTCACAACATAGCCATTTTACTCAGCATTTAAAACAATAACTGCAAGAATACTATTTAAACAGATCTTAAAGCAACAGCCTAAACCAAAGTGACTAGTTTTTGAAAAATCTGTATTTAAACATTGCAGATAATAAATTGATAAGCTACTTACCGTTGCCATTTCTTCCACTTTTGAGGACAGGCTAGCAGAACTGTCATATCTGTAGGCAGAGGGATTTATATGTTGGCTTTAAAAAGGAACTTGATGTAATTTCATCAGGTAGCAAATATCCAGCAGCTTATCATTATAACAACTATTGAGAAGCATCTGAAGAAAACTTCCTCTATGGAGAATTCATCCTTACCTCCCCCCCAACAAAATCCTGCAAAAATAAAGTGCTGGGAAAATGTACCATTCAGTTTGGCCTAGTCAGCTTGCAAATTTAATAACTGTACAGCCAAAAATGAACTCAACCTAGAGACATCCCAGTGTCTGCAACAGCCATAAAGTAGTTGCTTCAATCTAGCATTATGGTAAGATGGTATTCATTCTTTTTCTGAACAACAATAATTTAGTAGGTACTACTCATAGCCTAAGTTATATACTTGCAAATCTCAGAGTGGTTTGCATCTGCAATTCTATTGTTTTTCTCTTCCATTTTACCCTGCTCAGATGCAGAGTTGTACACTGTCCCTGCAAAGGAGGAAAGACAGACAGCTTATTGGTTTTGGTGTGATCTTTGGAACTTGCTGCTACTCACCCAAAACAGCCTTTATTTACCAATTTTTAGGACATGGTTAAAGGCTCATCTGCTTTCCTAAGCTATTTAAGACTGCAAGGGCTTGGCAGAGAACTGGCTCAAGTGTCTGTGAGTAATGCAGTGGTTAGAACAAGTCGAGAAGCCCTGAACATAAAAAGTACTGTGTTCGATGGGGTGACTTGCAGACAAATACAAAACAAACTAAAGAAACAAGAACAGGATTTGACTTTACTGAGTCTATTCAAGTCTGCGGATCCTTGTTTTACAACTAAGCAAACTCTGTCCCTTCAAAAGCCCTGAAGGAAATGTTGTTCAGCCTGTGCTTATTGCCAGTTCTTCCTTGTCTCAGAAACTGTTTTTCCCAGGAAGTTAATTCTTGGGAGAAAATGAAGTAGGGAAAGATGGTTCTGCTCAGTCCTGTTTGTCTCAAAGTCTTTTTGAATGACCTTGTTCTTAGGCTCTTAAAACCTCCCTGTGTTTGGGTAGACTACTTTATTGTGCTTCAACAACAAGTATAAACCGGCTTGTTGGCAAGCTCTTTGTGGCCCAGCCTTTCCTCCTGAAGTGCCTTGTCATTTGTTTGCAATGTGCTTGCAGGCAGGGAAGAACAGTTGAAAGGTGCAATTTGTTTTTTCTTCTGTAATTGTGAACTGTAAAACCAGGATTCCTCTATGACATGGGGTCCAACTGAAACCAAACAAACCTGTTGACTTCCGCGGGCTTAGGATTTGGCTAGACAGTCTGAATCTGAAATTCCTAATTTTTCCTTGTAGCTCTGAATAAAAAGAGCCATTAAATCAGTGGGTTACCTCTCCTCTTGAATGACGTTCACAGAACCAGAACTCAGAAATGTATGTAGCTCTTCCTTTAAACTTAAATAAAGGTAAGTATGTTTTAATGCTTCTAAAACAAATTAAGAACGAAACTTAGGTTTCAGAGCTTTTACAATGACTTCCTGAAAACTAAGCTCAGTAAAATCCTGTGGCTTAGCAAGTTACCTTAGTTTTACTTTCATGCATAATAAAAATGCAAAAGCTTTGTTAGAAGCTTTCTTCTTCAGCTTTATTGTGCAAAGCCACTCTGACAAAGCCCAAGAGCGCAAAGCTCTCCCCGCTTGATGTTGTATTAATTGCTCCTTGCAATGAAACTACATAAAGTTGATATGTTAGAAATGTCTTCTGATAGTCTAGGCAAAATTAAAATTTTCATTTGCACCTCTGGCACTATTCTAAATTAATCTGTGTCTTTATTGTCACTGTTCTCTCAGAAATAACTGGTCATTGCATCCTGCTTTATTTTTCTCCCTGCTAACTTATACTGTCAAGGTTATTCTAATCTTTTCCCTATGCCAATCTCTCCATTTTCCAAACTGCCTTATTATTTTCTATGAAGTGTTTTAAATTTTCCAGCATTTCAAAATTAAAGTTTTGCTTAATTTCAGAGAAATATTGCTTAATTTTAGGAAACACTAATTCAGCTTCTTTTTGGTTAATGATATTGAGCAGTGTTTCCATTATTTTGCACACAATGTATATACACATACTTGTAAATATTGTCTATTATTCATAAACATTAAAGAAGGTAAATTGATGTTCAAGTTCAGAAATATTTGCCATCTGCAAAGCACTCCTCAGTATGGAAAACAAGAAATTATATTTTATACTTTTCCACTTACATACATATGTATCTTTTTAATGACAATCAAATTAAGATTAAAAGTAAAAGATGACTATCACAACTGGTAACAGTAATAAAAATCCATGAATTAGAATCTGCTGCGAATAAGTATTTCCACAGAGGCAAGGCACCTGTCTTCCCCAGGGTATCACCAAGTTGTCTAATGTCAGCATAATCCATTTTCTTCAATACTATTCTTATCAGTACGACATAAGAAGCCAACGAAAAACCAAACACATAACTCACATATGCTGAAAACACAATTAAATAGCCATTTTGTCCAGGATGAATCACACTTACATAACAGAAAATAAAAAGGATGAATTCAAGAACACTGACAGCATTGAACCAAAAGTGATCAAACATTTCACTGCCTTCAGACTACAGTTACAAACCTTTTATTAGCATCTTCTGTATCTCCATGTAAGTGCACTCCTTCCTGCAGCATCCATAATTTATTCCACCACCGCAGCTGAGCAAACTGTCTCTCCAGAACTTAAAGGACCCTCTAACCAGCCATTAATGTTTAGCCATTGAAAAGCTTCTGCCAGTTAGGCTTACTTATGGGATTTACAATGCTGTGTCCTATAGTGTTTCACTAGCTCTCCAAAATAACTCTACCTGGCGAGAGGCAGATTATTTCAGTGCTTTGCCTATGCATAAAGCAAACCACATGCCACGGCAACACCTAGAAGAGGGTGGGGGAAGTTTTCAACAGAGAGGCGTGACTAGAAAATGTAGCAATCAGCTCAGTTACACGTCAGGATTGACTTGTTTATTTTTCAAGTTAAGCTCGGTCAGAAATCAAAGGCATCTGAGCCTGAGATACGACAGATTTTCCATGGAAAAGCCAGATAAACACACAGGAGAAAAGCTGATGTAATGAGTAGGCACGGTTTGCCTTCTTAAATTAAGAAATCATTTCAGTGGTTAGATTCTACAACAAAGCCTCGACCTTTGTGTGTGCGTTGGCTACCTCACCGTGCACCAGGATAAAGCACCCTCGAAATCTGATTCTCAGTTACACAAGTATCCCTTTATTCTTCAGGGAAGATTGTGGCCCAGCATTTCTGTGTTCCAGGATGAGGGGCATTACAAGGTCACAAGAAACAGGAGGGAGAAGAAGACAGGTATGGAGTAGTGTCAACACTGCAAGTTTTTTTTCTACGTTGTGTTGTTATGTAAGAGAATTGTTACCAGTGAACATCCACAAAGCTAACCTCACAACCTCTACTCAAACCTCTCTTTATACCTCCTGCTTTGATAGAAACACTCCACAATCACAAGCTGCTGAGTTACAAAACCTACATATCAGACTAATCATAATTTCTTTAAAGGCTTGCATTCCCTGTCATTGTTTATTACAGCTGTTCCTTGTCTCACCATCATGCCAGTAGGGAGCCCCAGGAATAGACCAGAATACCAATCTGAGACTCACTGAGTGAAAATCGACTTCTTGTACCAAAGATCTCACACCTCTATACTTAGATTTCACAGCACAATGCAGCTCTACCTGTGATTGCCGGCCCCAAGCATTACCCTAAGATGCACACAAGAATAGTAAGACTTCATTCACATGTTGCTAACATATGGCCAAACAGGACAAAAGTTAAGAGAGAACAGGCAGCCTAAAAAGCCTGACAGTAGCTTCCCCCCACCCCTTTCCCTCTGAACAGCAGCTTCAACGCTGGGAATGGCAAAGAGAAGGATGCTCTTCAAACAGCAGCTCCAGAGCTGCATATGAGACCAACTTTGGTTCAGATCCAGCTAAAACCAAAGCACTGACAAACTACAGAAGGCAAAAGCACCAAGAGCTGTCCAGTTTGCCTGGCTGAAGCCAAAGCTGCAGGGCTGCCTCTAAGATGCCCCTGGGCTAGAAAGGGTGGGAACTGATGCAGCAGAGCTGCCTGGGGCCGGTACTCTCTGCCATGACTTGGGAAAGCTAGGCCTTCCTACTGTATCACAGCCATAGGGTACCAAATCCCCGTGGACTTTATACCGTGTCCTCTTGAGAGGGAATTAAATAGGATGCAGCTGCTCCTGAGTCTAGCCTTTCATATAGTTTAAGTCTTTATGCAAAATCTGGACAAAATAGGTTTAGCCAAGAGCCTCTACCTACTACTTGTAATTTAGTCCTCTTTTTTCTGACACAATACAGATAATCTCTCATTACATGACCAAGTAAAATCCTAATCTTCCCAATGAGGTGAAAAGCAAGACACTGGAAAAATAATTTAACAAAGTTTTCTAAGCAAAACACAGACCAATTCTTAGACTTTTTTAAAGCTGGAAAAAATGTATGTTCTGATTATAGCTCACCGTGGTTGCTTCTGAGTCTGGGTTTTCCTCCATTTTCTAAAAGAGGAAAGCCAAGCAAAAGGTGATCTGAACCCCAAAAAGGAAGCTGAAGTGTTCTTTTGTGCTTGAGGATTTGTGCAGGATGACATTTTTATTTCTTTATGACCTAAAAACATGATAAAAAGTAGATTTGCTTCAAGTTCTTAATAAACACGGTATTAAAATACAGAAAAACGTTTTGTCTTCATAAACAATTTTCTTTTGTTTACCTTTTATGTCAGGAAAATCCAGTTTTGACATTTTTGGACATACTGGTTTATAATGACTAACTAGAAGAAAGAGGAAGATAAACAGGTCTAAAGTTTCAAAAGGTATTATTGGTGTTGGGTGATGCATATTAGATACATGAGGCTAATTTTCACAAAGTAGTCAGCACTCAATCACTTGAAAATTGTAACCATTTTAAAATACAGGCAAATCAAACATTTTAAAATTGAGGCACCCACAATCATTACTCACTTTCTTTTTACATTTGTAAGAAATATAAACATGACATCCCAGAATGTTAACACACTGTAACATAACTACATAACACTAACTCAAACTAACGTGTCCCCTGTATCATAGAATTCCTTATGATGGGATTCCTGTATTTTCTTTTTCTGCTAGAAACTGCATACCACATCTGTATTTTTGATGCAAGATATCATGACTGATTTTTTTGGGAAGGTTATTACTTGTTTTCTTCAAATGGAAGAAAAACTCAGTCTGCCTGTAAAAGCAGCTGGCATTTGGTGGGAAGGTGAGGATGAGTATTGCTCATAGATCAGGGAAAGAAACTGCAGGATCTGCTACACACTACAGAGAATTGGAGGATATAAGGAAACAAGACGTCACTCAGGAATAAGGCATTCCATTTTTTTTCCATTTAAAGCAACACATGCCGTAAACAATACAACAGCCTAAAAATGGCTTATCCAATGACTGTAGGAGAAAGCAAAGTGTCATTTATAACAATAGCAAGCAGCAGCATTTTGGATATTGCCAAAATGAAGTGAATAATTCATGTCATGTGATTTAAGTCTTGTGTGTAATACGTGGCTTTCCCTTCAGTGACAATCACTGTGTACTTCAAAAAGCCACATTCTTTACCCCTTTCAGAGCCTAGCCTCTTGGTGGCATTGACTTGACAATGCAGGTGACTTCAGGAGAGTCCTAATAGCACTCTGCTGTAACCAGGATGGTCTAGGGATGTAGACACAGCAAGGCTTGGAAGTAGAAGTAGTGCCTTTTATTTAGCCAACTTATACAGTTGGAAGTATCAGACAACCTCTGAGCCACTTAACCCCTTCTTCAGATCTGAAATAGAAACAGGAGCTTTTAAAGTTAAATACCAGAGAACAATTACACAGAGTTCAGTTAGCTAACACATGAATTAGACCATCTCTGAAAGAAAAAATTAGTAGGTAGCTATTATTTATTACAGCTGTGGACTAGACATTTTAGGGAAAAAAGGTCAGGAAAGATTGAGATCTGTTCTGTGTGGGTCTGTAGAATCAGGGAAATATTCAAGGTTTCACTTTTCTTTTGAAATACATGACTGCTTCCAGTTGTTATAAAGCACAAATAGGAAGAGCTCAATCAAAAATATGCAGAAATGGAAATGGAATAAAAGCATATATTATACATGAAAACTATCCATATGGAAGATGAAAGACAGTATAGAACACCATGCTTTTTATAGAGACACCATGTTTCTTGTGCATGTTCATTTTGGATGGGCATCAGAACTTGTGAAATGAGATCTCAAGAAATTGCTTCCTAGTCAGGCCAACTGTTCAGGCTTTGACAGCTTTGACACTCACCCTGATAATAAGCACTGGCATGCCTTTAGCCCAGGGTTACCAGAAAAAGTTTTCCACTGGTATATTCAAACCTTTCTCACCCAAAGTCATCTACTTATTCCAAATGTCATTTAGGTACTTTTAGTTTTTTAAGAAAATTAGGCAAACCCATTTTTTTGTACTGGTTTTGGCTGGTATAGGTAATTTTTTCCATAGTAGTTTGCATGGACTATGTTCTGGATTTGTGCT
>VZTR01026114.1:14789-47865 GCA_013400775.1 Chaetops frenatus
GGTTCCTCACCCCCTTCATCTTCCATCTCCACTTCCTGTATCTCCCCGTCTTCTCCAGGCGGTGGGGGTGGTGGTGGAGGTGGTGGGGGCGAGTCTGGGGGGGGTGGAGGCGGCGGAGGCATTTCCAAAGGCAAGGGAGGTTGGAGGACTGGGACGGAGGACTGAAGCAGAGTCCAAAATGGAGTGAGTGGCATGAGAGACGTAGCAGGAACTTGGCCTGAGAAGGATTCTTTACAAAGGGAGCCTGAAGAATACACATGGACACGGGCTTGAACACCCAGCCTACGGTCCGTGCTGCCTGCTCCTGCCTGTGGTCCCACTTGGAGGCACTGCCACCACGGACTGCCCTGCCCCCCCACGCCCTGCTGTGGGGCCAGGACCCCCACTGCCAGCGAGGTGTACCTGCGGGGCGCTCGGCGGGCTCCTCGGTGCGCTCTCCTTTGTCTTTGGGAGGTGGCTTTGGAGGACCATCGGGTTTTCTGTCGGTGCCTCGCTGTCCCTCCTCTTCATCCTCCCCGTCGGGAAACTCCCATTGCGACTCTCCCGAGCGCTCGTTAACATAGAAATAGCGTCTATGCTCCCTAGATCACAAGAAAGAGAAGGAGGCTTCAGCTTCTCTTCTCCGCCCCCGACACTCCGAGGCGGGCCTGCCCACGACAGCGGTGCGCTCTCGCAGGGGAGACCCTCGTGCAGCAGGGCTGCTGCTCTCCCACACACAACAAACAACTTTGAGAACAGAGGCAGGAGAGGCCCGAGCCGACTCGCTCAAAGCTATTTGCTATCGCTGGCTGTGGGAACGTCGCCCCGAGCCCCCCGCTCCGAGGGAGGGGAGGGCCAGGAACGCTGGTAACGTCTCGCTAACATCAGGACTTTCAGCGCACGGCCTTGGCCGAAAGTCGCCCTCCGAGAAGAGGCACCGGGGAACAGCCCAATGGGGGGAAGCGGCTGCCCCCCTACCCCGTGGTGCGCAGTTTTTTATGATACTCTTGGTGTCAAACACACAGTGAATGCTAGAGAGAGGGAGCGGATCTGGGAGCTGAAAAACAAAAGAGCAAAGATTTCAAACAAAGGAAAATTAATCAAGAAAGCCAAATAGACAAAGAAATGTTTGGGTCTGACCTGCTGGCAGGAGACAGAAATCTTGTTCTTCATTCCGTCGGTGAGTTGAAGTTTGTCCTTTGGAAGAGCTGTTGGTCAGAAGAGTTGATCCAGAGATCCTGCAAAGTTCACAGAGCTCTCGCATGCGCGACCCCCCAGGCCCGCCCTCCACAGCGCTGGACACTCGCGAGAGGGACAACCAGCTCTGTCCATCAGCGAAGCGGCTCCGTCGCAAAGCACTGGGCACTCCATTTGGATCCTCCAGTTTGGTGGCCGGCCCAAACTCTGCGAGTGCCGGATGTTTCTCTGCCTGCCCAGCACTAACAGAAGCCGCTCTCAGTCTGCCAGAGGGACGGCGCCAGCGTCGTCGGGTGGTTGATGGTCACAAATCATGTCTGAGATGTCAGAGATGAAAGGTGAGAAAGGAGGAGAGCGCGTACCTGTCCCAGTGGCAGGACCAGCCTTTAGGGGTGGCGTTTATTTCGTATTGTTTAAGCTGTTCGGCTGCGTCTTGGAGTTTGCGTTTGAGGTAGTTTCCATTGAGTGCACCTTCTCGCCAGTCTGCAATGCGGGTCTAGAGGGCAAGAACCGGGGGAAGCCGGTGAGGTGGGCTGCCAGCGGCCCCGGGGGGGACAGGACTCGAGGATCGGGAGGCTCCCTTCCGGCACGGGACGCGGGGGGCCAGAAGGAGGTCACCCCACCTCCGCGCCAAGCCACGCTCTCCCCCCGCCGAGGAAGGGAGGGCCCTGCGTGGCGAGGGGCCACGAGGCTCACGCAGCACCGGCGCTCGGACGGCGGATTGCATCCGATCCGCTCCGGAACACAAGGCCGGAGCAAGGGGCGAAGGCTCGGTTACCTCTGTCTGCAACAGCAACATGTGGAAGTTGGAGATAGATTGTCTGTTGATGCCCAGGAACTCCAATTTACTAGTCAGAGTATTTGCCAGCTCTCCAATCTGAAACTGCCAGGAGAAAGGGCAGAGTCAAGAGCTGCCCTCGGGGAGCAGCATCGGGCAGCTGCGGCCCTGCCGGTCTCGGGGAGCACCGCTTGGGACCACCCGCGGCCCCTCAGCCTGGCAGGACCGGGACATGCTACCCTGGTCCTTTGTGCCTGTCACCCCCTCTGTTAAGTCCCGCTACATCCTGCACCCCAGGGCAGTGTGGGTGGCTGGGTGACAGCTCCTCCTCGGACTGCACTTGACTCTGTGTG
The DNA here is from genome assembly GCA_013400775.1 of Chaetops frenatus. Classification (NCBI taxonomy): domain Eukaryota; kingdom Metazoa; phylum Chordata; class Aves; order Passeriformes; family Picathartidae; genus Chaetops; species Chaetops frenatus. The sequence goes on from VZTR01026114.1 coordinate 17,097, forward strand.
GAAGGACAACATGGGCTCAGGTTGCTCCAGTATTCTGGAGTTACAGCAGAACCATCGCCACGGCAGATATCTAAGAATGTTTCCCAAATAAATGGGCCAGAATGTCATTCCAGGTTCTGTAAATAATCGCTTTCCAGAGGAACTAGTTGGAAAACACCAGAAAGGGATAACACCTCTGGATTTACTCCAGAGCAGAGGCAGCAGCTACATCAAAACTCACGTCAGCCGAGGGTGACCACAGCTACTCAACCCCAGCGTCCCATGGAAGTGAAACCTCCAATCTAGGGACACGGGGATCTCTGCATCTATCCCCTGACTCGGGGAACTGCATGAAAGCAGCCACAAGCCAGAAAGGCATCAGGAGCAGGAACTGGGATGTCTGCAAGAGGCATCACCACAGCTTTAAGGAGGGCTCTAAAAATGTCTATTTTTAACTTCACTCCTCAGAAGAGGCTACAGAATGTCCACCAAAGCCACCTAGGCAGCATCTGTCTCCAGAAAGACAAGTAAGCCCTAGAGAAGACGGAGGCAGACATATGAATTCCCATGTTAACATGTCTCTGGAGAAGCCAGGGAACATGCTGGAGCAGAGGGTGACTTGGCAGCAGTGGCCCCGGCGCAGCTCCTGTAACCAGAGAGATGCCAACACGATGAGCAAACGGTACCGGTTACCCAGGGAGCCGGCATTCCTCCAACAGCTCTAAGGGAATCCTGCATGGAAAAGCACCACATGGTCCACCACAGCGCCCACTGGGACCAGAAAGAGGGGGGACATCACAGGGGACCAGCAAGTCCAGCCCTGCCACAGGCTTTTATTCTTTTAATTTAAATAAATTAATTTAAAAATCAGGTCTCAAATGGATGCTGCACCGAGGAAGGTTCAGTTTTGGTCTGGAAATGTCACATCTCAAAATCCTGTAAGGAATTGTTTTATGGGAGAGATGTGGGATTTTTCACAGGGACAGCGCCAAAGCCCTTCCCTTTCACACCAGAAGAATTATTTAAGTGGTGGGAAATGAGGACAGAGATGGGCAAGTCTCACTGCAGGTTCTACCCAGGCTCCACCAGGAGCTGGCGATTCCCCATCTGCCACAGGGAGGTGACAACATTTCCCAACATCACAGAATTACTCCAGAGCCAAATTTTATGCTGCAGGAGATCTCAGGGTAACAAGTGATATGAGGACTAAAGGACAAACAGGAAAGATCTCCCCTACTGCTCTGTCATACTGCCCTAGAGCCTGGAGCTCTGCTATAGATCAGGGAGTTGATCCAGTGCAGCCAAAGGAGCAAACCAAGGCTCAGAGAAGAGCTATCAGCAGCATGCTGCAGAAATCCCCAGGGCTTTCCCAGCTTGCATCTAAAAGTAATGCCGGGCGAAGGGCAGAGCGGTACCGTCAGCCTCAAGAAACGGAGAGATTACGGACGAGGAGTCTTCAGCCTGGAAACGGGACGACTGACCGGGCCAGAGACTGGAATATCGTTATTGGTGAAAACAAAGTCAAGATCAAACTGGTTGTTCTCTGTCACAACAACACCCAGGGCTCAGTCTTTGCCTCCCCACACCCTCCTTTCATCCAAGCTTTTCCTGCTGAATCCTACTGGAAACAGGATATTGTCCCAGTCCTGCACGGCCCTTCCTTCACAAGCTATTCCCACAGCCACACTGGGATCTGAGCTTTCAAAGCTTCAGGGGGGCCCAATCCAGAGCCCAAAGCTCCAGTGCTCCCAGGGAAGAGGTGGCTGGGGGAGCCAGTATGTTTCTTGTCCCAGCAGGCAGCTGAAGCACCCAATGCATCCCTCATCTCACAGACATGCACCTCTGCCTCTCCATACCTTTAGATCCTGCTCCTCCTCTTCCATTTTTGGGGCCCCTTGTGATTTTGCTTTTTCCTGGGGCTCCTCAGATTCTGCCTCTTTGTCTGAGCTCGGATCAGTTGCTTCCGTACTCGGGGCTGCAGGAGAAGGAAAGACAGGTCAGTCCTTGTACCACCACCACCCTGGCAGTGCCAGCAGCTGGCTGGATGCTCTATCTGGAACCAAAGCCAACGTGGGCAAAAGTGGGGAAAGAGCTAGGACCCAGCAGAGCCAGTGACAAGAACGTGAAATTAAAAAGGAGAGATGGTCACTGCTCTGCATTTTGGTGGTGGGGATCCTTCCCGAAGGGTAACATGGGAAGGGCAGGATTGGAGCTGCTACGGCGCAAAGCAACAATGAGGCAAAACCTGGAATATTGGGCATCAGGGAAACAGGAAGAGACTAACACCCAAAATCTGTCATCTTGATAATCTGTCAATAACAGGTACTAGGCATTAAATAAGTTAATTATCAAAGACTGAAGAGGTCCCCAAAAGCTGCCAATACCAGAAGGTTTTGCCTCCAGATGACCAATTCACTGTTGAAGCAACCAATTCCAAGGAGGGAAGTTTGTGACAGAATCCCACAGCACTCTGGGGAAATAAACCTCAATTCCAAGCACGTCCTGGCGCTGGAAGGCAGGACACTTCCCTAAATCACCCTCCAGCAGCAGGGTGCCCAATTTAAACTGGTTATTTTGGAGTGACAGCTCACTGCTTCCCCATGTTAAGGTGGAATCCGGTGCTGCTAGGAAGAGCTAGCTTCAAGGTTATTTGGAAAGCCCTCTGGCAAAACCATTCATTTTCCTATGCAAAAATGACATCACACGACTTTTAATGCCAGAGTTGTCACCCACCTCAAGCCCCTGCCTGAAGCAGAGGTGCCTCAAGGCCACAAGAACCCTGGGAGGGGCAGGCACCAACTCCCACTCCAGCAGGACACAGCCTGCTCCAGGCGGTTTTGTACCAGTTTTTCCTTGGAAGAGCAATTTCATTCAGCTTTCTGTGCTGCAGGCACACAAACCTTGTGCTGGGAAGGGACTGACACATCCAGAGACAAGGAGACTCAGGAGGGGCCTTCTTACTCCCTGCAACACCCTGAGAGGAGGGTGCAGTCAGGCTCTGCTCCCAGGGAACAAGAGACAGGACAAGAAGAAACAGTCTGAAGTTTTGTCAGGGAGGCTTAAGTTGGATATTGGGGAAAATTTCTTAATGGAAAAGGCTGTCCAGCCTTGGCACAGGCTGCCCAGGGCTGTGGTGGGGTCCCCAACCTTAAGGGATTTAAAAGCCATGTGGATGTGGCACTTGGGGACATGGGTTAGTGGTGGCCTTAGCAGTGCTGGGGGACTCCATGACCTCAGAGGGCATTTCCAACCTGAATGATTCCATGACTGTACAGTCTGGGAGTCCCAGAGCTGCTGGGCACAGACTGCTCCTTCAAATGCTACAGCTGCTGCATTTCGGGAAGCACAGATCAGGAGGATCCAACAGGAACACGTGGGGTAGTTGTGTATGACTGATATATCCACACACACCTGGAGGTGAACCAGCCCCATAGGAACTGGGGCTGCCTTGCCACAAGGGCTGGAGTTACATTCCCTATACACTGAGTGTGGGGCCCTGGAGTGGCTCCAGGGACACTTCGGCTGTCTGGAATTTGATACGAGGCAGTTCAAAAATTGAACTTTAGGAGTGGAGGGTGACAGTTCCCAGTGTGCCGCAGGCTGGATTTGTGATGTTGGGAGGACCAGGAAGGCAATGGGCTGTGAGACAACTGTTATCTGTGTCCCTTCTTCCAAGCAACCACTGCATAAGGCACTTTCCTCCTTATGTGAGTAATCAGGATAGAGACACCATGGCAAAGAAGCAGCTTATCCCAGTGAGGCTGGGCTGTGACACAGCCACTCCTCAGCCAGTCCCCACCTGGCACACGTACCTCATGGCCCTTCCCAGCTCTGCTCTGTGGGTCTTCAGGGAAAGGAGGCCCCCTGCTCCTCCCTCCAAAGAAAACCTGTCCAATTACCTGCTTCTCCTGCTTCTGGGCTCTCCCGGCCCGTTTTGCTGGAGCCTCGACTGGTGGACTCAGGGCTGGCGGCTCCCACAAACAGTTTCCATTTCCCTCGCTTGGAGGCCAGCCTGCGGGACGCATCCTGTGAGGCCGACTGGCTCCCATCGGAGAGCGGGCTGGAGCCCGAAACGCTGCCATCGCCTTCCTCCAAGGCGCGCAGCTCTGCCTGCCGAGACGCAACATCCGTGTTTATTGCCAGCGATCTGCAGCTGCATGCGTGGGTCTGTTTCTGGGGCAAGCGTCTCCCCCGTCTCCCCTTACCTTTTTCCTCTCCAGCACCATCTCCAGCTCCAGTGTGTCCTGCTCCTCCTCCTCCTCTGCACTCTCACCAGACTGCACCACGCTGCACAGATCCTCCTGCCCCGTGTCTTCCAGTGGGTCCCTGCTGGGCTCTGGCTCTTCAGGTGCAGCCGGCACCTCTTCCACTTTCACCTCCTCTTCCAGAGGTGGCTCAACCTCCTCTTTGCAGATCACTTTCCTCCTCCAGCGTTCCTCTTCCTCCTTCACCACATCGGGCAGGAGCGGGGCCAGGAGGGCTGCAGCCACTCCCTTCCTCTCTTCCTCGCTGTTGGAGAGGGCCTGCACTCCTTCATTCACTTCCTGTGGGATGAACTCCGTGTGAGCTTTCTGGCATCTGCCAGGGGAAGAGCCTCCTCCTAGGGCTGCGGATGGAGCAGAGCATCCCAGCTGCTTCCAAGGAAGCCCAAGGAGGTGCCTGCAAGCCCCACGGCAGCCAGAACCCACATAACTGACCTTCTTCACCTCCCGCTTGCTGAGGCCAGTCCCACGGCCAGCGCTGCCTGGGGTCCCTTTCTCCTGAGGGAATGGCTCCGTGGTTGCCATGAAGCTACCATTGGTGCCTGCCACGGTGCTGCTGAGGAAGACGAGCGGGAATGAAGGGCGGGACTGGGACCACATCCCACTGGGCAACATCCTGGAAGTCTTGCCCACCTGTGCTGGTAGTGCTGCAGGCCCTGGACCTGCGTCGCCAGGTACTGCGGCAGCTCCCAGGTCACCTCGTTGCTCTGGGTGTTCCAATAGTAGTAGCAGCCGGTGTTCTCATCCCACACCTCCTGCCAGTCGCCCATCTCCAGCTCTCCCACTGCCGGGGGCACAAGGACAGCCTGTCACTCCCCTCTCCCCAGGGACACCCGTTTGTCAGCACCCCCTCTGGAGACAGGAATTGTGCTCACCTCCGGCCAGCGAGCACTGGGTGTCGTACTGCCATTCTGGGGCTGGTGCTGAGCCTGTGCCATTGGCTGTGCCTGACGATGGCCCCGTGCCCGAATCCTTCGGCTCCGGGCGGGGAGGCGTGGGGGGTGGCACAGAGGAGGAGGAAGAGGAGGCAGTGGTGGGCTCAGCGGGCTGCGGAGGGGCTGTGATGGCATCGATCTCCTGGAAAAACACCATCCCAACATGAGCTTCAAATCCCAAGCCACATCAAAGCACTTACTGGCCGAGGACATTGCCTTGGACCATGAAACTCCCCTCCTCCTGCCACCCCTCCCTCCCCTTGCCCTTGCTGGAGTGGCACTCACAGCCAGGAAGTTTGCCAGGGTACTGTCGATGTCAGTGGAATTGCTGCCATTGGCATCTGTGGAGTGGGCCAGCTTCTCTGGGGTCTCACCCTCCTCATCATCGCTGTCAGCATAGGCACCCAGCAGGCACAAACCTCCTGGAGAAAGGAGAGCCAGTCCTCAGGGGAATCCTCCTGCTGCCACAGGGCACTGGATCTGACCCCCCACCATCTGCTCCAGTGGTGCCACTGTCACACCAAGGAGAACAGTCCCCCTCCAAGTGCCAGGGTCAGCTTCAGGGAAATCAGTACAAGAATGAGTTTAAGGGTGAGCAATCGCCTCTTGAGAAATAACAGCACAATTAAAATAATTTAAATGGAAACAACTCCAGCCCCAAAGGGAGTTATTCAGGAAAGAGTTAACTCTCTTCCCTTACAAATAGTGGTTAAACGTGGATAATTATCCCCTGTTAAAAAGAGGGGGTTGTGGAGAGGGGAACAAACACAGTTCCACAAAAAACCCACCACAGTGAGAACCAGAAAACCCACACTCAGCGAAACTCCAAAACCTATTTGGAACCTCACAGCCCCCCACTTTTAGGTCCAAAACCACCTCACACTTAGGACCAAAATCCCATATATGCAACCAAAAAAAACCCAAAAGGCACACAAAGGACCAAACTCCTACACTGAGGATCCCCAAACCCCCACATTTAGTATCAAAAGTGTCTAAATTTAGGACAAAAGCCCACTTTTAGGAGCAAACCTCTCACATTTTAAACTTTAAAAAAATCATGGTTTGGGCCCAAAAAATGACATTTGAGAATCAATCCCTCCCAAATTTAAGACAAAAAGCCCTATTTATGACCGAACTCCCCCATTTTTTAATCATTATTGTGCATCGGGGGTCGCTGCACACCTAAATCTTGAAATTCTGCCCCTAGTTTTTTAGAGGGGATGTAAACCCGCGTCTCACCCCAGAGCGCTCCCTTACCTGTGGCCTTGACCGCGGCGGGAGCTGGAGGCGGGGGATTGGGCGGGTTGCGGGGCGGCTCCGCCACCGTCTCGGGCTCATCTAATGGGTAGAAGCGTCAATTATTGGGTGCTCGGGCTGGGAGAATCGCGCGGGAGGCCGGATCGGGGCCCCCCGGTCCCGCTAGGCCGCGCTAGGCCGAACTAGGCCGCGCCCCGCCAACAAAGCGCCCGCCGCTTCCATCCGCCTTCGTCGCCTTACCCCGCGAGCCCCCGCTGGCCCGACCTGGGCCGCGCCCCGCCAACAAAGCGCCCGCCGCTTCCATCCGCCTTCGTCGCCTTACCCGGTTCGGCGCCCGAGCCGCCCCCCTCGCCCGCGGGTCCCGCCACCTCGTCGCGGCGCGGCGCGGGCGGGGAGAGCTGCAGGATGGGCCGGCGCCCGGGCGCGGCCCGCGCCTTCTTCCCCATGGCGGCAGCGGCGGCGGCGGCGCGTCAGGGCTGTGGCCGCGCGCAGGGACGGGGACTGACGTCACCGGGGGGCGGGGCCTGCGCAAGACGCGCCCCCAAGGCGCTGGACAGCGGGCGCGCGCTCCCGATGGGTGGGGCACGAGCAGGGGGGTCCGGCCCCGTGATCCTGGAGCCACATCCTACCCCACAGCCCTCCGCTGCCCTCCAGGGTTGTGGTCCCGTGCTATCCTATAGCACAATCCTATAGTTCCTCTTGGTGGGGAGAGCCCCTTATCCTATATCCCCTTCCCTTGAGCCAGCCTTGAGCTATATCCTTTGGGGATACAGTTCCATCCTTCTCCGCTACAGCTCCATCCTGCTCTGTATCCCAGCCCTAGGGCAAGGGCAGTATGGGGATGATCCAAGGAAAGGAGTGCAACAGTCCCCACTTTTCCCACGACATCCTTATGCACACCTCAAATGACACTTCCATTTTATTAAAGTTGATCCAAAACCATACCAATAAATAAAAGAAATTCCCAACAGTTCCATGTGTGGAGGAGGCAGATAGCAAGGGGGTGTCATGGCCCCACATCCCAGCTCTGTTGGTCACCCACTGCCCACAAAAGGGACAGTGAGGGGACACATCCATTGGCACTCCACCTCCCCAAACGGGATCCTTGTGGAAAAGCAATGGGTAAAACCATCCCCGTCGGGTGGGATGGTGACGCTCCTGCGGATGTCACCTGGACTAGGGCCGGCAGTACAGGCGGTCCATGGTGGCCACGCTGACCTTCTGCTGGTAGTCCTCCATCCTGTCGTTCAGCTTCTCATAGAGCTGGGAGAGGGAGGAGTCAGGAGGGATCCCACTCCGTCCCACCGCCCATCCCACCCTGTCCCCCCATCCCTGGGGAGCTCGGTACCCACCATGACGCTGTTCTCACTGGCGCTGCTCTCCCGCAGCGCCTGCAGCAGCTGGTCAATGGCAGTGTAGGGAAGCCACATCGTGGGGGATGCTGGGGACAGAGGGACCTGGAAGGGACAGGAACTCTCACATCTTGTCCCCAGGGAACATCCCGCCACACCCCAAAGGCGGGTGAGCTCACCTTGATCCCAAAATACTGGTGCCCTTTGCCCAGCACAGCATCCACGTACTCCAGGACCAAATCCACGGCCTCCTCCAGCAGGTCGTAGTTCAGGTACAGACGCAGCAGCTCCGCAGCGTCCACTTCCTGCCAGGAAGAGGGAAACTCAGCCAGGGAACGTGACCAGCACTGGGACCACGCTGAGAGGAACCTGCTCTGAGCCCTGGTACCGGGCACGGAGCACCTGGCAGGTGTTCAATGGAGTGAGGGTGATCTGGCAGCTCTGGGACAGATGGAATTTTGGAGTTTTTGGGGACAGCTGTCTCCCTGTTCCCACCTTGTAGCTGTTAATGAGCCAGTTGGGCAGAGGTATCCCGTGTGCCAGCAGCTTGTTGATGACGCAGCGATGGTACAGGCTGTTCTGGGACGGGTAACGCTCCAAGTAGGATGACAGCAGCCTCCAGGCTTCATCTGTGGCACTGCGAGGAAACAATTCCCTGTGGAACACGTGCCAGCAGCTCCTGCCCATCTGTGAGGCCACGGTGTGCTCCAGGTAGCATGGGGACAGGGTGGAAGCACAGCTTCCCACATCCCAAGCCCACAGTTCTGGCCTTGGAGGTTTTCAGGACCTGTGACCCTCTGAATTACGTCAGAGCTCCTGTCTCCAGATCCTCCTCCTCCAGAACTGTGGAGATGGACCTACCTGGACTCCTTGGTGGTGACCAGGGCCGACAGCTGGTTGGCTGCCAGCCAGTCCCAGGCCTTTGCCTGCGCCGCTTCCCCTCCCAGCTGGAGCTTGATGCACCTGCAAAACCAAAAGCCATGGGAAGGTGGGTGCCTCCAGAGCCCAGCCCCTTCCCACTGGCATCAAAGCCACCCCTTGCAGGACTATTCCCAAGGAGCAGCCTGGCTGGGCTGGCAGGAAAAGAAGGCCCCTGGGCAATTCCACCCCCGAGCCCCTGCATCCCCTCAGGCGGGAGGGCACCCGGACCTACTTGAAGGTGAGGCCCTCAAAGATGGGTGTCAAGGGCAGCTTGAAGGTTTGGCACAGGGTGATGGCTGAGTCGAAGAGCCCAGCCCGGACCAGCAGAGCCACTGTTTCCTCAGGTGTGGAGTTGCCTGGAGGAGAGGAAGAGCTGGTAAAGCCTCAGTGCTCACTGGGGGCTCGTCCTGTGTTACCCATTAACAATGCAGCAGCAGGGCACCAACAGCCTCCAACACCCTGCAGCAGTACTCCTCAATCCATAGCTGGAGGCCTTCCTGGCCTCCAGAGCATCCCATGAGCCCAGGAGTTATCCCTGAAGGGTCTGGACACAGCAGCTGTGACCCACAGAGCTGGTCCTGATGGGGCACCAGCTGGAGAGGGACACAGGTAGAAACACATGATAGGCAAATGCTGCTGCTGTTTAGAATCATTGAACTGTTAAGGTTGGAAAGAGATCCTCAAGATCATTGAGGTTAGGAGGGGAAAGCCTCATCACAGGTCTGTATCCAAGCAAACAAGGCATTGGCTCAGCTCTGCCAGCACAGAAACTGTGGCACTCGGCTCCCTGCGTCACAACTCTGCCCTCAAAGCAGCTGTTCCATCCCTTCCCTGCAATCCCGTGCTGGGAAGTCACCTCCTCCTGACATTTAGAGGGGAAAGATGTGGGCATGTTGTGTAACTTGTACCAGAGATACTAGAAGGCTCTGGGTGGGACAGCTGTATCTTCCTGCTCCCCAAAAAGGAACAACTTTCACAACTTTTTAACACTGTTCCATGAAGCAGGATTGTCCAGGAAAATAGATTACTCATCAATTAAAAAAGTTGGATTTGATGATCTTGGATGTCTTTTCCAAGCTTAATAATTCTATGCTTCCATGATTTCCAAAATGCCTTTTTTTTGGTCCCAACTCAGAAGCTCATCCCATCCCTACTGCAGACCACGAGAGCTTGGAAAAGTCAAAAAAAGGTGGAAAACTTAGAATTGGTTCTCCTGATGTGCATCTCAGATCCTGCTGAAGTCAGTGGTTGGATTTCATGGTAGGGATGGGAATTTGATGGTCCTTGGCAGCTTCTGGGTTTGCCTGTGGGATAGGACGGAGTGGCTGAACCCCCTCACCTGCCACAGCTGCTGCTGACACATCGTGTTCCACCAGGGTCAGCCGGATCCGTGCCAGCAGACATTCCCTCTCCAAATCCTCCAGCTCCAGGATCTCGATCTGGCGAGAGCCTGGAACAGATGGATACTGGGCTCTCAGTATTTCAAGAAGAGCTCTTTGGGCACTGTGCAGAATGTAATGGAGTCATGGAATGGTTCAGGCTGGAAGGGACCTTAAAGCTCATCCACTTCCATGGGCAGGGACCTTTCACTAGGTTCCACCTTCCACTGGCCCAGGTTGCTCCAAGCACCATCCGACCTGGCCTTGGATACTACCAGGGATGAGGCAGCCACAGCTCCTCTGGGAAACCTGTGCCAGGGCCTCAGCACCCTCACAGGGAAGTATTTCTTCCCAACATTCCATCTAGTCCTGCCCTCTGTCAGTGTGAAGTCATTCCCCCTTGTCCTGGCACTCCATCCCTTGTCCAAAGCCCCTCTCCAGCTCTCTTGGAGCCCCTTTAGGCACTGAAGGGGATCAGAGGTCTCTCTGGAGCTGTTTTAAAAGCATCTCTACACCCCTCTCCCATCCTAACAGATCTGTACCCCAAAAAGCACCATGAATGATCAGGATTTGCTGACCCTTCCCTGCTCCCTTGGCTGTGCTTATGTCCTTGATACTATCCTCCCATTCCTCCTCCTTTTCCAGATGTTAGGTAATATTTGGGAACAGCTGCTGCTTTGCCTGCCAGGCACATGCCACAAAAAAAAAAACTCTTCAGAAAAAGCAGGTTTAAAAATACCTGACCTTAAATTTTCCTACTGGAACATTGAGGATAACCTGATCCCACATCCTGTGGCAGACACAGGCAGAGCTTATTCCTGACAGGATTTCCAAGGGCACAAACAGCCTTGAACAACTAGAAATTGCCTCAAAAAGCTGGTTTTGTTTTAAATTACAGTTACTTCCACTGAAAAAAAAGTGCTGTCAAGGCATCAAGCTGTTAGAGCAGGCACAGGAGCTCCTTGGGGAATAAGCTGTTCCCTTGGGGAAACCAATGTATTCCTGAGGGAATAGTGGCAGCGTGTTGCAACTGGGAGATACTGGGAGAATTAATGACCTTAAAATCCCACAAATTATTGATCTGGTGGAGGCGGGAGCTGCCTTGAGCCAGCTCACATGGGAGCTGCAGAGAGGCTGTGGAAACTCCATAGGCACAGGGAAGGACCAGGACTGGGCACTTACTGGGAACAGCCATGCACTCCCCATCGTGGCTCCTCTTCGGGGATGCTCCTGGGCGCTCGTACTTGCAAGGAAGAGCAGAAAGAGGATTTATACCCAACCGGTTTCTGAAGGATAAATCACTGATAGGAAAAATCCCAACAAAAGCTCTCCATTTCAAGCCTTGATTTGGACCAGGGAAGCTGTGCAGTCCCTTGGGAACTCAGGTTACTTTATCCCTGGCTATCAGGAACATCAGGATCAGGTGGCCAGGCTGCAGCCACCACCTCCCTGAGTCCTGACTGGGATTTGAAACAAAACCCGTGTTACACTAACTGTCCTCTGGACTGGTGGTCCAGCTGCTCACACTCCCCAAAACCTTTGCTGTTTCCAAAACAAGGTGATATATTCCCATACCTACCCACCAGCCCATTCACAGAAGTTATCCTGCTTCCCCCCGGCCCCAAAAAGGGGAGAAAACCACAAGGATGATGAGCAGTTGGCCAGGAGCAGCAGATTAAGAAGCCCAACGCCTCTCTTCCCATCGGAAAGGATTTTGGAAGCTCCTCTGCAGGAAGCTCAGCATTCCTACCACAGCTCCAGAGGCTGGCTGCACTATCCAGGCGTATTCTGGGCGGATCAGCCGCAGGCAGTTAATGGCAGCCAGGAAACAATTCCCCTGTTTCTGGAGCCCTCGGAGCGTCCGCACCTCCCTGCCCAGCCGCATGCCGTACTCAAACATCACCGTTCCAGCTGGGAACAGGGAAAAGTGCATCAGCCAACTGCCTGGAGAGGCCACACACCTGGCAGGGGCAGGCAGGTGTCCCAGGCAGGTGGGCAGGTACGAGGTGCCATCCCAAGCTTTACCTTTCCGGTAGTTGTGCCGGTACACGTGGAAGGCGTAGAGCAGCTCGTAGTAGTTGTGAGTCATCAGATCCACGGCCCGAGCGTGGGACTCGATGATGCCAACGACCTGCAGCACACGGAGGCTCCAGTGGGTCCATAGTTCCTTTAAAGGGAGGGTTGTTCCTCCCACCACAAGCCCTGATCCCAGCGCAGGATTACCTCATTGTGCAGGTTCACGTAAGGGAATTCCACCAGGTCTTGGAGCTGGGATCGCTCGCAGAGAACCACCACTAGCTGGCGTAGGCAGTCCAGCTGTCTGCAGAGGGAAGCACAACCCCTTGGAGGAGCAGGAGTAAACCCAGGAGCAGGAACAAACCCGGGATTTAAGCCACAACCACTTTGTGACAAGCTCCTGCTTCCAGATGAGCTCCGCAGGCTTTTTCCTGGCTCAGAACCAACTTAAACCTTCAAGTTTCTCCTGTGCTGAAAACAGAGATACTCTGGAAAGGCCTCTCAGGAGGGCAGTCTCCCTCCCTCAATCAGTTAAAACGCATTCCTATTTCTCCCCTGTTATTCCAACATTTTTCTCTGCTGGGATAAAGCTTTCTCTACCCAGTTCACTTTCCAAACTGAAAACTCGGCACCAAATCTTTTCTTTATTAAACTAAATTAACTTGGCTCCTAAAGCTTTTAAACATAGAATGCTACTTAAAAATAGAATGAATGATCCTTCAGCCTCCTCCCAGGTTCTCTTCCTCCAATTTTCCTCTTTTGAGAGGGTGCCAATCCCAGGTGTCCTTCTGATGAACATCCAAAAATGAACTCTGTATTTTTAAACCCACTTCTACACATTAACTTAACACCACAGCCATGCCATGTTTTCCTTTTGGTTTCAGGGAAAAATGGGACCATGGACCTCCAACAAGGGTATAAGCCTGTCACCTACCTGCCTGGATCCGGGTTTTGTGTTAAGGCTACATAGGCTTCGCTATTGTGCCCCAAATCCAAGTGATGCTTGAAGATGCAGGTCCTCAAAGTAGCCTGAAAACAGAACAGATCAGTTACAAAACCAGCAAGAAATTCCTGTGGGAGAGATTGCTGAAGAAACAGCTTGCTGGGAAAGAAGTGGCTGTACCTGGCTTCTCCAGTCATCTGCTGATTCCATGATGGCCAGGGTGGCCAGCTCGATGACCAGCTCTGGCAAACCCAGCATCTCCAACAAGCGAAGGACCTGGGGAGGAAAATACTCCACTAATGAGTTGGCAAGAGGGGTTTCTTTGCTGTTTTTTTTTTTTTTTTTAGGAGCTGCTCCTGCCCCTAAAGATTTTTAAGGGATTATAGACTTTAAAAGGGGAGATTTGGGTAAATTGCAGGGATCTGGATGAAATCCCAGCACAACAAGACCAGGTTATGGCTTCTCTGGAGGATTCACTTCTGTAAATGAGGAATTTTTGAAGCATTTCAGCATTAACAATTGGTCTTCTGGATCCTAAACCCAGGGAATCCCTCACCAAGAGCCCAGCTCCAGGCCTGCAGCCTGCCTGAAACACGGCATTATGCAGAAGAAAGATCCTATATCAATTTAAACAGATTCATTTTAATTTGCCTCAGAACTTAATAACCTTTGCTTTAGGCAGCATCTTACATCGAGCCCGGACATGTCTGGCTTCTGCTCCCAGCAGCTGGATCTCATCCTGCCCTTTTCTGCTGGATAACAAAGTTCTTGGCTATTAGGAAACCAATTGGTGGAAAGTACCTAAATTTCACATACTCAGCTTGTCATTACCCCCAGACAAAGTAAAGGAAGTGCAGGTTTCACTTTCCAAAAGCTAAGTTTTCTGAGGCTCAAGTCACTTCCCCCAAAGCCAGGGGTCATGCAGGAATTCCCCCTCCAGAATGGAAGGACTTGGTGCCAGTTTAGCTGCTCAGGACCATACCTTGTTGTAGTACTGCAGGCGTGGTGTGGAGACCACCTCGCCCTCCTCGGGCTGGATCAGCCTGTCCAGGAACTCCTCTCTCCCCACCTCAGAGGCAGCTTGGCAGAAGCAATCCAAAGCCTGGAAGCAGACCTGGAATCAGCTCGCTGTCCCTCTCAGGTGACTGATCCACCTGCTGTACAGGTGAGGGGACAGCGCTGCCTGTCCCAACCTCGTGAGATCTTCCCCAAAAGCAGATCCCACCTTGCCACTCCAATCCCATCCTCTCCCAAAGGAGGCAGAGCCTGGGAAGGATGTTTTCCTGTGAACCTACTCCCTCCTGAGGGAAAAGGTCCCAGACCCCGGGAAGGAGATGAGGGAAGGCCTCACCTTGTGCCCCTCACCCATGACAAGGTAGCACCTGCCCATCATGAAGCAGCAGGAGCCCATGTTCACGTGGCACCATGGCTGCAGCAGGCGGATGTACTCCTGTGGGAGAGAAGGAAAGGAAGTTTGGATTCAGGTCAGTGCTCGCTTGTGATCTGCAGGCAGCCAGGACCAGCAAGCTTTTGGTGGCCCCTTTAGCTGCTGTGCTCAGACAAATCCCGCTTCTCCAGCTCGGGGGCTGGTCTTCCCAGCCCCAAAGTCCCTTGGATGCACTGATCATGAAATCCTGGAATGGCTTGGGTCTCCAAGCCCTGTCCAGCCTGGCCTTGGACCCTTCCAGGGATGAGGCAGCCACAGCTCGGAGCAACCTGTGACAGGGCCTCAGCACCCTCACAGGGAAGATTTCTTCCCAATATCCCATCTAGCCCTGCCCTCTCTCAGTATGAAGCCATTCCTCCTCATCCTGCCAGTCTAGGTCCTTGTCCAAAGCCCCTCTCCAGCTCTCCTGAAGCTCCTTTAGGCACTGGAAGAGAATCACAGGAGACCTTGGAGCCTTCTCTTCTCCAGGCTGAACGTTCCCAGCTCTCTCAGCTTTCCAGAGCAGAGCTGCTCCAGCCCTGTAAGGGGGAGATACCCCCCACATGCTCCTGGGAAAGAACTGCTCTAAACAGCTCCAGTGTCTGTATGAAACACCTCAGAAACAGCTCCCAATATGCCCATAAATCAGACAGGATTCTTCCTACATCCTGTTGCAGGGCACTGCAGAAGAAATGTGGACAGAACATGGAGGGCAGAGTGAAGGCTGCAGGACAATGGGCAAGGCAGGTGCTAGAAGGGGAATACCTGTGCAGGAGAGGGCCAGCAGCCAAGGCAGCACACGGATTACAGCATGTGGGAGGGAGTGCTGAGGGCACTGGGGGTGCAGAGAAAGCGAGATGACCCAGCATGTACCAGCAGAGAATCCTCATCATCCTTAGAGAAGCCGCCATGTCCTGCTAGCAGGGCTGTGGGACTCAGCAGGAATTGGGAAGAGAAACCAGGACTTGGAAGCCAAGTCATCTCTACAGGTGCACAAACCACCAGAACCTCTTGCCTCACCTTTCCTGGCCACAAGTCCTCTCAAAACCACGTGGCGATGCACCCGGAGCCCGGATTCACTGCCTGGATTAGCAGCTACAAGGCATAAATCCTGCTCCAGCTTGTCACACACAATGAGCAACACTGAGAGGTTTGGCCCCTGTCCCAGGCCCTGCTTTGTCACCAGACTGTCCCCATGCCCGCCTGCTCCTTGCAAGGAGCTTCCTGGACCCCCACAATTTGGGTCACCGTGCTCACAGCAAAGCTGCTGTTATCTCCCCGAGGTCAAGGCACTTAATCCCAGTTTCCGTGACCGACTGGGATCAGGGAGAGGAACAGAAGGCAGTGGGGAGGAGGAGCCAGGCTCTGTGGAGATAAAAGCCTGGAGGAGACACCAGTGAGGCGAAAGAAATGCGAGGAGATTCAAAGCCTGCACATATGCCATGAGGGAGAATGATGCTGCTCCAATCTTGGCGTTTCCTGGCTCAAAAGCTCTGAAGAATTGAAATTCTTCTTTCAATTCTTCTCAGCAGCAAAGCAAAAGGAAACAATTCAGCCCCCAGGTATGAGGGCCTGGGAGGACAAAAGGTTCTGCTGAAAAACAGGTCATAATTAACAGCCTGCCTGGCCCTTGTGCCTCCAGGAATGCCCAGACAGGGATGAAGCATCACGTGGAGCTGCAGACAAGGAATTGTGCGGTCAGAACTCAAGCACAAGCAACTCCACCTGCCAAGAGCACAGGGAGGGAGATGGAGGAACAGTGATCTGAAATACAGCAGCCTAAAACCCCTGGAAATCAGGAGTTCATCGTCCCTGCTACTGGGCTGCCAGGAGCAGCCAGAGATGGAATGATGACAGGTGTTTCTCATATTGTTTTTCACTAATAAGCACATTTAAGAAATAGATGAGCCCTTTCTGGGCTGAAGAAATATTTATGAACCCAGGTCCCATGGGCAATCCCAGGCAAAGGTGGTACAGGAAAGGCCGTGGGCACACCAGCAGCCAACAAGTTCTAGGATTGCTGGGATATTTTAACAGGCCCTGCAAAGATGTTTCAGGAGCATGGCGTCAGGCAGTCAGACAAGCCCTGGGAGAATAAACTCCTCCATGGAAAGGGAATAGCATAAACCTGAGTATCTGGATGCTCTTGAAGACAGATGAAAGAGAAAATGCAAAAGATGATTGCCCCATGGCAGGGGAGTGGAATGAGATGAGCTTTAAGGCCCTTCCCAACCCCAGCTATTCTGGGATTCCATGGTCTTAAACCACCCCCATCAAACACTCCGTGGCATTGTCTCAGCTCAGGGAGCAGGGATTAGGGGTGGCGCTTTTAAACTAAAACAGGGGAGATTTACATTGGATATTGGGAAGAAATTCTTCTCTGGGCACAGGTTGCCCAGAGAAGCTGTGGCTGTTTCATCCCTGGAAGTGTCCAAGACCAGGTTGGACAGGGCTTGGACCAACCTGGGATAGTGGATGGTATCCCTGTCCATGGCAGGGGATGGAACTGAATGAGCTCTGAAGGCTCTTCCGATCCAAACCATTCCAGGATTTCAAGACTAGGGGAAAGCAGAATTCCAGCACTCGGAAAGATGATGTTTTGGGGAGTTTTCCAGCACCTGTGAGAGGGCTGGCACAATGCACTCACCTGGAGCTGGGTGTACTGACAGCTCCCCATCAGGCACTCCGGGAAGAGGAAGCTGGGATTGCTGGGCCATCTGAGCAGAGGTTAAGGAACACAGGAGAATCTAGTCTGGAGAGCTTGGAGAACTAGTCTGGAAGCCAAAATGCCTCTCATGCTCTGTTTGTGGGGAAAAGGAGAGAAGATTAAGCTGCTCTTTATACAAGTCATTATTCTGTAATAAGATTTATCCATATTAGAACAAAATCACCAGTACATCTAATCCTCAACTCCTGCTACCCTTCCAAATCCCCCAGCATCCTGCCCCAACAAGTCAAGTACTGAGAGCTCAGGGGCTTAAAGTCAAAAGCTCAAATCCTTTATCATGCACCTAAACAGGATGAAATCTGTGAAATCTTAAAATACCCACAAATCCCATTAATGCCAACAACCTCAATCCTTCACGAGGCTTGTCTTGGAAATTTGGGGGTGGAAAACTGATTTTGGAACAGCAGGAGGCTCAGTGGCAACTGATTCACAGCCAAGGATACAGGAGAGGCAGAAAATCAGCCACTATTGAGGTGATGAGGTGGGGCCAGTTCAAACTCGTCTCGGCCAAAGAGGCGTTTGGTTGCAGAAAGAGTCGGGATATGATGTGTTTTCTGGCCACTTCCTGAAAGAAGAGCTCCACGATTGTCTGAGGGCCGGACACTAAAAGTGCAAATCAAAGGAACAGTGAGTAGAGGGCCTGCAGCAGAGATCCCAGGTTTTCCACCCTGTCCTGTGCTCATCAGCCCAAACAGTACAGATTAAGTCAGGGCAAACCAAAAGCACGTTCCACACTCCAACTTGTTGGTTTTGGATTTCTCCTGCCATCTGGTTAAGTCAGAGGGAGCAGCAGGAGATCAAAGAGCCCCAATCCTGCAGTGTTTATTAACCACAGCTCAATTAAAACACACAAAAAAACGGCTCTGCTCCTTCTCCACTTGTTATTCCCAGCCCAGCTGCAGCTTTCAAGCACAACAGGGTTGAGGGAGTGCTGAGCTGGCAGTTCCAGTCCCTCCCTCCTCATTCCAGCACCCCAAAAATCCCCCCGTACTGACTGCTCCCGACGCCTCTCCCCAAGCTGCCACCTCCTTCCCTACGTTTCACATATTTTTCCCCAAAGATCAGTGGCCAAACAGGACTTTCCTCATGAGCCAGCCAAGAAATAACCCACGACACCAGCACATACAAAGGATGTTTTCAACTTCCCTGACATTTCCAGCTGCCTCCTGCACCCAGACTCTCCATCAGGGAGAGCTCGGGCTCTGAGGATCACCAGTATCAGAAAGTGGAGGAAGCTCTTTCCCAGCTCACTCGTGGCACTGCTGCCTGTTTGTCCCAGATTTTCCCAGCTCCCTCTGAAGTATCTCAGCCTCCAAGTGATGACTAGTCACAGCAGGCTCTTACCTGCATGTTTCCTTCCCATCCCTGTTCACCTCCTCCCTCTGGAACCACTTCAAGGCCCACATTACCCTAATTAGGCTGCCTTATATTCTCCCAACAAAAACCTAACCCAAAACTTACATCTTTGCAGCAAAACTTAAAAAATACGAAGCAAATATCAGCTGCAGTGTTTTGGGGAGGACGTATTTCCACATTTTCAAACACGTTTTGAGCAAGTACTTCCTACATTTTCATGCTTCCTTGAGCTGCTGCTCCTGGTTGCTGTAGGGTAAAGGCTGAAGAGCAGGACAGGTTGGATGGAGCAGGTTGCTCTGAGCAACTCCAGCTCGTGGAAGGTGTCCCTGCCATGGCAGCGGGTGGAACTGGATGAGCTTTACAGTCTTTCCAACCCAAACCACTCCAGGATTCTGTGACAGACCTGGACTGAGCTACTACAGCCACTGTAAAGTACACAGCGGGTGAGTTTGGCTGATGCTGCCAGGGTTAGAATGAAAAATTTTTGCCAGAGTGAGGCATTTGCATCCTTCTCAGGCTGAGAGTAAAACCCAAGTCCAAGGCTCCAAGATCCTTTGTTGTTGTTTTGTTTATTTTTTTTTGTGGACAGCCTGACAAACATCCCCACTTAACTCAGGGTCATTCAACCACACAGTCCATTAGCTCCCTGCATAAAGCACTTGCCTCAGGTGGCAGAGACAGGCTTAAATAACAGAGAGGGAGAGTTGATGATCCGTGGACACCTTACCCAGTTTGTGTGGTGTCAGAGCCGTGGTGTCTGCTAACTCCAACACGGAGAGATGCTGCAGATTAGATTCCCTGGGGAAGAAAGGAGCCATCAGTGAAGAGACAACAAAACACCTCCCGCTTTAATTGTGCTCATTGTTCAACTCCCACAGAGCACAGAACAGCGAGGCCTCGCAGGGCAGATTTAGCACAAGGCAGAGTCAGCTCAGAACATGGAAGGGAAAAAACCCTCCTCAGTGCTCCTGGAGTGATACTCCCACAGCAACCACCTGCCTTCCATGCCAGGGCATTTCAGGTGGATTTAGGAAGAATCAAAGCCAGGCCAGGTAGAGACTTACAGCGTATCCACAGGGACATCAGAGGCCAGGCACTGGCTTGCCCACCGGATCAGGAAGTAGGACAGGAGCAGGGGAGAGGTGCGGTGCAGCAAGTCCTGCTGGGACTGGAAGAGCTGCCCCCCTCCCAAAACCATCTGCAAGGAAAGCACGGAGCTTGGCACACTTGGCAGGACAAGGGCAACCAGAGAGGTTTGTGTCAGGCCCAGCTCGTCCCTCCTGCGAACACCAAGGTGCTCAACAGCCTGGCAGGAACTCAGCCCTTCCAAGGAACCAGAAGGACTCTTGCCCCACCTCTGGAAGGGTTCCAGGCCAGGTTGGAAGGTGCTTGGAGAAACCTGGCCTAGTGGAAAATGCCCCTGCCCGTGTCAGGGGCTTTGAATTAAACAGTCTTTAAGGTCCCTTCCAACCCAAAGCATTCCAGGATTGTTGTCCATTAAATCATGGCTTTGCTGCAGAGATCACCTCAGGGTCTCCATAAGCTCCAGCAAAGAGCAGGAGTCACAGGAGAAGAAACAGTCTGAGCTTTTGAAGGACACAAGTACGTCAAGGTGGGAAAGCAGCATGTCACATGCCTCACGGTCTGGGAGAGCCCAGCTCCAGAGGGCACCTTGCAATGCACCTTAAATGCTACCAGGACAACCTTATCCAGGAAAACGTGATTTGTTTTCAACCAGGAAACTCCGGCTATTTTAAAGTAAATAATACTGGTTTAAACAAGGCTGTCCTTGTCTGGGGACTTGTTCTGCATCCCTGTGTCCATCCAAAGCAGCACCACCATGCCTCACATGGACCCAGGCCCATTGGGACAGACCCAGACCAGTCCATCCCACCACTCCAAACACAGCTGCTGTCATTGGGGGCTGTTTGCTCTGGCTGCAGCAGCTTCCAAGGGGCTGACACTGCAGCCTTGGAGCGTGCTGCCAGAGAATGGAGCTGCCATCCGTGCTGGGAGAGGGACGGGGGATAGCTGGGAGAGCTGTGTATGTGTGCTGATTCACACAGGAGGCTGGAATCCATGCCCTCCTCCCACAAATACAGCTTGGCTTCCTGCTTGCTCACCGTGGAATAAAGGGAATTAGGCTGCTTTGCTTAGGAAGACAAAAGCAGCTGGAGGAGAGAGCAGGGCATGCCCAAGCCTCGGGCTATTCCAAGAGCCCTGTGGGAAGAGAGAGAGCTCCGCCCTGCACCAGCAGCAGAACGCCACAGGGCTCCCGAGTGCCAGGAGCGTGGCAGTGGTGCCGGGGACCGTACTCACGGGATCTCCGAGGCGCAGCAGGAGCTGCTGGAGGATGAGCAGGTCCCGGCAGAGGAGGAAGCGGACGCTGCAGATACTGGCCACCCCCCCGCACACCACGTGCGCCGCGGTGCTGCTGCCAAACAGCTGGGACAGGCTCATGCGCAGCGCCAGGCGAGGAGCTGCGGGGAAAACCACCCAGGTGAGGCAGGAACAATTCCCAGGATAAGGACACTTCCCAATTTCCCAGAAGCTGGTGAAGAGGTTTCACCTCTTTCCATGTCAGCGTCTGTCTCATAGTCCATCTCTCGGATAAGCAATCCAATGGCGTGGATGGGGTTCCTGATCTCCTGCAGTTTGCTGTGGATATCCTCCATCACATTTTCCCTGCAAAATCAGAAAGATCCTCATCATCACGAACGGCAACCTGAGGTTCCGACTGAAGAGGGCTCCCTTACACTCCCTTTCCAGTGAGGATGGGTATCTGATCAGCCTGGACATTCCTAACTGGAATCCTGGCTGGTTTGTGAGTTCTATTACAGCGCCTGCAGGGACAGGTCTATTTATTCCACTCCCTCAGGCTACCAGGAAATAACAGCAAGATAGTTGGCATTCCAGGGGGAATTATTTCGGGTTAGCACAGGAACCACACGGTTTGACCAAGGCTCTGACCTCTCCCGACTGTCTCCAGGCACTTCTTTCCACACCTAACAGGAATTTGTCCCTCTCCTGCTCTCTAGGTTGTGGATGGAAGACCCTGCTAACGACACCAAACCATGGTCCCCATGCCTGGAAAAGTCTCCTGCAGCACAGGGCAAGCAGCCCACACATCTCAAACACCCTTGGATGTCAAGCAAGGATGGCTCTGGGCAATCCCAGCTCAGCCACCGTGAGAAGCTTCTGCAAAACACATCTCCTTACGTGTCATTAGCTATCAAGTCCTCCAGGATCTGCTCTGCAGCCTTTTCTGGAGGCTGGAGGCGGGAGCAAGCCATTTCCATGATGAATGCCATTTCCATGGAAATTGATTCTCCGATCAGGCGAAGGCACTGGACAAGACAGACAACATCACGAGACATCTCCAAATCTGCAATGAAAGAATCTAACTGTGTATTTTCCAAGAGACTTCCAAAGGAAGATGGGGAGACCATGCAAAGGCCAGTTAGTTCAGCTCCTATCACCAGTAACAGCAGACTGGTCCCAGTTCCCTGTGCCAAACCCTACCCCAGTAATGATGAGGCTAAATTAAAGTTCAGGAGTTGACAAAGGGGAAGATTTGGGCTTTATTATTCAGAAAATAAAAAATGATGCAACAATAAAAAAATTAAATTGCCTCCAAGGGATCTTTTCCAGACACAGGTTGAAAGGAAATAATTAGTGCAAAAAAATATATCCTGGAGAAAATGGCTCAGCTTGGTTCTGCAATCCTTTATGGATGAGATTTTAAATTAAATCCCATTTTTGAGACTGTGACTGTTTGAAACAGCCAAAGCAGGAACTGCTGGGGCTCCCAAATCCAGCCCAGGCCTCCGACTTTCCTTCCCTCTGCGCCACAAAAAGCTCAACCAAACAGATGACGATCCCGCTTTATAAAAATACATAAAAATCACTCAAGCATGAAAGTGGAGCTTAGGTAACATTTTCCATTGCCTTTTTCCTAGTGAAACGGCATTCTGGGCCAGCAAAGCACAGAGGGCACTGTGGTGACAATATTAATGACATGTTTTCCACACTCTGGCATTCACTTCCCGGAGACAAGGAACAGCACGGCCCCTTTCCACAGCTGATGTGAAAACATTTCATAAATCCTGGAATGGTTGGGCTGCAGTGGACCTTAAAGTCCATCTAGTCTCCCACCCCCTGCCATTGGCAGGGGCACCTTCCACTATCCCCGATTGCTCCAAACCCTGTCCAACTTCCAGGGATGGGGCAGCCTCAGCTTCTCTGGGCAACTTGTGCCAGGGCATCCCCATCCTCACAGGGAAGGATTTCACCCAATCCAAACAATTCCATTATTCCATTACTCTATTTGCAGCCTTGACATTATTTTCTAATTGCTGGTGTGAGCATGATAGCAAGTTTCACTCAATAAATATCCCAGCAAAGCCAAAATAAAGCTATCTCCATGCAACTGTGGATCAGGAGCTCTTCAAGGGAACTCTATGGAAGATACCACATCCCTGGCAGGAGGGGAAAAACTCCATGTCTCCTCACCTTCAAAAATGGCAGCATCATCCTCGGTCAGGAGGTGCTCGTTGGAGAGGAGATAGAGATGATCCACCAAGGAGCAGGGCACAAGGAAGGACATGGAGCCCTGAAAGGTGAGGAGAAAGCCCTTGAGCTTCCCAAATCCTCTGGAGAAACCTGTCCCGGGAACCTCACCACCATCCAGCCTCACCTTCTTCAGCAGGCACACCATGCTGGTGTACGGGTTCAGGTGCAAGGCCAGGGGCCGGGAAAGAGCTTCCTGGTACTGCAGGCAGCAGGCATAGAACTTGGACCAGAATTCCACCTGCAGCTGCCAAAACTCCTCCGGGGAGCACTCGTATTCCGTCACACTGCCCTGGAACTAGCAGGGGCAAAACAAGGGAATCAGGAATAGCCGAGTGAAATAAGGACAAACAGGATAAAATGAGGGAAATTTAGACCCAAAAGGACAAAGGGATCTCTCAGGGAGATCCCCTAATAATTGTTTTTTGGATTATTTGAAATATAATCCCTCTGTTTTGGATCCTCTTCCAAATTTATGAGCAACAGCTCTGCATGCTGGAGGCCTGGGCACCATGTGATGGGTGACAAAAGTGCATGCAGGGAGCAGAGACAGAATATCCAGAAGGATTCCAAAAACCCAAAGGGGAAGGAAACTCCAGGCAGGAAGGAAGAAGACTTGCACTTTTTAAAAAGCCACACCATTCCCTTTGGAGAAATAAAGGATAAACCAAAGTGTGGGGTCACTTGGCCCCTAAAACATCACGACACCATGTACTACACCATATCCTGGAAGGAAAAATCCATCTCACCTCATTTTCCACGGCTAAGGTGACCTCTTTCCTTAACTCATCCCATGTCAGATCCATGTGCCTCTCAGTTCCTTGAGAAAAGATCTGCAAAGCAGCACAGGAAACTTGGATTTTAAGGCAAGATAAAAGTCTCACCGAGGGTTCAAGCAGCACTGAGTGAAGTAAAGCAGGACAAGAGCATCAGCCAGCACTTTTGTGGGATGGAAGTGTTAAAAGAAAGGTCTGGATGCTAAATTTGGGATACATGGATGCATGGTAGTGTGCAGCCACCATATCTCAAGGGATTTAAAAGCCATGTGATGTGGCACTTGGGGACATGGGTTAGTGGCAGCCTTGGCAGTGCTGGAGGGAATGGCTGGATTCCACCATCTCAGAAAGCTTTTCCAACCTTAGTAATTCCATGATTCCATGACATATCCTGACAAACAGCACCACGGGGCGCTGAGTCCTCATTCTCCTGGCTAAATCAGCAGGAATGAAAAACAAGCTCAGCAACTTGCTGTGCTATCCAAGGGGAAAAAACCCAATTATCTGGATTCCAGGTTCTGCCTCCGGCTGCGGGCACACAGCGGCTGCAGCACAGCCCAGCAGCCACCAACTCACTCCAGGGACTCCCCATGAAAATTATGCCTGGCAAGAGCTCCAAGGAATCCTGCTGCCTCACATCTAAAGAGCCAGGAAGAGGATAAACAGAGAGCATCCCAAATTCCCTCTCACTTACTTGCAAAGCCTTCTGGATAGCTGCATTAGTGAACCGGCCTGGCGTGAAGAGATATTCCAGGTAGGTTTCCTACAAAAAGATCATGACTTAAGGAAGCTCAAGGATGAGAAGAACACTTCAGCTGCTGTTTCTGATCTTTCCTCCCATTCTCAATGTCAACCCCTGTGTTTCTGTCCACACCCTGATCCAACCTGGGATCAAAATGGCCTCCTGCACACTCCAGACTTTGTTTATTCCCATTTTCTCTCCTGTGTGACCCCATTATTTTTTGGTTCTGTTTTACAGCTGGCTCACCCTGGGGTCCTGATCCTGTCGGACTGTCACCTCCTCTTCAGGGAGTGGCTGCACAAACACCTGGTTCCACTGGCCTGCAACATTCCTGGAAGGAAACAAACCTGGAATCAGCTTGGCACCCACCTGAACCAAACTTGTGGTTTTTAGCAGCAAAAACAGCCCTCCGGGTCTGCAAACAGGAGGTTTGCCCAGTGACAAGGGACAGATTTTGGCAGGAGAGGTTAACTGTGGCATTCCTAGCCTTAAGCTGATGGAACAGGTTGGAATCCTTCATTTAAATCAATGTTTTCCCCATCCCATGAGCTCACAAGCAACTCTTAGACTGACCAGTAGCTTCTTCTCCCAAAATGTGCACATTCACATCATTTTTCATCCTCTGTTCAACTCTCTGGCTCTGCACCAACCCACCCTCTCAGCTTCATATTCAAGGATGATCCTTTCCTATCATCATCTCCCCAAAACATGTCTTTTTCTGGAAGGGACTACCTGGTTGTTTTGAAGGAGCTGTGGGGAAGCACAATGCTCCCTCTAACGTGCTCCACTTTCAGCAATCCTGCTGCCTGGATTTTTAAATTTTCCATGTTCTGGCAGCTTCAATATAAACCAGTAAGTTGAGGAGCTCTGTCAGGGTTTTCCTGCAGTTATCCCAGTGATCCTTGCCCAAAACTCACTGCTCAAAGTTGATATATTTCACAACAGTTTGGCTCTCCTCGTTGTGCCACAGTGCCCAGATCTCGGCTGAGGTTAAGGCAAAGTCAACCAGAGTCTCCTAGGAAAGAGGGAAAGAGCCAATTTCCTTTCTTATCACCAAATTAGAGTACAGAAGAGAAAGGTGGGTACTTAACAACAGCAAAACATTCCCTTGTGGAATTTAACAGGCTTTGGGAATTGTTCAGCCTGGAAAAGAGAGCTTTGGGGTGAACTAATTGCCCCTTCCAGTACTTGAAAGAAGCCTACAAGAAAGATGGAGAGGGATTTTGGACAAGGACTTAGAGCGATGGGACAAGGGGGAACAGCTCTAAACTGAAAAAGCTGAGATTCAGATGGGATATTGGGAAGTAACTGTTCCCTGTGAGGGTGCTGAGGTTGCCCAGAGAAGCTGTGGCTGCCCCATCCCTTAAAATGTCTAAGGCCAGGTTGGACAGGGCTTGGAGCAATCTGGTCTAGTGGAAGGTGTCTCTGCCATGGCACAAGACTGGAACAAGATGAGCTTTAAGAGGTTCCTTCCAACCCAACCATCCCATGACTCCATGATTTAAATCCCAAAGTCCAGGTTTCTCCCTCCTGGGGGCCAGGCCCCAGCTCTCACCTGTGAGGAGAACAGGGAAGAGATGTGGTCAAGGCTGTAGCGGTTGCTCTCAGTGCTCACCAGCTGGAAGACACAAAACTACAAACACACCTCATAAATCATTTCCTGAAGGACTAAACCAACACATCTCAGGGAATCCCATCATTCCAGTCCCTCTCCCTGCCTGGTGCTAGGGATAACAGAACCCAGAGGACAAGCGGGGTGAGCTGAGCACACCACTGGACCCTTTGCACTGACATCTTGGCTTCACTCTTCTCCCCAAGGCCAATTATCCCTGCCTGGGACCCGATGGACTCCCAGCTCTTTCTAAACACTAAACCTGAAAAACTGTAAGACCACCACACCTGCAACCACCAGTGACCACAAGATGTGGGAAAAGAAGGAGACTAAGGTGGGAAAGCCCCAATTCTTCAGCTGCAGGCCCAGCTCTGCGTGTTCTTCCCAGAGCAGAGCACTCGCGGGACAGCAGGACTCATGTTACACACTCTTGTTCTCTGTGGGAATTCCCTGGAGAATGGGATAAGCTGTCCAACAGATGGGCCTGGTTTGTGATGTCATTCCTCTCCTGCTAAATTTATGCTAAATTTATTCTCCACAAAAAGTTCTCCCCAAGTTGCAGAAGCATCCACACACTCCCTGGAGCCCGGCGTAAACACACCATCAGCATTTCCATGCTTTTAGCTCCTTTTGGACCTTTCCTTTTTCCCACGGCACATCCACGCTTTTGGAGCAGGAGGTAAACAAGTGAACCAGCCCTTATGGATCAGCTTAGTCACACAGGGAATTCCACTCCCAGGGCTCGGGCACACATATCCCGCAATGTTGCATGGGGAAAAATGTTTATTTAGAAAGCACTGATCCCTCCAGAAGGTCACACGGGCAAATTTTCTCTATTCCTTGCCTACCAAACCCAAGTCCTAGGGGAATGAGTCCTCCTCCTGCAGCCTGAAGAGCCCGTGGCTCCATACCTGCCCTCGCTTGGGAGCGTGCATGTAGACTCCCAGGTAAAGGCCCAGGGACTGGGAGAAGGCCAGGCGCAGGCGGTGCCCGGTGCCGGCCGCCAGCCGCAGGTCCCTGCTGACTGGCATGAATTCCAGCAGATCCGCCACCATCAGGCACATCTGATCCTGCAAACGACATAAGTATCGGGACAGCAGCTTAGGGAAATACTGTGGATTGAGAAACTGCTCGTCTCCCTCCCTCTCTTTCCCCTTCCAGACAATACCTGCTCAGAGTTTCCCATGAGGGATGTAAATTAAGGCTCCATACTTTTACCTGAACCACTCCTTGGGTTCTACCAGCTCACCTGGGCCCCCTTCCCACCAGTCCCATGGGCTGCCGGAGCCCAGGCATGTAGGATAAAGCTTCCCCTCCCTCCCACAGCACATTCCAGTGCCACTGAGCCGTGAAAGTGCCGTGTTGCTCCATTAGCTCCGGCACTCAGTATCTGGAACAAGAGGCTTTTATTAACTTCTTGTTGACAAAGACACTTTCATGACTGGTGAAAGCAGGAGAAAATCCATTTGGGGCAGCTCCTTGGGCCTCAAAGCGCTCCACTAGGTCTGGAAATAACCCTTATCCCAAGCATGAGGCCGGGCAGCAAACTGCTCACTTCCCAGATGCTGCTACAAAACACACACCACAACTGTTCTCACATATTATCCCAAATCCCAGCATGAAGAAGCCACAGTGACAATTTAATGGGAGACAGATTCATGCCTCCCAGCACTCACCCTTGGGCTTCATTTTGCTCCCCCAAACCCAGGTTGTGCTCACCTTGTAGGACCACATCCGGAGCTTATGGTCCTGGCAGAGGGCGAAGAGGAAGGCGTCGTGATCCAGGCAATGCACAGAGAGGCTGACGGGCACATCCGAGGGGCCGCCATCGCCTCTGGAAAACCAGAGCTTACATCAACATCTTCTAAGAAAATTCCCTGGCAGTGTCCAAACCCAGTCTGATCTCGTGGAAGGTGTCCCTGCCCTAGGTAGGGGGTGGGACTGGATGAGCTTTAAAGCCCCTTCCAATTCAGACCATTCCAGGATTTCATGATTCTAAAACAAGGCAGATGCACAGCTGCAAGGCACTGCAGTTCCACCATTGTGTTTAAATTCAAATAAACCAGAGGGGTGAGACCAGAAGAAGGGAATGTTTCAGCATTCACAGAGCAGACCACCACACCAGTGACACTCAGTTTTTCACTTGCTTTGGTGGAGCTGAAGCACATTCCCACTTCCCCATCCCTAGCCTGGTACTTGCAGAACACAGGTGAAGGATCCAGAGGGAAAAAAGGATCCAAGCAGCACCAAAGGTGACCTGAGCAGCCCCCAGCATGGATCCTGCCAGTCCCTGACAAGGATCCAAGAAGCCACAAGCAAAGATCCCAACAGACCTCAGCATGGATCCTGCCAGCCCGAGGGCAACAGCCCCCCATGGTTAAAGTCACTCACAGCATCAAGGGACTTACTCCTGCTTCCGAGGAAAAGGCCCCAGGATTCAGCTGTGCATTCTAAGCCACTCTAACCATCCCAACTCTAATGATCCCAATCCATCTGTGTGCTCCCCATGTGTGCTCTGCTCGTCAGGAACACGGCTGGCTCCTCAGCACCACGGCACAGTAATCCCTAATCCATGCTGGCTGCGAGCCACATCCCAGGCAAATCCTTGAAGGCCATTTACTAGAGAACATTTTCACAGACACATGGAATCAGCAGGACCCTGCTAATACAGCATTCCACTCCCAACTTCTGTATTCTGATAGCTCCTGTGACCCCGTTAACTCTTTTGGGTGGGAGTATTTATAGGTGCCTGTGTGACTCGAGCTAAAAATTCCAGGTGAGAGGATCCAAAATCCAAAATTAGCTCTGTTTATCCGCCTCCAGGCATTCACCTGATGGCAGTCGGCATCCAGCCCGTGAGGAAACGCTGCACCACTGAGCTCTGCTTCAATTCCACGACAGAAACACTTCCTTCAAAAACAAAAGGAAAATCAAAAATGAAGATTAGATGAAATTCCAAAATGGGAGAGGGGTTGTAGTGCCCAATCCGGGGTTGTAGTGCCCAATCCTTACCTGGAGCATCAGGAGGAGGCAGCTTAAGGACAAAGATCCCTCCTGAGGCTGAGGGAAGGGCAAAGAGAGCCTCCCCCTCACTGCTCAGCCAGGCTGCAGAGGCCACGGAGTTGGGAGCCAGCCCTGGCACGCTGGGAATCACGTAGTAATTGGAAGGATCCCTGATGTGGATTTTGCTGATATCGGTAAACACAGACTGCACTTGGCTCTCCGTTATCAGTTCCTGGGGGGAAACAGGAGAAAACAGCCTCAAGTTGTGCCAGGGGAAGTCTAGGCTGGACATCAGGGAGAATTCCTTCATGGAAGGGGTTATCAGGCACTGGAACAGGCTCCAGTGGTGGAGTTCCCATCCTGTGTGGATGGGGTGCTTGTGGACATGGGCGGCCTTGGCAGTGCTGGGGAACTGGCTGGACTCCATGATGCTAGAGCATTCCATAAAACAGCAAATCCTGAGCACACATATCTAAGGCACAGAAAAAACACCCACCAGACATCCATGGAATGGCAACTGTCTCCTTGATAAAAATGATTTTTCCAGTAAAAAATCTCTGGGATAGCTCAGAGAAAACCACTGGTGACAAATCCCAGGAAGAGCAGTTCTGCCACAGCACATGGTCATCCCTTGGGAAAGCTCTCCAGAACTCTAAAAGCAGGAGAGGAACTTTCCAAGAGGGGAGAGGATCCTGGCAACAAGCAGGCACAACAAGAAAAGTCGCAGCAGATGCAGAGAATCACAGAATCCTGGAATAGTTTCAGACGGAAGGGACCTTAAAAACCATCCAGTTCCAACCCACATCCATGGAAAGCTGGTAAATGGGATATAAACCCTGCCTAGGATCCAACTTCCACATAAAATATAGATTCCAACGCAGACAAAATCAGTCTGCAGCCTACTCAGCTGTGGAAAAAAAAAGACAATCCAACCAGGAGGGGCTCTGGAAAAGCCGAGGCTCATTCCCAGCAGTCTACATGACAAAGGCTGGACACCCAGGCAGTTCCTGAGCAAAACACGGCTAAACTCCCCAAACCTCCCCTTTTCCTTCCTGTTCCCGATGTATTTTGGGTCACCTGCCCCCTCCCAAGCCCTCCCTGTGGTGACAGAGTCGCCTGCCCCGGCCCGCAGCGGCGCTCCCGGCACTCACGCTGCGGTAGAGGCGGGCGGGGTGCGGGAGCAGCAGCCGGTGCACCGTCTGCGCCGTAAGCAGCAGCACCACCAGGTGACTCTGCACCTCGCACAGGTGGATCCCGCCCGGCAGGAACGGGCAGCCCTGGATCCGCAGCCGCACAGCGTTGTTCAGCAGGTTCACGTCCAGGGACTCCTCCACCAGCTCCACCGTGTCCCCCGACGTGCTCCTGCGGCAAGAGAGGGGCAGACGTGAGGATGAGGAGGGTCTGAGAGGGGAGAGGAGGGCAGAGATGAGGATGATCTGAGGGACAGGAGGGTCTCAGAAGGGTGAGAAGGGAGAAGTGTGGATGAGGAGGGTCTCAGCGCGGCAAGGCGGAC
>VZTR01026116.1:0-13352 GCA_013400775.1 Chaetops frenatus
TCATGCTACAACTTCTATTCCCTAAAGGAGTTAACTTTGATGAAATGACTAGGTATAAAAGGACATCTGAACCTTGCAAAAGATTATTTCTAGGACTAGATGAATTAAGATGGTGGTTGCAGTAAGTATTTAGCCTCTTAAAGTGACACCATGCTAGTTCAAAACATTCTCTAGTTCAACCTTTAAAAGAAGGAGAGGTTGAAAATTAACCCCTTCTTTCGGTCTTACAGTGCAGCCCTTTGTCTTCCGGAACAATTCTTTCAAAATATTCAGCATGAAGATTTGAGACATCCGAGGCATTTATTTGTTTGTTTTCTTGTTTGTTTGTTTTTTTAAAAAATTAGTATCTAGTTATTGAGTCTGCCATTATTTATAAAACCAGTCCCTTATGTCTTATAAACCCCTCAACAAGCTATCCAGAGAGTAAGAAATTATCATGTTGATCATTAATAAGTCAGTCACCTTCAGCTGCAGGTGTAGAGTCACACAGGTATATCTTACAAAATCACAGCTATTTGTTTTACAAATTATTTAGATTTTTCCCCTATTTCAGTCAATTCCATTCAGCAATTTAATTACTACTCCAGATAAATGGAGAAAATAAAAAAGGGAAATTTTGTGTTCTTAATTTTATAGTTCTTTTTAGATATTAATGAGCACTGGCTTTTTGTTGTTTTAGGATTCTCAGCCGAAACATTGTGTTCAGTTCTTTAATCTATGTCAAAGGCAAGCATTAATATTTTACAGCTCTACCTCTTTTAGTGTTCCCTAAGTGTGGATGGATTTCTAATAAGTGGTGTGTCCCATTATTGCTTCACTCTATTTCAATTTTTTAAATTTGTTATTTGGTAATTCTTTAATAAAAAGCTGTGAAATGTCTTAATAGCCTGGTCACATATTTTTCTAACTGATATGGAATTGTCAAGATGGTTATTTCTCACAAGCATGTTTTCACAGTACTGCCAAAAATGTTGAAAAGCAACATCTTTGTAGTTCAAGCACAATTTAAGGGTCTAAATGAGACAAGGCTTGAGGGAGGTTCTGTGGCCTGGAATATGCTGGCAGTCAGGGTAAATTGTTAGAACAGTCCTTTTGCTCCTTCATGCTGAGAGTCTGAGACAACTCCAGTACTTATAGGAAAACACTCAGGCATCATTGTTGCCAGGGCCACAGCTCCAAAACTGCCAGCCATTCCCCACAAAACAGGCATTCAGCAACACGTTCATTCACATACTTTGCGTGGGGGTTGCTATGGTTTTGTTATGAAGAGATGTAGAAGGCTTCTAGAAAATCCCTTTTTTTTTTTGTAAATGACCACAAAGGACTCTTGCCACCAAACAAACTTTAATGCTGCTAGCAGTCACTGACCATAGTTTCTAAGCCTAAGTCCTTTTAGAATGGTACTATGGTTCCTTCATTCCTTCCTTCCTTCCTGTTGAGATAATGTCTCACAATGCAATATTTGAAAATCAATGGAAGCAAGTAACTGCATACAGAAATACTTTCTAGCAACTTCTAAAGTCACTTGTACTTGACTCAGTTGAAATGCAGTTTCTACTACTGGCCCTTTTCCAGCTGTACTTGCCTGTGTTGCACAAATCCTTTTCAGGAATTGTTGT
This sequence comes from Chaetops frenatus, assembly GCA_013400775.1. NCBI lineage: Eukaryota > Metazoa > Chordata > Aves > Passeriformes > Picathartidae > Chaetops > Chaetops frenatus. The sequence goes on from VZTR01026116.1 coordinate 1,620, forward strand.
ATTATACTGGGGTTTTAGCTGCTAGTGCATGAGTAAAATCATATTTGGCGATTTAAGGCCACAATTCTGCTTTTACAGTCATAAATCAGTCTTTTCTAGCTCTAAAGATTGACACATTTTTAAGTTTCCTCTCTTTCATTCATTAGGTATTCTGAGATATCAAAACATTATTTGCTCTAATCTGATTTTGATCCCCTTAGTGTTTCCACTCATGTAAATATGATCTGCCTTGAGATGTGATGAGCTAGATGAAGTTACCCTAAGTGTTAATACACATTATCTACATCTTTAAGATTCTTTAGGACCAATATGGTCATCTTTGCCTGCAGAATTATTAGCACAGTCAGATAACTGGCTTTAGTGTACAATATGAAAATTAACAAAGGACAGTGAATATAGATATCCACCAAATTCATTTTCTGCAGGCTTGATAATTTGATACTATAGCCACTTTCTCTGTCTGCATATGTTGAGTTAAAATCAATATCAATATTTTTATTCAGCTCTGGAATCCAGGAGTGCTGTGTTCATTTTGCAATCCCCAGTACAAGAAAGACACAGGAACACTGGAGTGAGTATAATGCGGGACAACCAAGATAGTCAGGGCTGTAGCACACAGCACAAAGAAGACTGAGAAAACTGGCTTCATTCTTTAAGGAGGAGGCTAAGGGTATCTTAAGAAGTAAAAGTTAACATGATCTCATCCATTGGAAGGTATAGAGAAGATGGAGTAGAGAAGTAAGACTCTTCTGAGAAGTGCACAGTCTTTACAATGGAAGTCGTCACAACTTGTAACACGGGAATTCCAATTAGTTAATTAGGGGGAAAAAAAGGTTTCCCCATGAGTGTAGTCAAATAGGAAAGGCTGTGAAATCTATAAATCTCTGTCCTTGGAGAGGCTTAATGCTCATCTGGGCAGCTTCCTGTGTAACTTGGTCTGTTCTGGCCCTGGAGTTGAATTTCAGGTTGAACTGGATAACAGAAGATTGCCCATTATAACTGAAATAATACCACAGTTCCACAGTTTTCTGGATGATATGATGATCCTCTGCCTGATAAGCACTGGTCACAGTGTGCCCAGACTCTATTCCCTCCTCTCCAGTGACAAAATGGACACTCTGGGGTGTTCTCCCCCTTGATATATCTGGTTTAAGCTCACTGTCACAGTGCAGTTTGAACTTAAATGTACCATGCATGAAATCCAGGTATATGAAATGCTTGAAAACCAATGAATAATTTTCAATCCTCAATATAGTGGCTACACCAAAGTTAAATACAGTATTTTTCTTTTTTTTTCTATTTTCACCCACATATTTATTATTTCACAAGCCATCATAGCACCCTTCTGAGCCACTGAATCACACAAATTTTCCACGTGTTAATATTTTGATTAACAGTGTAACAAAAAATTAATCTCTTAAGAAGTGGTGCTGAAGCATAAGCATACTTTTGTGAGCAATGCACTTGCTGAAAAAAATAATTTTGCTATTTCAAAAAATATGTGTGTGCCAGAGAGAATTGTAAAGCTGTGAAAGATGAAACTATGTAGATGCTGTTAGCCTCTGAGTCAGCAGCTCACATTTCGCAGAAATTAGCATTTTAAGCCTAAATTCTCCCCCGGCGTGCTCAGAACCACCTTTCTGCATAGCCCACTGCCTGCTGCGGTCTGACAGTGCCTCAGAGCTTACACAATTGAAAGGGTAACAAACTGATTCACTGTAAATTAACAAAGTGCAGCCAGTCACGCTGAAGAGACATTTAACACAAGAGCAGCCTCTGCCGTGGAGGGGGTAGGAGGAGCTGGCAGCACACGTATTGCTGCAGAGAGACAAGTGTTTTTTATTGAGGCTGAAGGTGAAACACTTGCAAGTGGGTCAAATGATTTATTTTATTTCTTTAATAAATTAGGGCAAGCAGAGATCATTACTTAACACAGACACACAAAAAGAAAGGATTTGTTGTAATGATTTCATATTTACTTTTTATAATTTTAAGTTATTTGTGCAGCATTGTCACAGTATAGCAACAGCTGAGTTGCTATTTCATAAAGAAGGGTAGCTTTTCACAGTTATAGAGCATTTTTAATAAAAGACCTTTAGTTTTGATCTCTACTGGTGCTCTGCCAGGCTTGAATATGGTCACAACGCCCTGGAAACTGTTTTCTTCTACACCCGGCTCCTTTGATAGCAATAAGACACAGTGACACAGAGCTGCTCTACCCTGAGTGCCTCTGATAAATCCAAACTGTCAGACGCTGCTGGTCAAAGGCAAAGGGGACATCAAGAGGAAAAAAGAAGCACCAAGGATAAAAGAAGCACTGACTTGTTTTGCAGTGCACTTGCAGTAGTGTTCCATACTAGTTTAGCTGTTCACTTAGCACTGAACAGAAAAAAAAGGCTGCTCTGCATACAGCATGGCCTCTTTTAGTCACTCTTTTGTGTGAAATGGTTGCCAAACATTTTGAAGACAGTTAAAGTCTAGCATAAAGGTACATCTATAAATAAAATATAATTTTAACCAAGATTTGAAATTATTAGACAAAGTAATGCAGTTTACAAACAAAACCTGATCCACTGAGAATGATACATCTGAGGATGTAAAAAACAGCCCTTGGGTCAAAGGATGCTCATCTAGCTCAAAACATAAAGTAGTGACTTGAAAACTGATAAGAAACCCAAGGAGGATAGATTTGAGGGAAAAGTGTTTATAAAAGTAAAATGTACTACTGCTGCACTCAGAAGATCACAAGCCAAACTGAGTCTAGGGTTTACCAGCTCTTTGAGGAGTGTAGAGAGGCTTGGTGCAAATGCAGAGCTAGAAAAAAATCTGCACAAAGCGGTATTGATTTTTTTTGCTGACATCTGTGTCATTTTTAAGTCAGAATACTATGTGCAACAGTTTTTCCCAAAGAAGCAGAGCTTTGATTCACTGTAAAAAGTGAAAGAGAAATTCTGTGAAGTCTCAAAAACGGAGGCATCTTTCTATAATATGCCCATCTGGCAAACCTCATGTGTCATTGCTGTTTTCCATATTTTTTTTCCAGTGGTTTAAATACAAGCAGTTTCAAGTTTTCTATTATTTTAAAAGTTATAGTTTTATCCATAAAACCTGATCAAGTAGAATGGCCTTATAGCCCAGTTAAAAGAGGACTATGGAGGCAAAAAACCTCAGACTAGGTAAGAGTGCTGAATAGTGGGCAAGAATCAATTATTCTTTCAGAAACATCTAGAGCTAGTCAGATGATCTATGTGCATAACAAATAAAACTGATGATTTTTCCTGGTTTTTTGAATGCATGATTCATGATTATATGATTACTCATGAGGCTCATGATAACAGGATTTGATACAATCCAAAAACAACCTTAGGAGGAATAGCTGAAGCACATGGACCCTGATTCAAGCATATGTGTTTGTTTTAAAATATAAGTAGTCCTATTTAGGGAATCAGACTGATCTTAGTCCTAAAGTAATGCATGTTTAAGTTCATTGTTTAACAAGAGAGATAAGCCACTTTAAACAGAAAGTGTGATAATAAAGTGTCCTGGTACCTGCCAGGACAGAGTTAAATTTTTACAGCACCCATGAGGGTGCAGAGCCTGGAGCCTTGTGGGCGTGGCTAAGAGATTATTCTACACCACCTCACCTCAATGCTAGGGACAGGAGTAATGCAAATCCATATTAGAGCTTGTTCTCACTCAGTTCTCAGGGTCCCTCTACTGAGTTTACATGTTTCATATATCTCTGTACCGGGAAGCCCAGAAATGGGCACAATACACCAGATACGTCTCACTAATGCTTAATAGAAGGGCAAGATCACCTCCTTTGACCTGCTGGCAATGCTCCTAAAGCAGCTCAGGGTACCACTAGCCTTCTGTATTGCAAGGACACTCTGATAGCTCATTTTCTACTTGCTGTTCACCAGAACCTCCAGCCCTTTTCTGTAAAGCCAGTCAGTCCCTATACTGAACTGTTCATGGGGTTGTTCCCACGCAGGTGCAGGACTTGACATTTCCCTTCACTGAAAATCATGGGACTCCTGTTGGCCCATTTCTCTAGTCTTTTGAGGACCCTCCAAATGGCAGCACAGCCCTGTGGTGTACTTACCATTCCTTACAATTTTGTATCGTCTACGAAGTTCCGGAGGGTGCTCTCTGCCTCATTATCCAAGTCATTAACGACTAGTCAGTACTGTTAATCAGTACTGGTGCCATTATTTACGCCTGCCACTGCTAATGGGCATCCAACTGCACTTTATGTCTTCTATCACAACTCTTTGGAACTAGAAATTTAGGCAATTTTCAGTCCACCTCTCTGTCTATTTATCTGTTTGTCAATCAGGATGTTAAGGGAGACTGCAACATAAAAGATGCAATTAGCAAGTATGGGTACCCATTTTGAAATTCTTGCCACTGCCAGCAACTAAAAATAGTTCTAATATCTGGCTTTTCTAACAATCTTATTTTTGAAACATAGAAGCAGCATTCTGGAGCATGTCTTGGGACAGCTATAATAAAAGGACTGCAATCTATTACTGCACAGTAAAGCTAAGTTTTCTGTTCTTACATCAGGACAGATAATAAATAAAGTTGGGTCAGCTAATTTGCCAGTGTGTGCACAGCTGATAGCAAGATATTAATTTACTCCTACCATAATAAAAAGATCAATGAAACCTAAACTGACACTTTTTTTAAAAAATGGTAATGCAAATAAAACATAAGAAAAATGTAAAACAGCCACAAAGTAGCACGACAAATGCAAAGAGTCTAGTAAATTAGAAGCAAAACCAGGTACATTGAACTTTCAGAACAAATCAGATTACTTTTTTCTTCTTATGAAATTTATCAGTAATTATTGTTATGCAGTCATGATCCCTTTCTCACCATGTGGCCATTTTTTCTTTCTGAAGAGTTACTCTTTTTTTTATAAGCCTGGCAATTCCCTTGGAGAACATCTTTTACGATTAATTTGTTCCTGATTGTTTCTTTGTCTCCATTACAAAACCTAACATCACTGGTGACAAACTCAACATCTTTTTTCTGGTGTTTTTGTCTGCCTTCTGCTTCTCCTTTGCCTAAAAGATCCATGGGCTTCTTTTGGGTGTGTATGATTTTGAATATGTTACCTACATTTTCTTCTGCTTGGGCTGAACATTCCATACCTGTTGTATCACCTGCTATAAAATCATATAGTTTTATATTGTAATTATGTGTTAATTACATTTACTGTAGAGGAAATGTCTATATAATGGAAATATTTTTATCCTTCTTTGAAAAATAATCAGCCAATGAATTACAGTGTTGTATCTAATAGAACATTGAACTATGAACACATAATGAAAAGTACACAGAGCAACAGCAAAAATAGGGATATTTGAATCCTTAAAGATAATCACATTCCTTTCCTCTTTTTCGAGTGTTTCCACAAACACTTCAACAAAGTTAATGAACTGATNTTTTATAGAAATAAAGTAAATTTTACATAATTTAGTTTTCCATGGCAGACTTTTATCTCCTGTAGAAAACTAAAACATTTAACGGTTTGTGGGCAGACAGAAGGGTTTTCTTGCTGTGCATTTGGGGAAGAGGTTACAAAATAATTGTGACAAAAATGCTTGAAAAACCTACACTCTTAAGGTCTTTCTCTATCAGCTAGGTCCCTGTCTCACATGGCTCATGCACTTGAACCCTGACATGTATAAAAACATCTAGAAATTAAAGGATCATTTCAGTCTTCACTTAGTCCTTAGCCTCTCAGCTGCTGATGTGAACAGAAGTGCCAATTAGTGCCAAACACGGTGATATTCTGTGAATGCATTCCAATTGGAAACCATAAGTTTGTTTGACAGGGACGATTAGTGCCAGTAGAAAGTACATTTGAGATTCTGAAGAAGTTAGTAGATACTGCATGCCAGAAACTTCCTCAGAAGCCATTATTGTAAACAGTGTCAAGAAAACAGTGTAGAAAAGACAGATTGGTAGACCCAGGTCATTAAGAACTACCTTTTTAAGGAAAATAATGCGACACTCAATTTGCTTTAAATAAGAGAAAGAAGGAAGTAAAGAAAAGAAAATAAAAATAGATTCTGCAGTACTTTTGAATATTTATGATTAAATACATATCCATGTCTGGAAGTAACTGGACAAAGANACCATGTGGCCATTTTTTCTTTCTGAAGAGTTACTCTTTTTTTTATAAGCCTGGCAATTCCCTTGGAGAACATCTTTTACGATTAATTTGTTCCTGATTGTTTCTTTGTCTCCATTACAAAACCTAACATCACTGGTGACAAACTCAACATCTTTTTTCTGGTGTTTTTGTCTGCCTTCTGCTTCTCCTTTGCCTAAAAGATCCATGGGCTTCTTTTGGGTGTGTATGATTTTGAATATGTTACCTACATTTTCTTCTGCTTGGGCTGAACATTCCATACCTGTTGTATCACCTGCTATAAAATCATATAGTTTTATATTGTAATTATGTGTTAATTACATTTACTGTAGAGGAAATGTCTATATAATGGAAATATTTTTATCCTTCTTTGAAAAATAATCAGCCAATGAATTACAGTGTTGTATCTAATAGAACATTGAACTATGAACACATAATGAAAAGTACACAGAGCAACAGCAAAAATAGGGATATTTGAATCCTTAAAGATAATCACATTCCTTTCCTCTTTTTCGAGTGTTTCCACAAACACTTCAACAAAGTTAATGAACTGATATATCAAGAAGATTTACTGAAACAAAAGGCTCATGAATGCCAATTGCCAGATGAAAACCCAGAGCACTCAGACTGATTCAATCTGCATAGTTAATTTGCAAATTCATGCCTTTCATAACATCTTATAACAGCTCAATTATTAAAAATAAAATATCCATCAATGGAAGAAGATATTTTTAAAATGAAAAAGACTTTTATAGTTTAGTTTCTGTAAATATGTTATACTTTACTTTGAAATTTTTTTTGTTCCTGGCCAGAATAAAGCATTTTNAGTCTTCACTTAGTCCTTAGCCTCTCAGCTGCTGATGTGAACAGAAGTGCCAATTAGTGCCAAACACGGTGATATTCTGTGAATGCATTCCAATTGGAAACCATAAGTTTGTTTGACAGGGACGATTAGTGCCAGTAGAAAGTACATTTGAGATTCTGAAGAAGTTATTAGTAGATACTGCATGCCAGAAACTTCCTCAGAAGCCATTATTGTAAACAGTGTCAAGAAAACAGTGTAGAAAAGACAGATTGGTAGACCCAGGTCATTAAGAACTACCTTTTTAAGGAAAATAATGCGACACTCAATTTGCTTTAAATAAGAGAAAGAAGGAAGTAAAGAAAAGAAAATAAAAATAGATTCTGCAGTACTTTTGAATATTTATGATTAAATACATATCCATGTCTGGAAGTAACTGGACAAAGATTTATAACCATCCTTAAGTTTTTCCTTCCTCTGATGTGAATTGATATGTAACTCTGGGACCTTAAATATAAAAGCTGATTTTTTTCAGTAGATACTACACACAAATGTCATGTGTACCCCAAAAGCATACAAGGTATGCAAAGGTTTTGTGAGTTTATTAGTGTCTGTAAGATTTCTGTCTGCTTCTTTTCTGAAATAGATGATCTGTCATTGCATTGTATATTGTACACTACCTTTTTATCCAGTACATAAGAGCTATTCACATATTCCTTCATCCATGTAGCACAGTCAAAAATTGCATATGGTACACTGAGAATATAAATTATATATTGTTTTCTAAAACAAAATGAGCTTGCAAATTAAATAGTGTGTTTTTCTTTAAAAGGAGAACCTGGGTGTGAGAATAGTTGGCAATTATTGACCTTCAAGACAAGAAGATAGCAAATCTTACCTCCCTCTCATATAGTTCTCAATTTTGAAATAAAATGCTTTAACAGGATTTTAGATTATTGGAAGCTGAACTCAGTGTAAGTCCATTCATGATTTATAGCCCAAATCAGCACTTTTGTACTTAGTTTTCAATGATACTTTGATATTGCTTTTGTCATTTTTGTCACTACTTATTGAAATTACACAACTCTTTGGGGTAAATGAAAGAACACGCCACCTAAAAGCCAGCAACAGATGAAGAATGAACTTAAACAAAAGATTTCATAAGTTAAAGTAAACTCTCCTGGTAAGTAGATTGGATAGACTGGATCACATTTTCTTATCTGCAAGGATAGAGCACCATTAACAAAGCTCTGCAAAGCAGTGGGATTTGGGGGCATTAGCATACAAGGTACTATCCTGAAAATTAGAGATATTATTAAAATATAATAACTCTCTAATGTCTTCAAGTTCTGTCCTGCATTTAAGAATTAAAAAGGTATTTGGCTTAATTTACCTTCCTTGGTCTTGCACCACCCTTTCCTCTTTCACCCTGCTCACTTTTCAGTATACTTTTCCTTAGATGTGTACCCATTACACTTGTTTTGGCCTTTTCTTGCTGTTTTAAGGAAATAATTATGGGTGCTGAAGAAACAGCATCACCTAACCTGATTAACATAATTCATAGGAAAACATACAGATTTAAAAATTTTAGTGAAGATTTATTCACACAGACAGAAAAAGGTTCAACTTCAGCAGAAAGGAGTGTGTTGGTTTACAAATAAAATTTTGCTGTGAAAATAGCAAGAAAATATTGGTGCATTGTACAAATGTTTGCACATGTCAGTGGCTTGCAATTTTGGAATTTATGAGTAGTTTTTTGAATCTAACAAGTAAACTTGTCTGCATAGGACTGCCATACTAAATACCAAAATATTACTTAGAACAGAAAATGCTTTGATTCCTTTTCTGTTCCTGTAATTGTTGCATTAGTATTCTTTGTTTCTGTGATTATTTCAGTATGAGAAGTGTAATTGCTTCCTGGCAAGCATTCTTAAACTAAGAAAACTCCAAGTTCAGTGTGCTGGGAATACTACAGTCTGGAATTTGATTAATGTGTGATTCCTTGCAAGACACTGCATTCACCTGTTTCCATATCTTAGCTTCCAGTCCTCAATCTGAAGGAATTGGGATTTTTTGTAACCTCTGATCTGTAAAATGATGACAAATTCTACAATAGGTTTTTGGGTTTGGTTTTATTTTCTTTTTTTAACAGTAAATCCATTAATTCATTGGCAGAACGACAGCTCTGCTCTGATTCAACACTTGTGTTCTGGAAAAGGAAGGAGGCTTGATCTGCACATTTGCTTGGTTATGTAGGTACACGGAGTTCTGGCTGATCTTCCACCACCATCTGCTCAAGTGCTTTTTTATGTCTGTGTCTGCAGGAAACTTTTTCCCCCTCCCCATTAACGTAATTACCCTCTTATTCCAAGAAAGCTGCCATTTATGTACTGGTCAGCCTCTTCCACTATTATGCACTGATACCACATGATCTTAGGCATTTACAGTATTGACATAATCATCTGAAATGGGGTTTTCAGAACTCCATTTATAGTCCAAAGATAAAAATAGGGCGTTTCTGTCATATCTCATACTCATCCTTATGTAAAACCTAAAAATAAATCACATGAATTACAACTTAGAAGTTGCTATTTTTCTCCAGTGAGTGACTAAAAAGGGAGGCAAGGATGACTAATTCAAATACAGCCCTCTGCTTTGTAGATGTTCAAATGAAATGGCTAATATACGTATTTTATTTACTATGGATCTTGTACTGTTTTTGTTCATTCATATATATATCTGGAGAATTTTAAAACCATTCTTAATGGCATATACTACTTTCTTTTTTTCCTCTTCTTTCTCTCTCTGTTCAGGCAGGAGAGGAATAGTTGAGCCAAATCTTTCCCAGATAGCATCTTCTTTTTTTTTTTTAAGGCTTTCATGGATTAAGTAGGAGTTATTTTCTTCAGTCACTGAGATTATATCAAGAAAGTTTAGGAGGCATTTTACATTATCAGGGTAATTTTGAACACTTACCTCACTTGCTGATGAAGGAGAAAAAATACCATGAGAAATTTTGTTTAACATTTAATCCCCTATTTAATTTACTACAGTGGAAAGGCAGTGATCAAGTAAGAGGCTGTCATGGGTTTGTTCGGAACCNAACAGGAGGCAACAGTAAATTTACAGATTGCTCATCTAGATTGGCCTTCCTTAAGCCTTTGATGGTAACACTAGATGAGATGAAGGTTTTCTAGAGGTATGGCCTAATTGTTGTAGTTTATTAGCAGCAACCTGTTACCACACTAGCTCTGACCAAAGGATAGTGCCACAGGAAAGAAAGTTGTAATTTAGGAAATTTAATTACCTGTAATTTTTATCCCTCTGTCCCAAAGACTTCTCCAAAGACTTTAGTTTAAAGATTATGAACATTATGATTTTAAAAACTCATTAACAGAGATGTTTCTATATGACATGCAGGCTTTGAGAAGTGAAAAGGGCTCTAAACATCCAGTTTGCTATAGCTTTCTCCTCAGAATACAATATATAGGCAGTGTGCAGTGTACTTAGATGTTCAGGGTGTATCAGCTGGCAAAACATCCTGCCACTTCATACACAGAAAATACAGAATAGAAATTACATCATGTTAAACTATAATGCAAGAGGGCACTCATGGAAATAGATGACATTTTTTGCAAAAAAAAAAAAAAAAAAAAAATTAAAATATTCTATATGGTTCCAAGCATGGCCTGCTGACCCAGACTCCTTCACCTAGATTGTACTTTATGCAAATTCAGGAGGATTCTGGAAATGTGCATCTATAAAGGCATTCTCTGAAGTATCATCCATTATCAGAAGCAAATATCATCTCACTTGCAGCTTGCTGCTTCTCAGGCTTCCAGATTGCTTGATTACTGTTGAGAACTTAAGGATGATATTTCTCGACTGTCTAAATATGGTTTCTTGTGACTATGGGAAGAGACGATAATAACCCTAAGAAAATCTAGTGCTCACAGGATCAGTTCTATTGCACTCACATGAATAATATTTTAATAAAAACAAAATGAATTGTTTCAACTTCAGGCACAAAATTATGAGATACAGCATCTCAGGGTTCAACTTGATTCCTAATATAAGATTGTTTCCCTCATTAATCACACAGCTTCAAGAGATCAGTATTTATAGAATTATGCAGAGAAAACTTACTGAGAAAACTTATAATGGTCTAAAAGTAACTGCTGTGAGGAATATGATGGATATCTCACAACACTGTTAAAATGGTGTGTGGAAATGCATAATAAGAATATTAAAACCATTTAATGATCTTCTAAGACTATTGAAGGAGGAAACTCACCTTATGTGAAATAATTTTAAAATCATCAATGTTGTGATGACTGAAAATATACTATAAGGCTTTTTTTTAAGATAGAATTTCAGAAAATTAGCCCATAACCCTAGAGAATAGGGAGAACTCCTCTGTGGTTGTACTCTGCAATTTGGCAGTTCATTCTTACAAGAAAAACGAAGACTAATGGCCAGAAAGATTAAACCCCCCTAAATGAAGGATGTTTAATGTAGTTGCTTTTAAAACAGAGTATATCACAGCCCTCTATCCAGATGACATGTATATTGTACAAATATTGACAATATATGATAATGTAATCTATTTTGTGTGTTTTGGCTTGGGTTGTTTTGCAAAGGAAGGCAAAATTGAAGGAATGACACACCAAAATTTTAGACAAAATTGCAGAAGAGGGAAAGTAGCATGAAAGAAAGAAACATAGTGAACTAAGAAAAGAAGTGAAAAGACAAAAAAAAAAAAAAA
>VZTR01026143.1:14044-38117 GCA_013400775.1 Chaetops frenatus
CCGCGGGCGGAAGTCGAAGAGCCCTTCAAACTTCCCGCTCCTAAAAATGTAAGCTTCGCAAAGATGCCTCTAATGTTCAAGTGGCTACATGAAGTGCCCATCTTAAAATTAGCCAATCCGTGGGCTCCTCACCTCTGCTGGAAACTGTGCCCCGGCGGAAGTAGAAAAACAAAGAACCCCCCCCAGGAAGGAGAAAAAAAAAAGTTGTTGTCCTTTAAACCACAACAACATAGAAACATAGAGACATGGGACATCTTGAGGTGACTTGATCATCAGTGAGATTACTAATGGCTATAATTTTTGCAGGCAGCAGGAACAAGTTCTTACATATCTTCAGTTTTTCTTGCTCTGTGGCTAACTTGTCATCCAGCCAGGTTTCCTGGTGTCTCCCAGACACATCAGTTTCTTATACAAAGAAGAGGAAGATTGTTTTAATTTTTAATCCATTCATTTCCGTAAGAAAGACAGTGTGGATCTGAAAAGCAATATCTTAACACTTTGGGCATGTTTCACTCATCATGTCTGACTGATCTCTCACTGCCATAACAAACCTGGTGTGAACACTTTGTTTTGGTGTGTGGTATTTCAACTCTGAGATTACATTTTGGAAGCAGTCTTGCATCCCAATCCATTGTCCAGACCAACTGAACTGGAGCCAGTTCACTCTGTGCTGTTACCACCAAGGAATGTTTCAGGGGTTTGTGTGGCCCTGTGGCAGCTGGGACAGAGAAAGGTGTACTCTGAAACCAGCATGAGCTGCAGACCTCCCCAGCTGTAACTGATGTTCATGGTACCCACTCTGTTTTATTGAGTGTCGTCACTACTCCAGGTCATATGCCTGTAGACTACCATATGGGAGCTACTGGATGGACTTCTACCCCCTTTCCTACCTGGTGCATAATAAGTCCATAAAACTGTCCATTGCCCACCCACTGACACTGCACATAGTCGCACATTTCATTGCACATCTACCCAGACACCCCTTCAGACAGGGGCTGCAATATCCATAACCCAGTCACCCTGTGGTTTTTTTTCCAGCTGTCAGACCATGTGCTAAGACTATTTTAGTAGTGGTAAACTGCCTGAAAGTCCCAGGTTTTCTCTCTTTATATTGTTAGTGGGAGAGAAAAGAGGAGGTGAGGGGAGGAAAAATGTTCTGAAGGTTTATTCTGATTCTTATTAATCTTCTTTTAGTTCTGTTAATAAAGCTTTCTTTATAGCTTTCAAAGTTTTGAACCTGCTTTGCTTTTCTCCTAATCTTTATCTTATCTCATGTGAACCAAAACTGCTACATTAATAGGTGTTTCTGTCTGGTTATCAAACCGAACCCGCTGCACCTGTATACCTCTTTTAGACTGATCAGATGAAAGTTTGTTTTCTTGGTGTTATTTAGGTAGGAGGACTCAGCAAAAAAGACACAGATGACAACAATCATCTAAAGATCTTGACGGCTTGTGTTGCTTGTAGAACAAGAAATATGCATTTAGGCCCTGAGGAATCACAGGTGACAGTAGGGTTTATCTGCAGTGCCTTTCAGTGAAAAATTTCAAAAGGAAACGTTGTGAGAGTTAGTTTCTCCTTCCAGAGAAGCTTTGCTGGTCTTCTCAGATCTATGTAGAGCTGTTGTTCTCAGCCTGGTGCTTCAGGCTGGAATGGGAATTACTTTGCTCTTCCACAATTCAATGGCAGATCTCATCTGGGTGGCTACCTGCATGCTTTTCCACTGCCCCGGGGTATTATCAGTACTAGCAAAACTTGTGCTCCTGTTGAAGACTGGATCTAGTGATGTGGTGGTTGAAAGCAGTAGCTGGGCTTGGAGACCCACCTTCACTGAACAATGGCATCATAAGAGTGTGTCTCAGTTGGCTCTGAGAACAAAAGTAGGGCCAGGTATGTGGCATGCTGGTATTACTTTCCAAATTACATCCATGCTGCCCCAGGCTTCTTTAAAGATATGTCCACTCCCCAGCAGGTTTCAAAGTAGAAATACTTCACTGCAGCATCACTGGAGACAAGAGGAAACAGAGATGAGTTGCTTCAAAACAGAGGTAGCCTAGTTCTGGTGGTCAGTCCTACTTCTGTCTGGGAGATCTAGAAAGGATTGTGGGAGATGGATAAAGAAGACAGAGGAAGGAATGTTGGCAGAAAAGGAAAAGAAATGTGCAAAGGAAAGAGAAGGGAGTGTCTCCCTTGCTGTCTGCTCTGCAGGTGGTAGGTGTATAACTGGGATAAAGATACTAGAAAGAAGAATGTCCTAATGAATTACAGAAGAGGTTTCACTGACTGTTTATTTTTACAGTCTGTCAGTGTTTCCCCTAAAGCTAGGATAATTCAGAGACCTTAAAATTACTTCATAGGCAGACCCCAAGCTGCCAATTGCAGTCCTGTTTCCCTTCAAAAAAGGAGCAATTCTCTCCCCTCTTTTTTATGCTCACAATGAAGTGTGACTTTCCAAGGCTCTCTATTTGTATTCTTTGCACAGAACAATACTTTTATTGTTACATACTCTGGCCATGCTTCTTCTGCAAACACTTTAGCTTTTAAACACAGCATGTCTGATTTATTTTGGCTTCCTTTCTCTTTTTATCCAACATATTAGAAAAACAGGCATGCATCTCCATTGGACTCTATATTCACAGCAAACTGATCTGTGCCATTTTGCATCTTCTGCCAGTGTTGATCTCGTGCAGTTATTGAGAACGCTTTGAGGCAGACATTGACCAAAACACTCTAAAACTACAAAAGCTTTGTTTTCCCAGTATTATCCCAATTTTCTCATTAAGAATGGCAGAGCCAAATCTAAGACAATTATTGGGATGAGATCTCAGGCCTAAGCACTTACATAGTTGTCTTCTGAAGAGCAGCCTGCCTGCAGAGACTCCTGCTCCATCCTCCATCCTACTGATGTGACACTACTGAATCCAGTTGAACTCCAGTGTTTGAAAACTGCTGACAATGAGAGCAGCATCAGACCCACCTAACTGTGTGTGTTTTATATGTCTGCAATTTTTTCCATCACACTCCTGACTTTGTTTTCAGGTCCATACCACTGATGCTTATAAAGTGTAATGCTTGATAGGTCAAGGCAGATTTTTTTTCATTGTAGTTAGTATAGAATGTGGAGTTTTGAAAGAAGTCAGTTGCCTTCCTTTGTGTGAAGGCCATTTTTTCATATAGAAAAACAGGATTAGTCATTTGATAGCTGACATTTGAGTCATGTTATGTTGCAGTCTTCTTCCCTTAAATACAATGCTACACAAATACCTGTTGCTCTGACAATCAAAATCCATCTATTGTAAAAATGTCCTTAACATCTGGGTTTTCTTGAAGAGGTAGCTTTAATCCTCTGTCTGACAGTCAAACAGGAATTTTTCTCGTATGGGTAGCCTAGGAACTGTTTTTTGCAGCTGCTCAGCATTCTTTGAATGCAGCACGACTTCAGAAATAGACCCATTGAGAGCAATACTTTCCCTGATATTTAATCTTCTTTATAGGTTATTCCCCCATCTGTGTAGCAGTCATCAAAAGGGAAGTAATAACAATGGGAGAAATTTACTTCTTCTGTTATTGTCCTCCTTTGACAGAATCACAATGCAGGGAGTGCAAGACAGCTCTCCATCCTCCAGCAGAAAGAAGAATTTCCTTTGTGCTTCCAGTCCTCTTACCTGAATGTGCTGAGCACTCTACACCTCCTTCCAGTTCCAAGACAAACTGCTTCATGGCCAGTTGTTTTCAAAAAGCTGATATCTTGTTCACCTGTCTAGAAAATGGAGTTAGGAGTTGTACATATCTTAACCAATGAGCTTAACATCTTGTCCCTGTCTTGGAACTTAATATTCCCCAGTTGCTGCGGTTTTGGATGTTCAAACTAAATGTTTAACACTCCCTTCATTGTGTTCATTTTCAGTGGGAAGATTTGCAATTAAATGTCAGGGTTGCTAAAGAAATCACAAAGTCATCAGTTATTTCTATCTGTGAAATCACAGAGTAACCATATAATCTTGCCTATGCTGGCTAGTGAGGAGAGGCACATACCAGCACCAATGTGGCAGACACCACAACAGTATCAGGCAGAGGAAACTTCTGAATAGTGAAAGGAGATGCCTTGGAGACCATTGAGACTTAGGAATAGATGTCCGTTAATTAATCACTGGAATTTGAACATTACCAGTAATTTGCTTTTCCACAGAGAACTTGTGAAAACTTGTAACAGACTAACTGGATCTCAAGTCCAGCTGAGATAGAAATTGCCTCAGTTCTGCTTCAGTGATTGTAGCAATGATGATTTATACCATCTGAGCATTTGAGTTCATGTTGCTGTTCGTAACCATGGTGAGAAAGGTATATTCCAGCGAGCTGAGTAACATAGCATAACAGAGTTTAATTATTTTTCTGTTTCTAGTTCCTCACTTTCTCTTTGTCTTTTTAATTTTATGAGCAACAGCCCAACTAATATGAAAAATATACAAAAATTCAGATACTACATTTTGTAATTAGGTTTTACAAACTTCACTTACTGAAATAGGGATACAGTAAGTTGATACGTTTATTTGTCTGAAAATATTTTGTTAAATTTGGAAATATTGCCCACTCTTCTTGTCAAGAGATCAAAATCTTAGATTCATTTTCCAGTGTGAATGTGATTCATTCCTGATGTTTCTGATGACTCATCCCCTGCTCTTACCTTGTCCTCTTCCAATGTAAATGGGAAATTCATGCAGCCTCTGTCTAATTCTCAGTCTTGTTTTGGTACATAGGTAAAACTCACTATGTGTTTTAAGAAAATCTTCAGAACCATGCAAGGCAGTCACATTGTTCTTGCAACAATGGAGAATAATGTTTGGATTAAAGTTATGGCATCTTTTTTATTAATTTTCTGGATACACTGAGAATAGTCAAACAAGCAGTTAATTCTGAAGTATCTGAGTCTTAGTCATATTCCTGTAGGTTAGTTAGAATGATTTTTTTTCTTTCAGTTAGGGAGCTAACTCATGTGGAATATTTTGGTTGTACTTTGGGAAATAAAAGTGCTGAAAATGTGGTGAAATTTAGTATTTTATTAGATCCATTGACATGGCATTTATTTCGCCTTCAGCAGTGCTGGAAAGCAAGCACAGTGAAATGGAGTTTACTTGCATATAGGCATGTGCAAATGACTTTGCCCATTTTATCACAACAGAACTGTTTGTTCTTTGTTTAGGGATAGCAAGGCAAAGAAGCATCCTTACAACTTTTCTACTTGCATTTATCTGAGCTTCATTTTAAGCATGTCTTTTAACCTTGGTTTTTAATCCTAGTTATCAATTGAAAGAATATCTTTAAGAAGGTGTCAGCCAAAAATAGCAGCTCTATTGCCGACACCCCCTCCTCTTCCCATCCAACTCTGGCAAATGTTTCCCTTCCTCTCTTTCTCTTCTTATNGTATACAGGAAGGCAGCTGGGGAGAGAGGAGATACAAATTTAGAGAGGACAGAGATGTTTTCTCTTGCTCCTTATATACTTTTCTAAGCATTCTGTCTGGATTTATAGGGAAAAGACACCCTATCTGCCAACTATCTTAATGTCTTTTAAAGTGATGTTCCTTTCCTAATCTGGTATTTGGAAAACTGGAAGGCCAATTGATAGTCCTACAGTGTTATTTCAAAAGAACACTTGAAATAGTTTATTTTGAAACTTTAGAAATACATGTCTTCAGTTTTCTATAAATAAATAAATAATCTCCTTTTTCTTACTCTGAAACTGTTTACAGAACCAACCTGACCTGTACTGCTATCTCCATCCAACCCCAAAAGTGCCTTTTTTTAACAAACTCAATGTCTGCAGCCTGCTCTAATGCTTTGTCAAATCCCAAATATCATCTGCCACCTGCCAGCCACTGACATACCTCTTGATAAACAGAGTCTTTCATTTCATGTGACCTGGGTTGTTCTTGTTTACACCCAACAGTATAAAACAGCTTCTATTGTCCATTGTTCCCTTATGTACTCTCAGAAAAACTATTTGTTTCTGGCAGCCTTTTCTTCAAGGAATGTGATGCAGAGTACAGATAAAAGTGCAAGCATCTGTTAAGATGACTGACGTTATCCTGACAACAATATAAAAATCATCTGCTTGGGAAGGCAGGCAGGCACAGCCAAACAAAATTAACTGTAGTTTCAGTCTGCAGTGAGTATGATAAAGCATAAGCTTTAATTCCAGGAGAATTAAAGCATCTGTGCAAAGTTTGCTGCTTAATTCCTAGGCTTCCTATTCATGGCAGGCATGCACACACTGATTGCTTCAGCAGGAGCTGACACTTGCATATTCTAAGTTCCAGCATACTTTTAAGGAAAATAGCCTGGATAAAGGCAAAAAACCCCAGAGTTCTTCAAATATTAGTTTGTTCTTTGAGGAATGTTTGCAATCCTAGTAGTTGGTACCTGACAGACTTCAAGTGGCCATGCTTTATTTGAGCCATGAGTGATAGAGAAAAGTCTCTCCAGTCACCAGTGCTATTTCAGTCAACACTAAGAAAATTCTTGATCTTTTCCAGTTCAAGCTTTGACCTGAACTGACCCTGCTTAACTTTAAAATCTGAACAATTATTTTTTCTGTATCTAAAAGTTGAATTTATATTTAAATTCTTTAGGCCTCTACTATCACTGTTGGTCCTCTGATCAAAGATAAATTGTTCTATTTGACTTTTACACAGCTGATTTTGGCTTGGCATCCCAAAAAATATTTCTGAAGGAAAAAATTGGTGTCTGCTGAAAGACACTACTTTTGCTTCTCCAATGGTATTTTTTTTTCTCATTCTTCCTGATTTGCTGGATAAGTTCAACAAAGTAATGTTCTTGAAAGAGACCAGCTATTACTCTTCCTTCCATTCTATCCTTCTCCTGTTTTGTTTTCAGTTTTTATTATGCAAAATGCCAGAAATCCTTTTAGATGCTTTCAGAAAATACAAGTGTCAAGTTCCCTAAACATCAGAAAGGACAAATAGCCATAGAGAGTCTTCTGCAAGAACCCAGCACTTTCATAAAATAATCAAAATTAGATAACTGGCATGCAAACCAGGGAAAGACTCTCTCCCATCACTGATGTTTCTCTGGGCTGCACAGGGATATCAGGTTGATACTTTGATAGATTGCAATCTGTTTTCAGCAGCTGACCCAGACATAACATCATCATTTCCTGATTATATTGATATGTGTTTCTATTATTTGCTTATTTTGCGCCTTGAGAAACAATTCCTTTTTGTTGTTAAACTGTAAACAGCATAGCAAGGCCTCATATTAAATCATAATTATTTACCATGCTGTTCACGCACCTTTGTCCCTGGGGAATGTGGTGACGTGAATTTACAGGAAGATCGGGGTATTTCTCACCAACAGTTTCCTGTTATTGATATGCTTTTGTGTAGTTGTGATCTTTTTTTTACTCTTTCAGGTTCTCAGGGGAAAAATAAACAGGCACATGACATTAATCACAGTCCTTGGGTATCATATTGGAAGTCTCACAAATACTTTTGATGTGGAATTGTTAACTAGGTTTGAATCTTTGGAAAACACCAATGACAGCTTATTGTTTGCTAGTACTTGCTTTCCTATTCTGATAAATGATTCCAATAATTCTTAAAAATTCTTTTGTGATTGTGTTCCTTTTTAGATGCCTGCAGGGTTCAAAGGTTTATGAAGACAACCTTGAACAGTTTGTATCTGTGTGTGTAGATTTGCATAACTGGGCTAAGTTTTCATTTGAGAGAAAATACGGATCATATAAGAGATACAGAGGCAATTTAAAAATCCAGAGCCCTTTCAGCAAATACTATCAAACATGGCCAAAAAATATTTTCTTTAAGATAGTTTGCCAAGTTCTTTTCTTTAAGAATATATGAAGCCTATATTCTTTACCCAAAAAAAAAAGAATTGGTATATAAATTGTGTTTACCAGTGTGTCAAGAGTCACCAGTATAATTACCAGGGTAGTTATCTAACATATCTAAGATGTAGCTCTTAAATCTTTTTCAGTGTTTTTGGCTATCCTGTTTTTATGTCTGTCTCTATGGATATGTGGTATATTCCTAGCCAAAGCCTTTGCAAAATATCTTGATTTTGCAAAAGGAATTGCAGTAGAACCAAGAAATTTAATAACAAACCAAACTTTGGGAGGCTTAGATTTTTCTTCTTCCAAAGCATTGTAAAATACTGTGGTTATAGGCAAAATGACAGTGTGTCCTAGAGAACCCACACCAGGAAGGCCACCAAGAGACAGATCTCTTGTCTACAACATACCATTAAATTAAATCACAAGTAACGTAGTAGCTATTCAGATTTATTACCAGATTCTCAGGGTTTAATCTATTTGTTTCATCATTGTTAAATAGCATCTTTCTTAGCATCTGTGCTGTAAGTTCAGAGAAAAATCTTAGAGTCGAACCTACCTGTCTTCAATATATTTGTGACTGCAGATTTTTTGTATTTGGTACTCAGCTGCACTGAGTGCGTGACACTGTTGTTTTCTTTCGTTTCTGCTGCTAGTATTAAGGACTTACAAAAGCTGTATGTGATATAATATTAATAAAAATAATAGGATCATAAATTGGCTTTGGCTAGGAGGAAACTTAGAGGCCATCCATTTCTAATGCCCCTGCCATGGGCAGGGACACCTTCCACTATCCCAGGTTGCTCAGAGCTCCATCCAGCCTGTCCCTGAATAAATTCAGGGGTGGGCCATCCAAAACTTCTCTGGGCAATCTGTGCCAGTGCCTCACCATCCTCACAATAAAGAATTTCTTCCTAAAATCTAATCAAAACCTTTCAATTTGAATTCATTCCCTCTTGTCCTTGTGACTACATGCTATTGTAAACAGTCTCTCTCCATGTCATATAACTTCATGCTGAGGTTTTTAACTACCTTCTGCTTCTGGAGTATTTAACTTCTGGATAACATGTAGATGGCATATGGTTTCTTAAAATACTCAGTTGTTCCTTTCCAGGCAGGCCATGTTATCTAAACAGCTCTGTAAAAAGTTTTTCAACCTTTATGGTTTTTTAACCATTTCTGTGAATTTTTTCTCATCTGTAAGCTCAGCCAAATGAGATCTAGCTGCTTTTCAGATGAGGAAATTCTAAGAAATCTCAGGTTGTTAGGTTGTTCTAGTTGTGACATTTTATCCTCTGGACTTGCACACTTTGAAAGCAAATTTCTGGTTCTGTTACTGAATCAGACATATTTCCTCCCAAAGCTATCTGTTTAAGAATTTACAAACTAGGAAAATACCTTTCTCTTTGTGGGGAAAAAAATAATTATGAAATCCACAAATGATTTATTAAGCAAGCTATAACCAAGGTTTCTATCTGATTTTTTTTTTTCATTAAGCACAAATGTCCCTCAAATCCTAAAAGCTTTCCATCCCCCAAGTCAAGTTTTTTTCCATTCCAAGCTAAACACAAGACAAACAGATGAAGTCCCCAGCACAACAGCAAGCTCATCTCCCACTCTCTGATGTCACCCTTCAAGATGTTGGGTGCTGGGTTCTCTTCCAGCACATAATCCTCTAAATTCCATAGAGCCCTGAAGTCCCTTCAGTTATTTTCCAACATGTTACCTTTTTAGCATCATCTGTTGGGGTGTCAACTCCAAGCTGTGCAATGGTGCACTGTGCCCTGGCTGTGCCTCAGCAATTGTGTGGCCTGAATTAAACCATGGCTTAATATTTCACTCATGCAGCTGATGTATTCTTTAACCTGCTGCCAGAACCAGCTGACCTGGTGAAGATGAACTCAGAGAAAATGTTTCGGAAATTTGGGAAATGCCTAATTCCCTAGTCATATCCACAGCTACACTCTGAATGCAGAGTTTTAACGCAGTCCTTCCTTCCTCTGTAAGGGTTTAAGATATGGATCTGGATCTTCTATTTAAGTACCACACAGGATGGAAAGTAGTCAGAATTACATTTTATCCAAAATATTTCAGATTCTTTACTCCTACTGGTTTGATGTTTGGGATCACTCCTCAGGAGAGAGGAAGAGAAAGAGTCTGTTATTTTTCTGAGTCATTGAATATTTTGTTGCTGTTGTTTCTCTGTAGTTCTTGCTCTCTGGTAACTACCGCAAGAGCCATGATCATTACAGAATTGTGGCACCAAATCAGAACGCCTTTTCCCCTGCATGGCAGCTTTGGCAACTTTGATTTGTTTTATGTTTGACTAACAGATTGCTTTCATATTTGCCAGAATTAGAAGAACAAATGTTCAAGATAACAGTCAAAACTAGATATTCAAAGGTCAGTGTTAGGTAGAAAAGCTTATTGACAAACCCTGCCCTGCTTCCGGAAATACCCAAGTTCTTGAAAACTAAGCTTTCCCAAAAGTTCATAAGTCTCTTCTGTCTCCACAGCTCAATGTCTTATTGGAAAATTTTATTTTCATACAGAAAGTGCACTTATCTGTTCAATCAGCAGTGATTTTACATATTCCTCTACTTCCCTAATGACAACTCTGTTTTTTCCTTATTACTTCCTACTGGTCAAATAACAATAAAAAGGTCCTTGATTTGCCTCCCACTGCATTTTAGGTTTGGGTGAGGTGGTTTTTGTAGGTCCCTTCCAACTGAAACAATCTGTTCCATTCCATTCCATTCCATTCCATTCCATTCAATTCCATTCCATTCCATTCCATTCCATTCCATTCCATTCCATTCCAGATTCCACTCACCAACTGCCGGGTAATGTACTTCCCTGGTGGTTTGGGTACTGTGTTATGTACACTATATATAACACTCACTATATAATGTGAGGTTCACTATATCTAATATGTACAAATACTATTTTAACACCGGGTCCAGAAGAATGCTGTGGTATTTATCTCAGCTGAAAGAGTGAGGTAGTGTTCACCTCACTTAACTCACATAAGTGCAGTGCAGAAAACTGCTGTCTTGCTGTGGGTCACTTCCAACCCAGAATATTCTGTGATTCTGTGATCTGTTCTCCCTAGATTCCCTACATAATTTATAGACAGTAAGTTTTTTGAGATAATTCCTCTCACCCTCTAGAGAACACCAAGGGTGGGTCAGATGGATGTGTACAGCTGTTGTGAATGAGTTGGGTTTACAACTGTAGAGGTTTAGAAGGAAAGCAAATGACTGTACAGTCGTAAGAGCACTTTAAAAAAGAATTGCATAGGTGGTAGTTAGAGGGGACACTGAAGGGCTTGAATTCAACCTGCCCCTCCAGGCAAGGCTGCATGAGGTCAACCACAGCCTTGTGGCTGACAACAGAGCCCTGTGTCACCTTGGCACTAGCACACACTAACTGGCCACACCCTTAAGCACTCTTAGTCCGGACTCCTGGTGTTTGCAGCATATCTCCTTTTGATGTGGTGAGCCCTGCTCAGAACCCTTGTACTGCATGTGCATCGCCTTCTGGCCTTGGCAGATTTTTATCTTTTCAGGGGATTTTAGCATTGTTCATTGTCTAGGTGTGATTTACCAGTGAACTCTAGCTCACAGAGGCACCCAGCACACAATGGGTACACAGATTGTCACCAGGTTGTGCAATGACTGCTCTGAGGGCTCAGCCACAGATGCAAAGAAGGGCAGATATATTCTGCATTTGAAGAGGCAGGATGCAAACACACATCAGCCTTAGATAGGCCTTTACACTGTCCTAGATTGCTAAACAGATGACTTAGGGTGACCAAGACAACTGGAAGACACCAATTTTGAAATTAAAATTTTTATTTTTTACTGGACAGGTCAATTGCACAGGTGGGATTTTAGTTATGCTAACACCTATGAATGAAATGTGCACATCTCTTACCTGCTATTTTGCTTGTAAACAGAGAGCAGCATTCTGTAATATGAAAATCTGATTGATTTGAAGATAAATTTAGGCTGGGACAAGCATAAATACTACAGTTACCATCTTGCTGGACAAGGCAGTCTAAGATTTTATCTAACGTCACCTTGCAGGCAGCCTGGTCTCACTGAGACACTGCTCAAACTCAACATAAAAAGAGGGAAGGGGAACTCCAGTGGCAGAATCACAAGTCTCCAGAAATGTCTCCAGGAGATCTGGTTGTCTTGAGTGTTCAAATGGCATTTCTAAACAGGTTTGATCTACCTTTTAGCTAAGAAAATGTAACACAATCATAGTAAAGTCTATGTCCTGAAGATATTTCAGCTGTGATGGTGTCCTCTGATGACATACTTGGCTTATGAGAGCTGAGTTACAACAATCAGGAAACTGACAAGAAATGGGAGTGATTGTGTGCAGACAGCCATTTCATGTATTTACATTTATTCCAGAAGTAGTTACAGAATCCCGTGTCTGTGAGATGCTCTTACTCGCATCTCGTGTAGAGAAGTCTCCAAATTTCCCGTGTTTTAAAAGTTGCACTATGGAATATAGCTTACAATATGACTTATATTCTTAAATTTAAATAAGGCACTCAGAAAGCTGATCCCGTGGGAGAGCTGAGCTCATGGCCAGTGAGGTCTACCACAGAGAGTACATTTTTAAAACATAAAGCCCCACTATCTTTCCTCTTGAAAAATATTTATTCTTTCTTTTCCTAAGCTATGTTTTTCTCTGGCATTTTTCAGATATTTGTGCCAATGTCATTTTATAACAATTTTTGACTCAGAATACAACACATGAAACTCTTCCTCTCCACATAAACAAATTAAAAGAGAAACAGAAAACCCTTTATCTGTTGTCTTCTTTTTTCCACCAGAATTAAATAGTTATCCATTGTTATGATAACCAAAAGTCACTCATTAATGTTACCAACAATGTTCTGGAGTAAATGAAGAATAATATAGATATCACTCAGTAGTTCTTAGTTAAAAAAACACCAACAACATAACATATTATCATAACAATTTTACTTATATATTTTACTCATAGCATGTGAGTATATAAGTAATGATTTTACTTAGAGAACTTAATTTTAAAGTAGAAAGTGCTCATTTGCAGTTGTAGTGGATTATGGCATGATACTAAGATCTATGTTTTTCATTATTTTTTATCTGGATTTTATGTAAAATTTAGCACACTACAATTTAAATCAAATATTCATCAGTATCCAAACCTGCAATGTTCCCAAAGCCTTTTGCTACTGCTTTGAGGAAAAAATCCCAACACAGCAGTTCTTACAAATGTCCAGATTGCATCATTTGTCAATTCTTTATTTGATTCCACCTACTTTCTTGCACTGCACTTTTAAGTGAACAAATTGCCACTCCACAGCAGGCTGTTAATATGGGCTGTGAGTCTGAAGAAAATTGCCAACAAAAGCCTTAGTGGTATGAATTTATTGTGGAAAAAGAATCTCCTGTCAGTGGAGTTTCTTCTACTCTGAACTGGTTTAGGCAGCACCAACAGAAGTACTCTCTTGCTCAGGTGAAGAGATGTTGCCAGTATTGCTAGAACAGAAAGTCTTTTCCATGCAGAGAGCCCAACAGTGTGGGCACACCATGCACTGCTGGTGCTGCCCAGCTGCCAAGAGGATGGGCGAGCCCCGCTTGTCCCTCAGTGCCTGCTTTGCCTAAAGAAACGGTTTCAGATTGGCAGCAAGAGGAACAGACTTCAGAAGGACTTGCCAGTCAGCTGCCAGGCTCCTTCCATGGATCCTGGATCCCCTAGTTGATACATGCAAGAGTATTACTGGTTATGCTCATGTTGGCCCTCAGTGATGACATCTCCAGCCAGGAAGGACCACAACTGCAGGTTTGTATTGCCAGGTCTCAAGGATAACCTCCACACTGCCCATATGCCTGTACCCAAAGCATTTTCAGGAGGGATATGAATGAGATGCCTGGACAAGGTGTAGGAAATATGTAGCACTCAGCAAGAAATGTGCCTGAGACGAGGGAGGCACAGCCAGGGAGAGGACCAAAGCAGTAGAAGAGAAGTCACACTCTGGGGAATGAAAAAATAAAAGGAAACCAAGGTGGAGAGAAGTAATGAGACAGACAGGATCTGAGTAGGGCACAATCTGATAGGCAAGACGAGCCACTGCTTTGCAGTAAACATTGCTGGGTGTAGGTTTAGGATTTTCTCTTTCCTTATGATTTATGTTTTCTTGCTTTTATTTCTCCGTAGAAGTTTGTGTCTGTGTGCATTCAATGGCAAGGCCTCTTCTCCCAAACTCAGAAATACCTTACAGTATTTAGAGTTTAAAATTCCAACTTGCAAGGCACAAAGGAAGTTCTTTTCTGAAAACGATGCCTCATTTTAGTAAACAAAGTAGTAAATAAAATTCTCAAGCATAAAGAGAGATTTTCTATAGTGATGGTAGTGAGTGTCTTAGTTTAAACGAGATTTCTGGCTTTTTTTTTAAATGAACTGTATTAGTAATAGTCTATTTCTCAAATATGGCTTTTGAATAATTTCTTTCAAGCAAGAAGACAGCACCCTGTGGCTGATGAAAACATTTGAAAGTGCTAAGTGTACAGATCAGAAAGAAAAATATTTACCTTTCATGATGGCATGATGGCAAGGAAAAATTCTGAAGACGTTTTCAGCTGCTGCTTGGAAACTTGGCACTATGGTCAAGGGATTCATTCTTGCAGTTTTTACACCCCATGTATGAAATCACACTTGCCCTTCTCTAAGCCCTTATTGGGAAGGCACTTCAGAAACAGACCATTCATCCTCATGGGAAAAATCCCAAGGCATAAGCTTAGATCATAAAGTGACAAATGATTTTCAATACCTCAAGGATTAGCAGGAGACCTGAGCCTGTTTCCACCTCTCCCTGTCTGGTGGGTAACCCTGCCTGTATTACATCGGTACATTGGGTCTCACTTTCTTCCTTTTTAAACAGGAAAGGGAAATGTTCTTTAGAGATAAGGATGTGATCATTATACAAGGAAAAAATATGGCTGGGTTTTTTTTAATCACAAGTATAGAACATAGTTATTGCACTATGGAGCTAAAAGCTTCACAGCTCTCAACACTGGGTCAATGTTTCTTCTCTTTTTTCTGTTTTCTTTCTTGCTTGTTCCAGATCATTGAAGGAAACTTAGCCTTCCAAGAAGAACTGGACAGAAATAGTATAAAGAAATAAACATTATGGGTATAATTAAAGAAAATTATTTAACACTGTTGTGTGGGAAAGGGAATAGACAACCGGTTTTAGAATGAGAAATCATTTTGTCTTACAGAGTTGGAGGAGAATGAAACATGCTTTATTGGAGAAATAAATTTTAACTGCAGCCTGGAAAAAATATCTCTGGTGATAAAAATATATAGAAGAACTTTTTATAGTAGGAATTAGAAAAAAAAATGCAGTCAGGAAGAAACCAATTAGCATAGTAGTGAGGCTGAATATACTTTAGCCTAGCAAGACTCAAGAAGAGAACTCTAAATAGGAGACCAAAGAGCTACTTTAATAGAGACAGCAGCCTTATATAGCATGTCATAGAATCACATGTTTCGTTTGAAGACAGCCTGAGGATCATGTCTTTCAAAGCCCCATACCACCTGGCCTTGGACACTTCCAGGAGTGCAGCATCAACAGCTTCTCTGGGCAACCTGCATGTCATCCACATATGAAGTTATACCGCTTGTCTGATTCTCCTTCTGTGTAATTTAAGCCTTAGAGTCATAAAGGGAACACCAGGGATATTGAACTTATGTTGTGAGTTACAGGTGTGATACATCACTGTGCATGTTAACTGTAGCCACTACTTGAAGTAGAGATGTTTGCACATGTGCATGCTTAGCTGCCTGGCTCTATATGTGCATGGTTTTCTCAAAGCAGTGTGGGGTTGCACAGTCCCATACAGCACTGGGACTACTTTGTGCTTTACTCTGTGTAAGCTCACAGGAAGACATGCTCTTTGTCTCAGAGCATTTTAATGTCTACCTAGAAACAATGGCATGAAACAAAAGGAGGGAAGCAGAGAGGGAAAGGGACAATGAGGTCTCGAAGTTACGTGAGTCAACTCCACATACAATGGGGTTGACCTGAATCCTCTGAAAGGCTCCTCGGGTAAATAGTTTTGCTGTCCTGGTATGTGTCCGGGCAGCTGGTGCTTTTGCACAGCTTTGATGGTCTGTCTATTCAGTTTCATTCTGATGTGGAGGATGTTGTTTGCATTGAAAGAGAAGAAGGCCTGGTTTTGAGGAGGGAAGCAGGACTTCCACATTTACATGCCACTGAAATGAGTTTGGGAAATAAAATAAAACCTAGGACATACAGTGTTTTTTAAAGTATGTCTTAGAACTATAACAGGAACTGATATTGGAGTTATCTGTCCTTCTGGACTTCTCTGCTTCTACAGTCCTAGCAGGTTCAGAGAGCCATGTGGGCAGAGGCTATGGAGAGGATGTTCCTAAGATTTAATTTATACTCCTTGAGAAATTAATAAAATTTAATTGCAGATAACAGTCAGCATAATTTACGTGCACCACCTGTCTTACATACAAACATACTTGTGTGAAAAAATGCTGGTTCCCAAAGTACCTGTGTGAATAAAAATATTTTTACATGAGACTTGCTGGAGAAATCATTGCAAAGACACACAAGCCTGCTGGACACAAACCTCTTTCCAGGGACAGAGAAACTATTTATGACTGTTGCACAAACTTGAAGAGCTTTGATGAGTAAATAAATTGTAGCAGTAAATATCTCCTGCTCAGGGCTTCTTAATTAAAATGGTTAGGCTCTAGGATAAAGAAAAAATACACACCTTGCACCAAAATCAAGTTTTACCATACCAAATTAGAGCAACGAGAAATCAAGATAATTGACATGCCTCTTCATATTAAACAACAGGATACCTGAAGGTCTGCCTTGCAAATGTGTAGAAAGCACTTCATGGAAGAAAATGATACAATAGGTAGGTCACTGGTCTGGTACCCACAACAGCTGGCGAGAGCCCTTGCTTTGGCACAGAGTTCCAGAGGGGTCCCGGGTGGGAACCTTGGCCTCCTCCTCCCTCTACCTGCTGCCTTCAGGCTGTAGTGCCTTCTGTCTGTGAGTGCAGCCACGAGGAGCACACTAAGGACTGCAGGATACTTGTGAAACAGTGGAGGAAGCACCACAGAGTGGCAAAGTTTTTGTAATACACAGGGTGCCCTGTTATTTTTTACAGGAGACAAGTATTCCTACCTGCCTAGCACAGATTCAGCTAAGTTCCTACAGACACTGCTTCTGAGCTTTGCAGAGCACAAAATCTACAGGTAGCTCATCTGCTGTTTCTCCGTGTGAGCACTGCCAGCTGAATTCTGAGTGCTTCTGTCTCCTCTCTTACTAAGGATGCTATTTATAGCCCCTCTGGCTGCATGCCACCTGAAGGTCAGATTGTTTACAGAGAGTGAGGATATATTGTGTTTTTTAAATAGAGAACACATATTTTGATTCACTAAAAAGCACACCAACTCTTTTCCCTGTGCAAGATAATGGACAGACCTTACTCCTTACTCACAACAAAGACCTGGCTGCAAATCCAAAGCATTCCAGAGAGCAGAGATGGATGAAAAATTGGGAAAGTTCACTAAGGGTTTTCACATGCATGCAGGAAAATAAAGAACATCCAACTTATAAACACAAATAAATACAGGTGACTGTAATGGCATTTCTGTTCATTGGATGTTTAACCCTAGTTTTGTTTGTTTTCTTGCAGCAACTCCTGCTCTGGTACTAAACAGCATATGAGGTTGCATACTTTCCTGCCCAGTTTCGTGCTCTGCAGCCATGCTATGGCTCCCATTATTTATTTTCCAGTCACAGAATTCTTTACTGTTTCCTTCACTGGAAGCAGGATTGGCTCAAAAGCTTTTGGGTTCTACAAACCCAAACAGAAAAGAAAAATGGCAGATACTGTATAAAAGTAAAGTGTTGGTTTAGATATGTTATGTATTGTATCTCTTTTTTTTCTCCAAGTACCATGTGGAGAAGTACTTCATGTCCTGGTGAAATAAACGAGTCCCTGAATATGACATGCTATGGTTCTCACCTTTCTTCACTGCTTTTTAGTTCTTCATCTTCTCCTTGCCTCAACGTAACAAGGGGCAAAATGTCACAAAGAGAAGAACTGGTCTCTCCATCCAAATACTTAAAAACATAAGTAATGAGCCATTCTAGAGCTTTTACAGAGCACTCCTTTGCAGCATAAAAGCACATGGAACAGGCAGAAACTTACACGTGGACCCAGGTAATTCACATCACTCAGCAAAGAGAGCTATTTTTAGCAATTAGGAAATTAGGTGTCCTGAGAAAGAAATCTTATCCAGCGTATGGTAAAAGAGGACAGTGTATGGCCAGTGAGCTGATTATAGGCTCAGGCTTAATTGGAGAAATAAGGTCTTCAGCCTCTCCTCTCCTGCTAATTCCAGCTCCTGCCGTGTCACGTGGTTGCCGCAGTACAGCCTGCCCCTGAAATGCAACCTTTCAAAAGACCTTTAAGATCTCCTCCTCCCATTACTGAGACTACTGCAAAGTTAAAATCCTAGGGAATAGGAAAACGAAGTTATTTAAAATATTGCTTAAATTTAAGTGATTGGAAAGGGCTGTTTCATACCTACCACCCTGTGAAGGCATCCGGAGAATTGGGGTTGGAGCAGGGTAGGTACTGCCTGGCTGAGGTCTGCCCAGGCACATGGCAGTGGTGGTAACTCCCTCCAGTACATGAAGGGAGCATGAAAGCCTTCCAGTACCTGAAGGAAACCGACAAGAAAGATGGAGACAAGCTTTTTGAAGGGCATGTAGTGACAGGACAAAGGTGAGCTGCTGTAAACTGAAACAGAGTAGCTTTAGGTTGGATAGTAGGAAGAGATTTTTCCTGTGAAAATGGTTAGGCATGGGGCCAAGTTGCTGAGAGAAGCTGTGGGTGCCCCACCCCTGGAAGTATTCAAGGCCAGGTTGGACGGGGCTCTGAGCAACGTGGTCTAGTGTAAGGTGTCGCTGCCCATGGCAGGGGGATTGGAAGTGGATGGTCTTTAAGGTTCCTTTCAACACAAACCATTCTATGATTCTATGTAAAGAGAAGAGGCAAGCTCCACAGCTGAATTTGGTAATGTACTGTGAACAGCTGGGAGGCTCACATGGCTCAAGTCAGAGGATGAACTCTGTGGGCCTATGACTTAAGGTTGGATGGGGCTTGTTAAAATATCACTTGAGATAATAGAAAACCTTGGGTTTCAAAGAATTCATCTTATTTCAGACTAAAAGAAACTGGAAGCTGCAGATGGACAGTAAGTTCAAGAAGTGATTAAACTGGGGTCTGCCCAACAATTCTGTGCACAGATGAGCCTTTCAGCACAGCACAAGTGTCTCTGCTGCCTGCACGGTTAGAACTACCAGAACAGTCCTGTGTTTTGTTGTTATGATAGACCTGGTCACTAGAAAGAGCTGCCAGATGCTGAGGAGGTCCTGAGAAAAAACTGCCAGTTCAATGGCTGTTGGGGAGCAAAGGATCATTATGAAGAACATATTGGGCTAGAAGAATCTTCAGCCTGAACTAATATGGCTTTTCCCCTTCCTTATGTTACATTCTTACTACAGCACTGGATGATGGCTGTATCATGACCCTTATCATGTATAAGGGTCCAGATCATCTACCATGTACTTCCTATGTGAAATCATCAAGTTTCAGGTGTCCTAGTATTTGAACATTTGAATCACCTGAGGCTGATCTCACTTTCTTCTACTTTTTATGTGTCCACCCTGGGATCAATAAAAAACAGACACCACACTATGATTATCTACTTAGCTACTTACCCAAGACAAAGCAAAGCTACCTACAGACTTGAACACCTTCAGGACCAGGGAGAGATCTGGACCCAGGTATAGTCCATGTTTCTGTGTTGCTTTTATGTGGCTAGATCTTGGTAGAGTGGGGAGACTATAAGAGTGGCTTCTGTGAGAAGCTGCCAGAAGCTTCCCCAGTGTCCAACAGAGCCAATGCCATCTGGGCACAGAATGGACCCACCACTGGCCAAGGCTAAGCCCATCAGAGAAAATAATAACACCTCATAAACATATAAAAAATTAACTTATTTAAGAAGGAAAAGAAAAGTTATTGTGCATGTGTAATTGCACTTACAGAAGGGCAGAGTGAAAATTTGTGAGAGAAACAACCCTGCAGATACCAAGGCCAGTGCAGAAGAAGGGACAAGAGGTGCTCCAGGGTCCAGAACAGAGGTTCCCCTGCAGCCTGTGGTACAGCCCATGGTGAGGCAGCTGTGCCCTTGCAACCCTTGGAGGTCCCTGGGGATGAAGAGATCCACCTGCAGCCCCCGGAGGAGACCCAGGCCAGAGCAGGCTGTGACCCTGTGAGAGGCCCATGTTGGAGCAGGATCCTGGCAGGGACCTGCAGACCCAGAGAGAAGAGTCCACACTGGAGCAGATTTCCTGGTAGGACTTGTGACCCTGCAGGGAACCCACACTGGAGCAGGCTGTGTCTGAAGTATGCACACTGTGGAAAGGGACCCACACTGGAGTAGCTCCTGAAGAACTGTTGAGCATGGGAAGGCCTCAGGCTGAAGAAGTTCATGGAGAACTGTCTCCCATGGAGGGACCCCACACTGGAGCAGGGAAAGGACGCCTGTCCCTAAGCAGCAGCAGGGATATGTGATGAACTGACCAAAACCTCCACTCCCTGTCTCCCTGCATGGCTGCAGAGAGGAGGCAGCACGCAGGAAGGAGAGAGAGGTGGGGACAAGGTGTTTTTTTTAAGATTTGTTTTATATTCCATTATCCTGTTCTGATTTTTATTGGTGGTAAATTCTAATCATTTCCTCAAGTCAGATCTGGTTTGGCCATGACAGTATAGTGAGTGATCTCTCCATATCCTTTACTCATGAGCCTTTTGTTATATTTNAGAAAATAATAACACCTCATAAACATATAAAAAATTAACTTATTTAAGAAGGAAAAGAAAAGTTATTGTGCATGTGTAATTGCACTTACAGAAGGGCAGAGTGAAAATTTGTGAGAGAAACAACCCTGCAGATACCAAGGCCAGTGCAGAAGAAGGGACAAGAGGTGCTCCAGGGTCCAGAACAGAGGTTCCCCTGCAGCCTGTGGTACAGCCCATGGTGAGGCAGCTGTGCCCTTGCAACCCTTGGAGGTCCCTGGGGATGAAGAGATCCACCTGCAGCCCCCGGAGGAGACCCAGGCCAGAGCAGGCTGTGACCCTGTGAGAGGCCCATGTTGGAGCAGGATCCTGGCAGGGACCTGCAGACCCAGAGAGAAGAGTCCACACTGGAGCAGATTTCCTGGTAGGACTTGTGACCCTGCAGGGAACCCACACTGGAGCAGGCTGTGTCTGAAGTATGCACACTGTGGAAAGGGACCCACACTGGAGTAGCTCCTGAAGAACTGTTGACCATGGGAAGGCCTCAGGCTGAAGAAGTTCATGGAGAACTGTCTCCCATGGAGGGACCCCACACTGGAGCAGGGAAAGGACGCCTGTCCCTAAGCAGCAGCAGGGATATGTGATGAACTGACCAAAACCTCCACTCCCTGTCTCCCTGCATGGCTGCAGAGAGGAGGCAGCACGCAGGAAGGAGAGAGAGGTGGGGACAAGGTGTTTTTTTTAAGATTTGTTTTATATTCCATTATCCTGTTCTGATTTTTATTGGTGGTAAATTCTAATCATTTCCTCAAGTCAGATCTGGTTTGGCCATGACAGTATAGTGAGTGATCTCTCCATATCCTTTACTCATGAGCCTTTTGTTATATTTTCTCTCCACTGTCCAGTTGTGGAAGGGAGTGACAAAGCATCTTTGGTGAGTACCTGGTATCCTGGTAATTATTGGTAAAGCCTGGGTAACTATTTAAGATATTTTATGTCAACCTTATTAACTTAATGCCCAAGGCATTTGTGCATAGTTTTCATCAAAAATTGCTTTATTGGTTGCTTTAAGCCAGTTATGGTGGTGGTAAAGTGCTGTGGATGGCAGTGCCAGCCCTCATACTGGCCAGGGGAAGCCAGGTGTTGTTGCTTGACATGGCTACAGCCAAATTTCAGCAGTGTGAAGAGACTTTGTAAAGTAGAGAAGTGAGAGAATTAGGGAAGGGAAACAGATACTTTTGCTGTTCACTATGTGTGCTTTTGTACCTTCTGTTGGACAGTGTCAATATTGCCAGCCCCAAGCTCACAGTCTTAGTCGGGAGCCAAGTCCCCAGAAATCATGACACCAGTTTCAATGTGCTAAAAGGTTTAGCTTGGGCTTTTTAACACCATCTCTTGGATTGAGCACATGGCTGCTGATTTCTGACTCTCTGAGTGCACACATGCAAGGAAGTGCAATCCCCTGTAGAGAAGTTTATTGTGGGGTAAACAAAACTCTCCCCAAAAATCTTTGTATATTTTTAAACATCAGATGAGGTTCCTAAATAATTCTTTGCAGATAGGTCCTAGGCTGCTAGCAAAACATTCAGTCATAACATGAATTTTGTGGTACATCTTTAACAGGTGAAAACATTCTCTGTTCTGTAGGTAAGTGATTTGGCTCTACAAGATTACAAATACTTCAATATATAAACAAA
Source organism: Chaetops frenatus (assembly GCA_013400775.1). Taxonomy (NCBI): domain Eukaryota; kingdom Metazoa; phylum Chordata; class Aves; order Passeriformes; family Picathartidae; genus Chaetops; species Chaetops frenatus. Next base: position 36,531 of record VZTR01026143.1, read on the forward strand.
GGGAGAAAAAACCACAAAACTTGTTTATGATACGATGTTTCACCAGACCCCATTTATGTTCCCTTTTTTATCAAATGCCAGGCTGGGAAGTTAAGGTGAGACTGGGTACTGGTGGCTACCCAGGTGGAAAGATCAGGACATACCTGCCTATGGAACAGGCTTGAGTTTTCTTTGTGCTTCTCTTTCCTCATGCTTATGAAGCCTGAGTATGTTAAAAGCTGAAAACTAGCGATGTAAATTTCCCAAGTGCCTTTAGAAAACCAAGAACTCGGCCACTGCCAAAAGAAACATGACTTCCTGAAACTGGACAGCATTGCTTGGGTTTCCTTTGAAGAAAAAAAAAAAAAAGAAAAGGAGGAAAAAAAGGAGAGCGAGCCAAATGCCTGAAATATGTAAGACAGAGTGATACAGGAGTTAAGGGGAAGCTACATAGGAAGTAAAGCAAAGCCCAAAATAAAGAGCAGGAATGGAAAACTAAAAATAACAAACAGGAAAGTGTGATACAGCTGCAAGGGCTCTGGTGCATTCTCCTCCAGCATTGTGCCTTTTTTTTTTCAGGAACATACTAATATTGTGTTTGGATTTCAATGGCATTCCAAACCATTATTTGTTCTTCAAAAATAGCTATTTCTCTTGTGAGGAAGAAAGATATTCTCAAGTAATGTTCATAGGATTTCAGTTGTTCCAGTTTATCAAAAAATACTTTTGTTAGGCTCAGTGTTTGCAGAGCAGAAAAACTGCATCGATTATGTCATTTTGTGAAAAGTTAGTCTTTTTGTTCTTAGAATAGTGAAGATAAGCTCATGCATAATCAACTGTTGCCCTTAATTTCATTTGAGTTTTTGCTTGATAGCTTTCAAAAGTAGGAAGGGAGCACACACATGAATCTGCAATGCAACCACTTTGGAAGCAGAGTGAATGGATCCAGGAATATTAGGAGCATCATGTACTAATAAAGTTAAGGAAATCTCTGTCTTTTTCCTCATCCAAACACAAGTTTGTTTCCACAGAGCACTTTGGGGGACCAGGAAGGCAGCTCAGGGGATATGGGGCTGCCAGCGCCTGCAGAAAGGTCAGGCTCTCCACCCAACCACCCAACCATGACTGAGGTACCCAGCAAATGTACAGGAGTCACTGGCAGCTGCTGCAAAGGAGAGGGGAAGGAATACCTCAGTGTTTGGATGTCTTGGTATTTTAACACCTATTTGATTGCTAAGCTCACCCATCCTGAAATGATTAAGCCAAGTAGTGGAGTCATGCGTGGTCTCTGGCCACACAGAAGATAGATGGTGCCACTTTGGAAGAGTAAAAAAGCCGAAACAAAAGACACCAGTTTGTCATCCCCAATTTCCTTGGACACTCACAAACCCTTGTGGAAACACATAAAGACGTGCCAAAGTGAAGATCATTACATCTGTCAAGTTATCAGTCTGATTTGTGAAATTTCTATTTTTGGCAGGCACAACAAGAACAGGAAATATTTACCAATTCTGCAGGTGTCAGGAAATATTTTCAAAGTGCTGTTGTGACCTGACAGTCCATTTAAATAGATAGCAAGAATGTGCAGTGGTGATGATAAATATATTT
>VZTR01026144.1:0-13147 GCA_013400775.1 Chaetops frenatus
GGCCGTGAGGCACCGGGGCCTCCCCTCACGTGTGTGTTTGAGAGCTCTTGGGCCTTTCCCGCTCTTCGCAGCCAAGCGCTTCCCTCTAAGTGCGTTTCCCCAAGAAGATTTATGTCTCTTCGTAACTACCAGCACTTGCAAGGCCTGGGCTGGGCAGCCTGTGGCGGCGGGTTTTCCATCGCGCTGCCCCCCAGCCACCCCAGGGCCACCTGGGCTGTCACAGCCCAGAGCCCTGCTCTGCAGCTGCTCTTATGAAGCCGCTGGATTTCCAGAAGATGTCAGCTTTTGCTCTTACTTGCTAGGGCGTTTGCATTATGAAAATAAAAACTGAGGAGGCTCATCCACGAGCCAGGCAATGTCCTCCTGTTACAGACAGAGGCTGATACCGCTGTCTGCCATTGCTGCACGGATCGTTGCCTCCTTGAAAGGCAGATGAAGCCCTTTGCTTTGCATAGCTGGAGTGGCTGGCTGGCCTCCTGCTTTGGGTGTTGTCACCAGAAGAGCCTTGCCTCACTGTGTGCACTGCGTGTGTCAGCCTCCTTTTGTCACAAAAGCACTTCGGGTTCGGCCTCATTGAAATCAGTGGCCAAGTTCCATGTTCTACAGCACAGACAAAGCAAATAGAGGGTCCATAATGATGCACGGTGTGCATGAGATATGTGAGGGAGGGAAATAGTGGTATTAAACCAGCCAAAAGACCAGCCACATACAAACTGAAGAGCAGCCCCAGAGAGTTCAGGTATTCAACAGCCCTCCTCTGACTTCCTCCATTCACTCTCATTCTCTGAAGAAATGTAAATGTTATCAAATCCAACAGGTATTCTCTGGAGACAAGATTCAGTTCTGAGCTGATATCACACAAAAAAATGATGGGAGAACAAGACTAAGATGAGTGCTGGTGTTTGGGAGGGTGTGGGGGAGATACCCACTTAAAGAAGAAAGAGAGAAGAAGGTTAAGCCCTGCCATGGCGACATCTCCACCTCCTCCTTCATATTTTGAGGTTTGTTACATGGAAGTATGATTTAAGAAGGGGATAACAGACATTTAACAAAGAAGCCTGCATGGTGGAGCTGAAGGATTATATGGATAGCACAGCAGTGATGTCTGTTGCTGCTGTAATTTAATTCTGTTTTGAGCTCTCCAACAAAAGAAAATTTGATTAGTTTCTTCCCTATGTCTTTTCATGCACATGATGAATAAAAAAGGCCTGAGGGTTGCATTATTTGTGCTTTAATATGAATGGTTTAGGAATGCTGATCTGTTCCACCAATAGGCTTGGGGATCAAGTGAGCTGCTGGCAGCACTGGAGCAGAACAACCAAGAGCTGAGTTCAGGCACCAAACTACACTAAACCTTGCCTCACAGTTTTGCAAAAGCAATAATCAGGAAAAGGGCAAGAGGAGGGTATAAGAAAATGTCTTATATTTTCTAGAAGAGTAGATACTGTGCTTCAGCTGTCTCACAAATCTCAGGGCCTTTTTCCTACCAGGTAAAAAGAAGAGAAAGAGGTCAACAAGCCACTCTCAAGCTGCCTGTGAGAAGCTTGTTGATGCTTCCTATTCTCAGCAGTTACAGACTTTATGTGCCTCTTGAGACTAGGTACAGAGCAACTCAAAAGATTATTTGTGCCATCAACTTACTTCTTCTGTCCTGGTTAACTCCTAGAGAGTCACCTGTCAGAAAGTAAAATAGAATCACAGAATCAACTAGGTTGGAAAAGATCTTTGAGACCATCAAGTCCAAGCTATGACCTAACACCACCTTGCCAACTAACAGTGTATCATATCTTTTTGATAAGCCCTACTGTTTCTGATACCAAAGCAATGAAGTTAGGCCCTTCCCTTGAACCTTCAGGAAGATGTGCACTGCCATCTCTAAGTCTTTAAGAAGTGGTCACTTCTTTTTTGGAGCTTTCAGTCAAAAAGAGAGGGGCCAAGCAATTATGCCAGAAGTTTTTCCCTGGGTCTCCCTTTTTGGTCCTCCCAGGTGAACAGAGGCACCATTTCCATCCCTTCCTTCCTCCCCATCTATGCTCTCCAGCTTCTGCTCTGCTTTCTGTGGGGATCTGTTTTTGATTTACTGATTTACCCACCAAAGGGCACCTGCCATCTTTACCTACCTATGTGAACCTTTATCAGGTCTGAGGCAAGAAACTTTTACACAACATAGAATTTGAGATTAAATGTACCCACCTCTATCTACCCTTTAAGTTAAGTTCACAGGCAGTGCATGTGTCAGACCATCTGCAAAGAAAAAAGCATGGACAACCTGCATGTGAAAACTGCTCCGTTAGAAAAAAACTGCCTCTGTAGCACTGGCTGCTAACAGACATCCAGTACTTCTTACCTCTCGTATGAGGGATATCTGGGGACTCATTCCAGATCCAGATATTCTCTATATGCTTCAGGGCTGCATCCTCAGGCCTTCAAAATCCTAAGAAAGTCTCTTACATGTTTTTTAAAGGTTTGCTCCCTTAGTCTCAGACCCTGTCTGTCACTCTGGAAGAAACATGTCCATTTCTAAAACTGGAGGATGATGTTTGTGAGCTCTCTCTTTTGCAGCAGCTTTGACAGATAGCAGCCCAAGTAGAATGCTGCTGCTGGCTTTGGCTTCTAACAGACTTTGCTCAGTAACTACTGTTTGGAAAACACTTCCCTCTAAGCTATCTCTCACTCTCTGAATTAGACAGCATTAGATCTTTTTTGTTCTTACATGTTCGTGTAATATTGCTATTATTTTTCCCTGTGTGAACACTCTTTTTGCAGTATGCAAATACAGCTACCAAATAGACTTAAATTTTTTTTTCAGTATATACTGTAACATTTAATTGAATTGCTCTTTTACAATGTTTGCTGAATTTGAAAATCTTAATTTTTGGTTTAAATTGCATGACAAGAGTTCTTGAAATATCTAGGATTGTCTTACTGCCCTCTGTGTGAGCGTGTTCTAAATGGGATTATTATTCTGCTTTTTATAACCAGTGGTCTAGCATGGACACAGGCATCTTGGTTCTGTGGAGACCTGCTGTGATGAAGCAGCCTAGGCCAGTCAGACCAGACAACAGGAGGGTGCTGGAAATGCAGAGGAGATAGTGATGCTGTACTTGCTGAAGAGTAGGTGTCTGGAACATGAGACACCTTCTCTATTAAGAGCTGTTTGTACAGGAGTTGGCATAAACTAAAAAAATTGCAGTCTCCTGCTTAGGTGTGTGGCTAAGGAACTTTTATTTGGCTGTAGCTGAAATACGGTGACAAGGTTCTGTACAGAAGTTATTCCTTCCTGATACTTGTTAAAAACGCTTTGGGAGCCAGGAGAAGATGAAATCTTATTATGTCATTTATATCCTCAGGGACCTCACAAATGCTTTCTGAACATTTATGTTCTGCTCTTTCTGTATTTATGCAATATTTCTGAAATGGGAAATTATACCTACCCCCATTTAATTAATCTCAAAATGATGAGTGTAGAAACCCATAACTATGTTCTCAAAGTCACACAGTATATCCCACTGATATAAATGAGAAGGAAATGTGGAAAAAAGACTCAGTCTTCACTGAAATGAATGATTTCAGACTTAGTGAAAATCCATACAGATGGTGATATCACACAGTCTTTTGTTACAGACCACTGCTTGTCCATGTGGGCCACTACTGATTTGTAGCTGCATTTTGGCAGGGCTCTGAAGCTGTAGACATGTTAAAAGTAAACAGAATAAATAATTCTGAGTTGTCCAATGAGCATTCCAATAATGAGCTGCTGCTCATCACCTTTTGAAGGCTGTTTTTCAAGAGGCCATCTAAGAAATTCCGTGAAACCCTTGGATGTCACTCTTGTAGTGACAGCAGCTGAAACCTCCAAAAGACTTGGCTCTTGAGAATGCCTTTCTCATACTAGCAGAGGTAAACATACAGCTGTATATTTGCCTTATCCAAATTTCTGTACTGGTAAGCTGTAGTATACAGATTTTGAAAACTTTGTGCCCTTTCCCTCAGTACCTTTCCCTCACTCAAGATATTTTGATTTGACAAGGCAGAATATGTAGGGTTTTATGTCCTAGTTCAAAACTATGGCTTCAAAATATACCAGTGCCTAGAAAATACCTATGTAAGGAGCATTTCATTAGACTAGGGTCTGCAGCTGAAGCATTATCATCACCTAGAAGGCAGTTTCACCTCCTGTCTCCGGCACCCCAGGGAGGAGTTTGCATCACAAAACTTGGAAGACCATTTGATCTGTGTGACATGCCTACCACACACAACCTCTTTCATAAGCATGGTATTTAACTACCAGCATATATGGTCATTCCTGCAGGCACTGAGAAAATTCATACATGACCTGTGCATTTTCTTTTTTTCCTGGAGAGTAGCTAATGGGCTGGGAGAGAAGTATTGAGACTCTACCCTTGATAGTTGTTAGAAGCGTTTTTAATCACTTATGACAACCAGACTGCTTATCATCTGGTTTGAGAAAGAAATCTTATCCTTTGACAAGGTAAATTTTCTTGCAGATAGCTTTCTGCTATGCTTGCAGAATTATAGTAGGATATGATGGAGTGAGCGTTTGGAGCTTTAAAGGAAGACCACCATGACTTTCTTCATTGAAGGCAAAAGAAGAGTAAAAATCCCATAACTCTTTTTGCTAGAGTTAAATGGGCTGTAGATAGTGGAGTAAATGACTGCACAGAAGCTGCAAACAGACAGCTTCATAGAGGACAAATCACAGGCTGGAAGTAAAATCTTGGAGGACACAGGACAGCCACTGAAAGCCCTCTCTGAACTTGTGTTTTATGTATACCATATTATACCTGGGCTGAATCTGACTTCCAAGAAAACAGGCAGCCCAAGTGTACATGTAATTTCTCTGTGAATTATGAAGACATGAGCTCATGAAGCCCTGTTTTCTCCTATCCATTCACAGCAGTTCTGATGCTTCTCTAACACAAAGGTTCAGGCCAGAAGCTTTTTCCTCTGCCCACAAAGAGGGACATAAATTTACAATTCAATGTAAGATTTAGAACATTTACTTATCACAAAGAAAATAACTGTCTGATTATGTGACAGGGATTATGAGTTTAATAATCTTTGCTTTTCCCCAGCACAACGTATATATAAGGCAGTACTGCATTCTTAAGGGAAAACTAAGAGGGGACTTTAGCTGATTTATTTGTGTATTATAATCCCAACACTCAGCAATGAATTTTTAAAAGGCAGCAATCCCTGGGAAAGGAGTCCAGCACACAACTTCTCTGACCTAGCATGCTCTACTACCTCATTCCTGAAATCTTGGCATTTATGGTCCCTGTTCATCAGAAACACCATAAATGAAATAGTTCAGCATGTTCTTTTGCTGCCATATTTTCTGTCCTCTAGGGGGAGATCAGAAATGCTGGATTTATTTATTTCTCAGGATCAGAAAGGAAAAGATATCCTAGTATTGGACACAATGTTCAAAGTAATGAGATTAATAACGTTGAGAGCTTTTTGCAACAGCATGAAAAATTCTGTATTTAAACAGATCACTCCCACCACACAGAATAACATGCCTTTTGTTCAGAGATTTACCATGTTTAATTAGTCATTTTTTCAGTATCTTAACCATGTATTCAGTTAAATAAAGTAATAAACAAAAGTGTTCAAAGTGAGGCAATACTGTCTTTACGTTATTTTTAAATTGTGATCAGGTATCTGTGGGACATGGAAAACTAAAACAAAAGTACATAATCTTTGCTTGTCTAGCAAAATTTTAGTGCCAAATTCTGCTCTCAGGTAAATTTCTATAAAGCATTGCTCATAACAGCATTACAATACAAGGGCATGTTCATGGGTTTAAAAAGTGCCAAAGGTCAGTAGTTGTTCTCATATCCTAAAGGCTCAGCACACACCAAGTGGAGCCCTGGTGCCTGACTCGTATTGCCCCGCTGCCCTACTACATGTAGCCACAGCATCATTCCTCTCCAACAAACTGATTTGATTTCAACAGATAATAATTTGGCTAATTTTTTTAACTTCAACTTGCCTGCTTCAACAAATGAGAGCACAATTTGGCTCTTTTCTCAGGGAAAAGGAAGCCAACCAAACATGACTTTCACCAGGCCTCAGTTTTTGGCCCCAGATTTCAACATACACTATTACAGCAATCAAAAGAACCATAGAAATTACTTATTTTACTGTTCCTTAACACATTTCACACAGTCCTGCAGCAAGCAGAATCACAGATGAACCTCAGAACATACAGAGAGCACAACTACTACACTGGACATGAAAAGGAAATTTTATTAAACATGTTTACATAACATGAGTTGGAAGTTCATTTAAAAGCACAGGGGAGTGTTAAGACAAGTGGTCAAAATAGAAAGATACTATCGAATTATAGCTAGTTTGTTTTTGGCCACTAAGACAGAACAGGATCTAGTAGTAGTGCACCAATGCTTGAGTTCTTCCTGCTCAGCAGGTCGAGCAGTAACCAATCTGTGCCCTATGGAAAGATGGGCAGAATAATTCCCATGTGTTGAGTAATAATAAATAGTTCACTTGGTGCAGGCAGTATGTCTATGAATTAAAACCTAGTGTGTACACAGTTTCTACATGTGTTACAGCCCCACAGTAGGAATCTACACCAAAATAGTTATTAGAAGGAATTTGGTCCGTACTACATCACGTTTTCCATAGGGTAAAAAATAAAGTCCATCTATAGACATTTAGCACCAGACCCACAGACCTAGCCTGGCTAAAACCTGCAAAATGTCTATAAGAAAAATGGATGGCTTAGATTTCTTGGTACTTCAGTATAGTAATTACGAGCAAACTGTACAAGTACATGCAACATACAAGCTGGCCTATGTGGAACTAACATACATTATTAAATAACCTTTTTCATCTCTTTTTACAAAACGTGCATGCAGCTTTGAACAGTTCCAAGTCATGCTGCTCTATTTGTGTGATCACAAAATTGAATGGCCTGTAAAAGGAGGGGAAACATATCAATGCACCTGCAGGAATCTGCAGTTCTTCGCACATTTACAGAATATCACAAGGGATTTCAAGGCCAAGAAGAACTCAAATGAATAAAAAGCAAATTGGAATTTGATTTTTTTCCTCCAAAAAGTAAGATCTCTTGCGTTAAAAAATCAAGCCTTGTGCTTGCATCAATCTCAAAGAAATGTAAACTAAAATTTGATAAAAACATTAGTAAGTGCAGAATATTTCAACTGGAATTTCCAGTGAAACATTGAACAACTCATACCATGCTCTATCCAGGGCAGACAGGTGTGTCTGAAGTGACACACATCAGAGAAGCCTGGGTACAGCTGAAAGTGTCATATGCTCAATTCATTCCTGGTCAACATTTTGGGAAGTCAAATATACATTTATACACAGAAATGTAAGTATTTCCTCTCCATTTCTAGGAGGAAAATTGCATTACCAATAACATATTCAATGTCAGAATTAAGACTAAAGCTGCTTTATACCAGTCCCCAGCAGTAGTTGCAGAATTCTTCAAAATTCTTCCATGCAAAACATCATAAACAGAAAAGTTATTATATATATATATAATGCAAACATATCTGCTTTTTACAAAGAAAAAGTGGCACTGTGATGTTTTTTATTTTTAAGAATAGAACTTAGATTGGTCATTTGTTCTGGGTTCCCATGTGAAAGACTTGTAAGTACCAGAACTGAGCAACTATTTGAACTTGCTGGAATTGTAAGGGTGGCTGTTGAACATTTTAACGATGCTTACAGAGATATACTTCAGCCCTTTTTTGTTTGGTTTAGAAAAAGAAAGGAAGGGTCTCTGTCAGCATTGTGAGGACTTCTACGAAACTAGCAGAATCACATGGCAAAAAACTAGTGGAAGTGACAAGTACAGAAAAAAACTGCTGAAACACCAGGAAGGTAACACTGCTTGAGGGCTCTCGCAAAATGTGAAAAATACAACATTGTTAACAGAGTGAGAGCTTCCAGTTTAGGTCATCTTTGACTTAGGTCGAATCTAAAGGTTCCTCTCTTTTTTCTTTTTCCTTTCTTTCTTTCTCTTTTTTTTTTTTTTTTTTAATTTTTATAAAGATTATTTATATATACNTAAGCATCAGTGATAGCTGCTAATAGATTAGCTGTATGTGATATACCTTTGTTCTGTCAATTTAAGCCATCTTTCAACAGACAGACATATGTTTGGATAACTACTACAAGCAAAAACGGAAGTGATTGTCTCTCTCCAACAGTGTTTTTTGATCATGTGAATATCTGTTTTTAACTGCTATCCTGGGTGATGTTTTGAATAGACAGCACCTGCTACTATGATCTAATGCAGGGAGGCCCAGTTGAACTTTCCAGAGATGACTGGGAAGCCCTACGTGTCAGGGGAGTCAATGTTGGATCCACAAGTGATGAAGGTGGAAATAATTTATACCAGCCTATTACCACACTGGACAGATCCAGCTCCTCCAGAAGGATCTGGGCAACTCCCATGAAGCATTTGTGGTCCATTCGGCCATAGTCTCCCCAAACTATTACCTGGAAGAACATAAAATTAAGGTTCATTTTGGTCCCCAAATCCATGCTTACAGTGTTATGTACTTAAACCCATGCTCATGTATGTTCACTCTTGCTGTTGTATGTGTTAGTGTAAGGAAAATGTTCTTCTCAAGAGTGAATGATTGCTTCCCTTTCATGGGAAAACCTCATGGCAAGACAGGAGCAAGAGTCAACAAAAGAGAACTGTTTAATGCAATAAGACATTTTGCAAGTCTGAAACCAAGCCACAAGGATGTCTTTAATGGTATTTATAAAAATAAATGCTTAGTGAGTTAGAATGGATTTACAAATACTGGTTAAATTTAAATAAAGATGAAAGTGATTCCCCAAATGATAGCCTAAAATGGGATTAAGAAGAAACTGACCTGAAGGACTTTTCCCTGTGGACTTTCATCAAAAACCAGTGTCTGTTGGTACAGAGGATCAAGGGTCTTCCTTGCAATTCTTGTCTTCTTCTTAGCTATACATGCTCCATTTTCCAGTAAATACACTTTGACATACGGAGCTGCAAACAGAACATCAAGAATGTTATGTTTGGACTTACAGTGGACATCTGAAATGGAGGACAAATGCCTTAAAAGAAAGCAAAGTGGAAAGAAAATGACACACGTTATCCTCATTGTATCTTTGCAACTGTATAATCTGAATACAATTATATTCATAAAACAGATGACACAGCCCACAAGAAATTAATTTGATTTTTATAAACTTTGAATATAATGATCTAAGATGTTACTAACAACAATTGCACTTCACGTCTGTCATTTTAAAAACATTTTGTTTTTCCAGGAATTAGCTGTCACTGACAGCTATTCTGAATTCTCTAAATGCTCAGGGGTCAGAGATAGTTCAAAGCAAAAGGAATTTTTAAAACTCTGCCACTCCAGTGACACAGACATGAATTGCTCTTTCATCGCTAGCTCCTAAGGAGATTGCAAAGTACCAATTTCACTAAATGTTCTCTAAAAGAACTATTCCAGACTTACAATGAGCATTGGTTGGGGTATTGATTCTAAATCTCCTCTAATAATTATTTCTATAAATAACTAGAACTTCAACAAATGTCCTTATGAAATTATAGAATATTATTACCATATAAATTATGCAAATTATTGACTCTGACAGTAATACTAGCACAAGCTGCTGCCTTCTCTTAGCATTATTGTGTACAGTTCTTTTCCATACCTGGGGTAGATTTGGAGCCAGGTTTTTGTGTGAGGCCACGTGCTCTGATGACTTCTACTTCTAACTGGCCTTTTTTATCCACCATTCCAATTTGGATGTCACCTGAGAGGGAGAAGAAAGAAGCCCACATTTTAGAGAAGCAGTACAGCACAGGTGATAGGATATAAGAGTGAGAAAGACTAGTTTGATATTATTCTTCTGCACTACTGTGCTTGTTGCATCTTCTGATGATTCCTTTAGCTTCTCCATCCTTAAACAAGGACAGATGATACATACTTAGGGAGCATAGTGCCATCTCTTGGTATACAGCTCATACCAGCTAAAAAGACATATTTTTTCCATCAGAAGTCTCCACCAAGCACCCAGGTGACGATTTTTTCTGTTTTTATCAATATTCCACACATATTTTTGGTGTGACTAAAATTTCACAACATATTAAAAAAAGAAACTGCTTTCATTTCTAAACAGTCAAACTTGTTTCTTTGCCTGAAGTCTGACAAATGACATTTCCTGCAGAAAAAGGAAACTGCTTACTCTGAGACCAAGCACTGTTCAGATCTAATTCAATAAAATACAAGGGCAGTAAACTATGTGGTGATGCTCTATGCTTTCATATGATGTGGAATCAGCTGAGTAGAAATCTAACTTAGATTGAAAGAGATTACAATAGGCCAATTAGAATAAAAAAGCACAGTATGACATAGGCAGTTAAGTGACACTTGAGCAAATAAATGAACAACATCCATGAAACATGTGGGTACTTATATATTTGATATGTAAGCTCTGATTGTCTAAAAATCCAAATTCACAGATTCATAGTCCTTAACTATAGAATTTTTAGTCTGGATTTAGAGAAACAATATTTTGAAATTAATTGGGCATGAGGTTTTCACATATTTCTCTAACAACACATTAAAGCAGTGTCTATACCTTGGTACATGATGCATGACAGAACAGCAACAAAGATTTTTTTATCAATTAAACTTTGCTTGAATAAACATAGCCATGTTTCACACTGAAAATAGTTCAGAGCAAAAGTGAAAATTCTGACAAGGCTTTTTAAGAGCACATCTCTGTATCGCACATCCAAAATAAAACATGCAACAGGAAACCAGAAGGGGGAGCAATAATCCAAACATTTTCAAATCATCACTAGTGAAAGTGTACCACAGAGCAGGTCTTCTAAAAATTGTTAAAAAACATGGTGGAGTGCTTTTTAGGGGCCAACACTTGAACCTGTAGTAGATAAAATTCTAAAAAAAGTCAGTATAAACATTTCACTAAAGATATCTGCAGAAAAATCTTTAGTTTCAAAACAAGGTTAAAATAAAGAGACAGAAGAATTGCAGACCCCTATATGAATACCAATAAAGCCATTTAGATATTTATTGGACAAATAATCTCACCCATAAATTTTCTTCCAAAATAATAATAAAAACATTAAACTAATAAGTTTGATGTTTATTAATGCTTTAGTAGCAGTAATTTGGATTTACACAGCAAGTTTTGCCTTAGAGGGTCCTCAGAGAATTCTCAAGACAGTTTACCTTCTGCTCATGAGCTGGGAAGGGAATGCTGTCTTTTGCAATTTTTTTTTCTGTTTCTCTCTCCTTTTTCAGATGTGTCTCAGTAGCCCTTCCTAAAGCTGGTTTTCCCATGACAGTTGTACTGAAGCATTGGCCATTTATAATTTCCAGCAGAAGTATCATTACAGTAGGATCAATTGAGGATCAAGGACTCCTCAATTAGCATCCTAAAGCATGTCTAAGAACTGCTTATATATAAGAAAAAAAAACCAAAACAAAAAACTCCAACCCAAATCTTTCCAAAGTTACACAGTCCTGCACTCTTGCACTCCTTACCTAACAACTCATACTCTGTTCATAAAGAAGCTACAGCTAATGCTGCTAAAGGAAATTGCAGAAGGGTCTGGAATGATAGAGAAGATCACAGATAGCCCCCGGCTGTTGTAGAAAAGAACTTTGTGTTTCTCATGACAAGTACTGGCTTTATCAGTGACTGATTATTGGGCATTGCAAATGTTTCCCGAAGTTTCACTTTCTGGAGTTAGATGAACTAAGCTTGGAAAAGTGCAGTTTGGCCAGAAACCCTCAGTCACATCCAATTTAGTTTGTGTCAAGTAAATACAAACTGTGAACAGTTTAGAATTTGCAGTGAGCTACAATTAGAGAAGCAACAATAATTTTGTGTGGGAAGCAAAACCCCTATCTTCAAATTGCAAATAAGATTAGCCAATACCTCAAATAAGCAAATACTGTTTCTCACCCCACTTTGGATGCTGCCACGATAAGAACACTGGTGACTGCAAATAAGACCTTCTTGTTGACAATGAAGGAAGACACTTGGTAAAAGCCCTTTTAGTGCTATAGTCTGGCAGTGGGTGCTTTAGTTAATTGTCTTATTTTTCATTTAACAGAGGAGAACAGATCATTCTTACCCATGGCAGGGGTTGCTAGTGTTTGTCGGCCTACTAACTGTGCAGGTCCCAGTCCATCGAGGAAATCACTGAACTGACTGTCAGCGCCCAGCCGTACTCCAGGAAATATTAAGCTGGAACCAAATAAAAGCTGGTTAAGCATAAGAACAGGATTAATTTCTGTTGTCCTACAGTATTTACCTCAAAAGTACTACTGATACAAAGCAAGTAGCTCAGGATGCAAAACTACAAATCAATCTGCAGTGTCAGGAATAATAAGTTTCCCATGGACCCCAAAGCAGTGTAGAGAAATTCTGCACATCAACTCAAAGTAGTCCATAAAATAGGTCTTGCTAAGGAGGTCTCCAGGAGAAGTGAAGTCTGACAGATAAATAGAGTATGAATGACCTTGTATGAGAAAACATAAAAAGCTTCATGAAATTTAATAGCCTATTCTTCATTAGTGAGTTTTTGATTTACGTATATCCAAACCCCATCTGCATCAGTTAGAATAAACAGGGAAAAAAGATGTATACACTAAATTAATCTGATTGCTGCTGCTGTTTAATGAGGCAGTAAACTGGCAGGTAGTAGAAGTGGTGAGTAGAGCTAATGCCACTCTCTAGCCAAAATATTCTGGCAGACAAATCTGGATCTACAGTTGCTACCCACCCCTCTCTCAGGATACAAAGTGAACTGTAACACATCGACACAGGGCATATGAAAACATTCAAGGCCAGGTTAGACAGGGCTTTGAGCAACCTGGTCTAGTTGAAAATGGTCCTGCCCAGGGCACAGGGTTAGACTAAATGACCATTACAGGTCCCTTCCAACTCAAACTATTGTATTATGCTATAATGTGTGCTTTGCAAGGTACTTTCTTATATTACATAGTCTCCACTTTATTTTTAATAATATTTTATTAATAATAAATTTTAATAATACAGTCGCCAAACAATAACAACAGAAAAAAGCAACACAAAAGAA
>VZTR01026147.1:0-13205 GCA_013400775.1 Chaetops frenatus
TTTTTTCTTTCTTTCTCTTTTTTAATTGGATCAGAAGACAGCAATTTTGTTCTGTGGCTATTATAAAACTTAGGAAATTTTTTTTTTTTTTTGGCAATGAGAAATCTATTTGAAGCATTCCTGCGTGTTTTGAATGTGTCATACACTTTCCCCCCTTCTGGAAAATTAGCAGGAGAATTTGACCTATCCAGTTATAATGGTGCTGTACCTTCACTGCATGGTCCAAAGACAGAATTGTTTCATCTATAGTTTCTGATGATCTCTAGTCTATAATTCTAGAACACTTGCATGTGAGGAAAAGAAAATACACATAGTAAGGAATGGAAAGAGATGAAGTTTGGCTACCTGATTTTAGTATGACCCTGCTCAACTGGACACATTTTCCTTCTTCTAGTGTGCATTTTATTAATACCTTACTGACTCTAGTCACTGTAATCCATCACTTATGGTGCTGGGAGGCTTTTTCTTAAAGAAATTCTCAAGATGAGTGCATAATTACTCTGGAAAATAAAGATGTGCATCTGTGGAAAAGATGAAATGATACAGCTGTCATTCCATACTAAAATCTTGTAGATTTGGAATTGTAGAAATCTTAGTAGATGAAAAATACAGATTCTGTTGCAGAGAATTCTAGTCACTTACGTGGTTTCTTAAGATCTCTATTACAACCTTTCCAGTCATCCTAAAGCTTGAGAGCACAAATATTTGTCATACAAGTGGGGGATTTTTATTCTTTTTACTCAGTGAAAGTGTGCAAAGTTGAACTTTTATGGTGATGAATCTTGAATTCCTTTATTTCTGCAGTACTATCCAAAATAGACATATCTTTAATTGCTGGAATCTAGCCTAAGAGTGCCAGGCAGATTGTTACTTAGGTATTTTGAAACATTAGTTGCAAATTTCATTCTGAAATTCTGAATTGGCTTCTTTTATACTGCTCTCTTATACCAAACCAGCTGATATGCTTTTTTCTTTCTGCCTTATTGTTAAAATAAAAGCTTTAGAAGAGCAGAAGGTAAAAATCAATATGTGTATGCATGTTGCTCAGTGAATTACTTTGTCCAAGTAAAAGACTTGTCCAAAGCCGCATAATTTCCATTGAAAATATCTGGAAATCTGTGCCTTTTTTCTCTAGAGCTGAACTAGTTCCAAATCATACATTTGCAAAATGCCCATAACTTATTTTCCAAGTTCAAAGTCAAACCAAGGTGTAGCAGAAGAAATCAGCTGGAATGTTGGTAAGTGTAGCAAAACATACATATCCAACTAGCCAGTGCTTGATTTGTTGTTCCACCAGAAATTTCTCCAATAATGATGCTGATAGCCAAGTAACATAAGAGCATTTGTGACATGTATATTCAACATTTATACCCAGCTGTCTCCTTTTTATTCTACATCTCTATCCCATATTGAGGATCACAGCTAGAATGTAAGAGGACTTGAGGTTCCACTGAAGGAAATAGTTACACGCTCATACAGTAGAAAAGAGTTAATGCATGGTCTTTGCAGGGAATTCATTCATAATCATACTGTAATTTCATCACCTCATGCAATGAAAACAATTTTCCAGTTTAGGGGATAACCCACAAAAATTCAAAGGATCAAACAAGATGTTTCATTGCATTACTGCCTTTGCTCTTATTAAAAGTTTGTTCAGAGTTAAATTATGATATGAGAATGAGAGAAGATGCATATTCAGCAGAGTTGAAGATAAATGGTGTTTTAGCTGAACAATTGCACTTCCTAAGAAAGTATTCTACTCTCAAGAATATCTTGTAAGGCTAATGGCCTTACATCATTGAAGACAATATTGTCTGAAACAGTAGAGGAATTGCAATAGCTGCAGTATTTTCTGGACTTCAGGGCAGAATTCTTTTTAGCCATTACTTACCATGACCAGAAGTGAGTACCCTGCTTTCTCTTGGTTGGAGATGCCTATTGAGCAATAATAAGATAAGAATGATGATCAGCATACTAATTTAGTTCTCTTTTTTGACTGTCACTGATAAGAACTATTAGAGCCTTGAAGTCATGTCCTTTTGAGTTGTGTACATTGAAAGCAGGTATGTTTTCCTGAAATATTTTAAATATTGAAAAGAAAACCTAAATTCAAATAATAATTATTGAAAGTAATAATTTTAAGATGCTTTTGTTTTAAATCATGCCAGCCTTGAATTATGACCATCTCAAACAGAATATTGCTGCTTTTTGTCTGGCCCCATGTATCAGAGCTAGTTCTATCCATTCTTTATGTATTTCTAAGAAGTTTTCTATACGTGCACACTTCTTGTATGCAATTCGTGGAGAAAGTTGCTGGCAAATCTTAAGTTTCATTTTCAAGTCTGAAGAGACTAGTAACTTCATCTCCCATGTGGATATTATGTGGGACTGAGAAGTGAAATTTGATAACACTAAACAATAGGTACTCTAATGAATATGAGTATTTTAAATTTCCCCAATCTTGAAAATTTAAAAAGGCTACAATTTCCCACATACCCTAGTGTTTAAAAACAGCATCAACAGTAGAGTTGAAGTCCTTGACAGCTGGGAAAATAACATCCTCCTCAACAGGCTGGAAGCTGTCAAGTGATGTGTTTCCAATGTGGAAATTTCTGTGTGAAGCTTCTCCATGGGTTGCTCCTGCCTTGGCAGAGAGCTGTGTCAGAAAAGGTATTCTCAGCATTTTGTATGACAAGAGGGAGGAAAAATCTAGCACTCATGTCTTGGAGGGTAAATGAGCAGAGTTGTCTGTAGCATTTAGTCACAAAATGAAATTAAAAAAAGAAACACCCAAAAAAACCCACACCGGACCTAACAGTGGTTTCTATCTCTGCCTACTTGAACTTTTAATCTGTGAAATATAAAATAACAAGTGACAGGATGTGCCGGCTTAGGACAAATTTGGGAGGAAACCTCCAAAAGGGGTGCCTCTGGAAAGCAAATCCAAGCCGCCCCTCCCCCCAAACTGGTTTGGGAAATAGATTTCCTTGAAGAAAAGTGGAAAAAAATATTTATTTAAGAAAACAAAACACCCACAGGCATAAAGAATGAACAAATCTACACAATAAACCTTCTTGCCATTCTGGAGAGGTGGCAAATTCAGAAAAGTCCTTTCAGTGGGTGTGTCTTCAGCTCTTCTCTGTCTTGGGCCCGGCATCCTGGCTGCAATGCAGTTTGGGGGGCCCCCGGGTGATGGTCCTGGCATCCCCCAGATTGAACAACAGCAGAACAGTCCCAAAAAAACCTTTGGCTGCAGCTTCAGCAGTTCAACAGGAACCCAGCACGAGCAAAGCAGGAGCCTCCTGCAGGAGCAGCTGAAGGAACCTTCTGGTGAGAGCTTTTATGGGGTTTGTGGTGGGTTCTGGTTGGCTCCAGCGTAGGTGAGGCCAATAATGAGGTTGGTTCAGGCTGGTTCCAGCACTTGCTCTCAGATCCAGTCTTAAAGGTACAAAGCTTATTTCTGAACTAAACAGACGAATGGGGATAAAAGCATCATACAGTCAATCTAGGACACAGGAAACATAACATCATTATACCTAGAATTACCTGCAGGTATGAAGTGTGTCTTTATAATAAATCAGTGGTATTTTCATTAAGCCTAAATTTTAAACCCAAGATGGTGGGGAATCTTGCCAATATTTTCCATTTAGGTTTTCTGAAGATAGATTAAAGAACCTATGTTGTGAGCTGCTTTCTGGAAGTTCCGAGCTCTGAAACTCTCAACAGATTGGTCAAATGTACAATTTCAGTGTTCTGTGCCACACAAAACTTATTTTATTCAGAACTTGAAGAAACACTAGGATGTAGCTTGCAGATGAGAGTTATTGAGGAGGAAAAGTAGCATAAGGATCTGCTAGACATATTTAGAAATTGCTTTCTCTGTTTCTCATACATCTGTTTTAATTATTCTGTGGGGACCTTCAGAACCAACAGTTGCACATATGTTGTCCCTGAAACTTAACATTATTTAAATGTCTTTCTAAGTAGACCCATGATTAAACAAATAATGGGATGCCAAATAAAGCAAATATTGCTGTATAGACTTTGTTCAGTCATAGATTTACCTTGAAAGATACACAATTTTTAATTGTGCTTCACTTTTTATTCCCGTGTACAGATTTCTGGAAAATTTCCTGTAGCAATCAGAGGTCAATCAAATAAAACACTTGATCAAAATACATGGTTAATTAGTGAGTTCTGTTATTTTCACTTGAACTACTCTAACATCAATTAAGGCTTAGAGATGCAAAGTATCTGAGAATAATGTAATATTGAAGCAGCAAGGCTTGTGTTTTAAATTAGTTCTGGATAATGCTGCATTCACTAACTATTGCTGTCAGCTTTCAGTTCCTCGGGGAATGGATTTACACCGAGTACAGGGCAGAGCCCAAAGGTGTTGCATCAATCTGTAGCACTCCCACCAGAAGTGTATACAAAGTCTAATAGCTGAAGAGAAATCAGATTCTGTACTTGTCTGCATAATAAATTCTACACTCATAAATGCCCAATCTCCTAAGTCCCCTGTGTGGTCTTCCAAGCCTTGGTCCTGCCTCCTGTGTTGCTTTCACGTCTACTGTAAGTGTCTGTGTGATGGTGGGCAGGGAGGTTGGGCTTTTTTGCATGGTCCTGGTAAAACCTGACCCAGAAATGCATGAGATTAAAGGAGAGGCTTCTTTTTGCTATTTCAAAATATGTGATAGCTACACTTTTATTATTTGTTACACAGATCTATGGTCTCAAACCAGGGCCTGTTTGAGCTTGCTGCTGTGTAGGTACAGACCAATTCAATGGGTGTAGCTGCCTTAGCGGAATGGTTGTTCAAATGGAAATGGAGCTTTTGCAGAGTTTAGCTCCAGGTTATTCCTCACCACTTAAACTCAGCAGATGGGGAACAAAACAAACCTGCAAGGAAAGTGTTTACAGAGAGGTGATGCAATGATTCAACTAATTAACTTTTATGTAAGTTAATAGAGCTTTGTTGAGCCTTTGATTTCCCATTAAAAAACCCAACCACATAACCCAAAAACAAAACAACAAAGAAACCCCAACCTACTTTGATACCCTTTATCCTTTGGGAGTTTTGATATCCAGGGCAGTAAGTCATTGAATGCTACCTCGGGGGTGGGAAAGAAACAAATTTATCTGGAATGTGTCCAGATGTCAAGAGAAACATTTCTGGTTTGCATTGGTGTTTTGTTTGATAAATGATCTGCCTTATCTCCCCATTCTTCTATTGGTAGGAAATCATTGTTTAATGCAAATGTTTTCTTCTGCTGACATGGCTTAAGAAAGCTGGAATTCATTTCAGATGGCTTTGGCATTTATTGCCTTTTTTTACAGAAGTGAAAAAACAGTTTTAAAATCAGTTGTTTTGTTGAGATGCGTTTGAGGTCTCAGCCTCTGAAAAGGGATTGTGATTTAAACTGCCCCTGAAGAACTTAGTCTAGATTTTTCTTGTTACTACTTTAGGAAACCTTCATATTCAAAATGGGGTAACTGTTAGACTTGCTTTGCACCAGAGGTCCACCTCATTCAGTGTCCTGCCTGGCAGTGTCTCTATCACATGCTTCATTAAGGTTTTCTGGAGTTCTCTTTTGTAGCGTATAGCTAAGGCATGTCCTGAAGAGGGACAAATCTCGGAAGATGAATAAGCCTATGTGTTATCCTAAACCGGACTTTTTACTGAGGCAATGTATTTGTTTTTCAGACTGAAGGAAATAGCATAAACTTACTAGAAGTATTGGTCTCACTATGACATTTAGTAAGGGCCTGTCTCTTAATGTTAATGAAATGTACTGGACAGAGCTCATTTCCTGCAGTATTGCAATGATAGATGCCTTGGTGGTGTTTTCTTCATGTTGTATCCTAGCTTAGGGAATGTTCACTGAGTTTCCTCTAAACCAGTTAAAAGCTAATCATGTCAAAAAATTTACAAGTCTGTATTGTAGTGTGAGCTGACTTTGCTGGGTTCATTTCTGAGTCTCAATATGAAATAATTTTGTAATATTCCTGTTTATAAAAAGGATGTTAATTTTTTTTTAACTTTCTGTATAGGTTTTTTTTTTTACTTTTATTCATTTATATTCTTTTTTGGTGAAGTGAGGTGAGTTCTTTTCGTGTAACAGCAAGAAATGCATATGTGCAAGAAATTAACATTGTTGCTTCTTGTCTGTAGATAAAATGACAAGAAGCAGCATGTTGTACAAGTTGGATGTAAAATGGTTTTAGCATCATAAACCCCAAAGCAAAGATTTTCTCACCCTATGTAAGAAAGTACAAGGCTAAATTCCACCCCTTGCTGCATTTAGGGAAAACTGTAGTACCTTAGCACAGCCTTAAATAATAACTATGCAAAAAGAGCAATGCAGATGCTTGAATATGTAAGACCTAATTTTAACATAGACCCATGGAGACAAGTTTTCTACTCAGCCTTGCCAGCTGTACATATGCTTAGGTTTTCTGAGCACGAGGGAGCAGAGTCTGCAGTAAAGCTAATAGAAATCAGTTCTCCTTGATTGTGCTGTGTTGATTCCAGAGCTGCCAAAGCCTTGAAAGGTGGCCTTTATGAAAGCAAGAGTTTTCTGTTGGTTCCTAGAGGAATACCCAGGTAAGAATATAAAGGCTGTTATGCATTCTTCACCAGTTAGGAGCTGTTTTTCAAAGACTATGGAGAAGCTATGTGATAATTTACCTTTTGAAGAAGGGGAGAAAAAAGTACTTACCTGGGTGAAAAAAGAATAAGGGCAGTAGGGCTTTGTTTTCTGATTGTAACTATGAATTTCAGGTCAGATAAGGACATTAGGAAATGTCCCAGTCATACTTGAAGAAATTATTTAAAGTACCCTTGTTACTTTCCTTTGGTGTATTTTTAGCCTTTCTGTCATTATGTAAGCCCCTAGAATGATTAAGAGTAGAGTTCAGACCTCAGTCTCTGCCACCTGAGAATGCTGATCCAGCAGTCCAAGCTAGAGTCCTGGTGTTTCTTCCTGTAGTGTGGAGTGGTAAAGAGCAGTCAGGTCCTGAGTGGGGCATCACTCCTCACAAACTATTCCACCAGCTATCCCCTTCCATCCTGCTCCTCTTTGTAAAAATAACTCAAGTCTGTAGCAAGGGTTCTGCTGCTTCACAGTTCTGATTGCTTTTAGCAGAACTGTTTGGGTGTTTTTCATCTTCACCATTGCATTTGACAAGTATTCCACCCCAATCTGGCGGCTCAAAACAGTGTCCAAACATGCAAAGGATATTATCTTCAAAAACTGTATTTCTATCAGCAGACCCATAAGGTCTTTGGTGCACAGATTACTTGGGGTTTTTCCTCCATACTCTGTCTCATGAATTCACTGCATGTGATGAAGGACAACAAGAGTGTATCCTTCACTTTCTTAAAATATCCAGGTGCCCAGCATGCTGGCTCCATCTCTATAAGAGTAATGTAATGCCTGTCACAAGCAATAGAAGGTAAGGATGTTTCACATGCTCTTAGTTTAAAAAGAAAAAAGGAAGTTTAAAACATGGTTAGAAAATACTTGAAGGTTGGGGAGAACAGGCAGGGAATAGTTAATTGTGGAGAAGAAAAGTAATCCCAGTTTAATATAGAAATAAGGTCGACAGGTGAGCCCTAGAATAGTGCTACCCAAGCAACCCATTACAGGAATTTTGGGAGCAAGAGGAACGGACACAAAGCACCTATAAGCCTTCCGAGCACATGTGGTAAGCATGCTGTCTGTGTTTCAGTGGTTATGCAGAAATTCATCTTAAGTGGTAAAAAATAAAAGCAATAAAAGAACAGGGACATATCAGTCAGACCTAAAGAAGAAAGCAGCATAACAGATTGGCTTAAGTTTAATGAGTTATTGAGAATCCCCTGTGGTAGTGTTCACAGAGTTGCAAAATTGGTGAAATATAAATCCAATGCTGTTATTAACATTTCAGTCATTCTCATGGGGAACGGGTCTTAGTTTTTCAGTGGTGCACTTGTGAAATAACAAAATCTATTAAACCCTCACTTTTGTCAAATCCTGCCAGGTAAAACCTAAAACACATTTTAGAGAAACTGGCCTTTTAAATTTATGGCAGAAACCAATCACAGGAAATTGCCCTCACTAGTACCATGTGCATTAACTGTGTTATGAATCAAAATCACTATCAGTTTCTTTTTGAAATGTGAAGAATGCTGTTTTAATACAGTGCTTAATTTTATTTTTCTGAGTTGTAAAGATTCCTCCCTACGGGGATGTGGCATTGGGGTGAATGGTTTGCTGAGAAAGGTTTTACAAATTCTCACCAGGTCAGTAGTAATGGGTTGGAATGAACCTGGAGGACTCCTGTGAGACACTCATAAAATACCATCAATTTTGTGTACTTCTTTCTTTGAGGTGTGGATGGACTTCACTTCCATCTTAGTTGTAGAGTGCTGAAGCACCTTCAGCAGAGGTTACATCCTTAAATTTCAGTCTTTGCAGGGCAGCTGATTGCCTTCAATGACTTGTGCTCAGATACCACAAATTGCAGTGGAAAGTAGACCAGGCAGTGAGTCCTCCAGGTTTGAGCCTGTTGAGAGTATCACAGAGAAATCCTGACAGTCTAAGCCACTGCTTACATTAGAGTGTTAATCCTAAAGGATCAGCAGAATGGAAAAACAAAACAGCCAAAGAAAACAGTGCCGGGCTTCCCTTCCTCCCCAAAAGCGTGCATTTGTCCAGTGCTTCACATGTCTGGCACACAACCAGTGGAATTTTGGGGGTTTTTTCTCTGGGTGGTTATTTTAACTGCATAAACTAGGGAGGGTGAGAAGAGGTTCACAGCAACAGGCAGACAGGTCAGGAGGAGGTTCTATGGCTTTCTCATTATTATGAATTTTTGAGACAGCCCATCGACACTCAGGATACCTGGTTATCTTTCTGTTGTAGGTTTTAGGCAAAGAAAGTTAATTGGAAATATTTGTTTCCTGCTCTAAAAATATTTGGCGCTTGCTGAAGTCTCTCACTGATACCAACTCTACAGTTCTTAAAATTTAATTCTCTTTTTAGTGATGTGAACCTCTTTGCAGTGACTCTTTCTCTACATTATTTTGTCCCTGCATAGTTTGTCCCAAAGAAGAAATCCTCAAGTTAAGTAGATTCACCTTGGTGGTGACTGGTGAGGGGTCTTCTGTACGCTTGGGAGGAATTGGCTGGTTCTCCCCTTGAGGCCACTGTGTACAGGAGGACCTGTGCTGCAAGAACTGAAACAAAACAAGCTTGAGGGGGCAAACCATAAGAGCCACGTGTTACTGCCTCCCAAGCACCTGATAAAAATGTACCGAGGTTTTCTCATTGCTGAGAACAGCTTGAAAAGGCTCTTCTTCGCCTCAAACCAGCAGCCAGAAAAATTGAGACCAGATGATGTAAACCAACATTGTTTTAGCTCAAATTGTTTTTACTCTACAGTTTGTATCTTTTTCCTCTTTCTTTCTTTAACACATTGTGGTTGCAGCCCCAGAAGTTGCTCCTGATTTAATATTTCTGTAATAGGGAATAGGATGAAATCCTTCAGATCAAATTTTTCTGTTAAATAGCCTAGCAGAGGTGCAGAGCTCTTGATTCTGCTTATTAGGATTTGCATTTGTTTTGCAGCAGCTCATGGGATAACATGGGAAGGAAGGCCTGGCAGATCTAAATACATAACAAAAAGACAGTTTGGGTAGGATTCATGTCCCTTAACAAGGAGTATGTTCAAGGGAGGTATCTAAATCTGACCTAATCCTCTTAGGCCCCATATTCAGACAAAAGAACTAAGGAGACACTTCAAGGCTTTAAAGAAGAAATACATTTTCCATATTATGATGGTTAGTTTAAGGGTAGATGAGCTACTGTCATCTCTTTTCCACACTGACTTTAAAGAGAATTTAGAGTAAGTACCTCAGATGTAGATGCTTATACTCTACAGTGGGTTCGTGGGGTGAGATGAATACATGCAAAAGAAATTTTTTTGTTTCTAATCTTGGTAACTCTACTGCTATTGTGTTATTTGGGATTAATAGCACTATAAGTGAGAGTATAATGTGATTTTCTCACTCAATTCTTAGTTTAAGAATTCTCTGTCCTTACTGCACTTAACCAAACCCAGTCTTAACCTGTGGCTTGAGACCCTGATTCTTCAGTGGTCTTACAACCATGTGATAACAAAAAATTTTCCAAAAATCTGAGTAGCATTATATGAAATCTCTTCAGTGTTTTGGGGTTTGTGATTTTTTTGAAAGAAAAAGAAAACTGTAAGTTGTTTTTTCTATAATACTTAGAATAAGTTACTACAGAATTAAATGGCTTTTTTGATTTTTTAGTTCCAGCTAGAAACTTTCATGGATGCGTCTTTTGGATTTTCTTAGCTCTTTGTTTTGAATCAAATGAAAACATTTTATTGTAAAGGTAATAAAAGGAAAAAACGTGTGGCTGTCAGAGTTCAGGCTGCAAATGAAGTGCTTGATTAAAGTCCTGTTTTTTCTTCAGTCTGACACCCAAGCAGCTGCACATGTCCCTGTGATGAAAAGAGAGACTACCAGCCCTCAGCTGGCCTGCGTAGGGTGCTTCTCCACACTGTAGCTGTCAGAATATGAAGATGAAAAACAAAAAAGAAAGGTTTTATCATGGTTTTGTTTTTCTTACGGACTTCGCGCTTTTCTTCACTGCTTGTACTGATGAATGAGTTATTAGATACCGTGTTTTTCTTCTGTTCCCTGGTGAACGCTGCGATGTTGCTGGTTTTAATGAAGTAAAATGTGTGTTTGTTCACTTAGTACCATGTTTTGAAACAATTCTCCACTTCAAAGGTGGAAATAAAACACTGTTTCATTGTATTCTTTAAAATTAGTTTCCAGATTGAAGTGTTGTTTTGCTCTGACAGTTGTTAAAACCCGCATTTCAAATACTCCAGGAGAGCAGCCTATGAAATAGCACTGCAAATTTTTCCAAGTCAAAGCTTTCCTGAGGAAATGGGTAAAAAGTTTTAAGGTCTTTAATGGTTGATGGAGGGGTAGAGGAAGATCCAGGTTCTAAGTGGCTAAACACACTATGTGATAGCATCTTTTGTTCTATCAATTGGAGAATGGTCTAGTCCACAACCTGGAGAAATAAGAACGTAAAAGTCATTTTTACTCTTTGAATATCAGAAGGCATTCTCATTCAATTAGTACTTCACTATAAGTTGAGCAAATACATAGAAACAGCAAATGCTAAGGCACAGCCCTACAGTTGTTTATGTATGAAGAGATGGCTTTTATGGATGTAAACAGAGTGTGAGAATTAAATGCATGCCCAACTGTGTGTTAGAGACAAAGATGTACATCAAGAGTCATCTCAGTTAGGAACTGTTGTACCTCTCGTTTCCAGTTTCGCTTGCTTGTAGGTTATGCTGGGTAAGGATTTGTTGGATGTTATACACATATTTAACCTGATGTCCTAGTGAGGTGAGCATATGATGATACTTGAAGGTGAATGAATATTGTTCCAATATATAATCATCTTTAAGCTATGTGGATAAGCACAAAAGAGGTGCTGCAATGATCTGACAATCAGTGGATTCAGTTATGTGTATGTAGGTCCTTGCAGATGTGTGTGTATTGGGTTATGTGCACAATGGTTTCAGGACAGCCCCTTCACTCTAGCCACCTGAGTGCTTAAGATATGGATTTATTCACATTACTGCTGTGTATCACTGAAGTCAGACACTGTAAATAGTAATTACACCTCCCATGCATCTTTTCCTCATGCTCTATTTTCCACTTCATCAATACACTCAAGTAGTGGTATCTCAAGCAATCATTTCTTCAGTGTCTTCGCCTGTTCAGCATGTCTTGATTCCATGTCTTGCATACAAATATCCGGTGAGAATCTATTGCATTTCCTTCTAAATTGTTTTGTCTACATTATTAAATGACAAAGTGCCTGCAAACCATAATTCGCTGTAATGAAACTTCAGTTAAGTACCATTCTTATAAGCAAACTGCTGTCTTGAAGGACTATTTTAAGCTGTCTCTGCTTATTCCTGTGAAAATCTGTGTGACCTTTATTTGGAGAGTACCCTGACCAAAGAATCTGATGCAGTCAGGGGGAGTCCTGCAAGAAATCACACTCCTCAGAGCATGCATCTGTGGTGAGCAATTAATTCACACCCTTTCTTCAGCAAACAAATCAGTTCGTGTTGAATGTGCTAGACTGATCCACAAATTTTGGGTGAATTTCTAGACGTACTGAAATCAAAGGCTAAGTTTCTTCCACTAACTTCTGTAGGGCCAGATTTTTATCCTTGTGTGTTCTTAAGAGAACGGTTTTTTTAGGTTCATGATACCAGTGACATTTAAACACCTGATCTTAAGATTTCCATCTGAGTTCTTTAGCCCAACCAACTCCTTTCCCCAGCCAAAAAAGGCATGTCATAGAAGTAAAATAAAATATTTAAAGAATAAATGACTGGAGCAACTTGTTGTGAAGTAAGTTTCGGTCAGATTATGAGTCCTAGTTTATAAGCTGAGATGCTGCTGTTATTTCTGATTTTCAAATGGAAGTTGATTAGCTTCTGTGGTTCTTAATAGCACTAAAAAACCCTGAAGTGTCTTGAATGAATGAGTGATGAAGTAGTGCAGTATTGCACTGTATTCATTACTCAGCTATTACTCAAAACCAGCTTGATTATTTATTTTCCTACCTTCTTCAAAAAGGGGAGAATACAAAATTATTGCTTATACCTTGGAAGTTACTAGTGATCTTGCTTGCTCAGAAGACTGTAAGGGGTTCTGTGATTCAGCTGTGTCATTTATGTCAGGCAAATTTTTTGCTTTTCTGTGACTTTAGCATAATCCATGACTACAGCATATTCCACTGATTTTTCCACTGTATTTTTTTCTCCTGAAGTTCGTATGAAAGGATATGCTGTTGACTGAAAGGCGCACCAAGCTGCAGTTTTAAAGCAGTATTTGGACTTCACTTGTCTTTCATTACTTAAACTGATATCAAACCCAGGATAACAAGAGGGGTCAATCAAAAAACTTCCAATTATAAAGCAACCTTTGTTCAGCTCATTGAGAAATCTTATGTCAGTTTAAGACACAGTTTTTCAGCAGAATTGTTTTTTCAGTTGAAATCTCTCTAGAAGTTGTTCAGCAGTACTAATCAGGTAAGGTAATATTGGATTTTCTTTTGTTACACATTTATATATAAATATACAGTATC
>VZTR01026149.1:0-29948 GCA_013400775.1 Chaetops frenatus
GTGGTGGAAGCATGAGCGATGATCTCCCCTTCAATGGGTTTTTTGGAATCTGCAGTGACACATTAGCTGCGTGCTGTTACTGGGAACATGATCAGTAAAAGAGCTATTTCTCATAAAGAAAACTGGAAGAGGGAAAAGTGATATTTTGTTTCTTCACAAGTGCCCTTAACTCACAGACTCTGAAGGACCTTGCGATGCCTGTGACTCATTAAGCTTTTGTAAGCATGGGAGAGACAAACTGTGACCATGGTGTTGGTGGGTGGTTGTTTCTCCATCACATGGCCAAGAAGCTCTGGAGGGACCTAGAAGGGATACATGGCCTTGTATTTCCCAAGGAATCTGTTACTTTTATACCTGAAGAGTTAGGATACTTACCCTGTTATAAAACACATAACACAAGCATAAAGATGTGTAAATCCAAGCAGAACACAAATATAATATGGTGTCTTACATTTTTTCAGCTATTCCATTAAGGCTTATCCTACAAGTGTTTATTTCAACTTACCCAAACCAAGGGGAAACCCAACACTCCAACCTTTGCCCTTCATGACAGCAAAAGAACACAGGAATACAATTTCTATCCCAGTACTACTACTGGGTCATTTCTGCAGCCTCAGTTGTTATTATAGCTCAAAATTTGTTCCTTGGAATTTAACAATTTCACTTTGTGAAGTGCTGTTATTGTTGAGTGGATAAAATATGTATTTATAAAAAGGAAAGGCATAATTTGCTTAAAATTTGTTTGATGGAGTTGATCCTGTTTCTTTAAAATTCCATTTACTGCTGAGGTCAGCTTTATTTCCATGAGGACTCAGCAACCAACTAATGAAAAAATAAATTGCACATAACAGAATAAAATCTAATTGTTTTCTTTTTTTTGAAGGAGAAAGAATCCCATTTGGAGCTAAGGATGCTCAATATCCAAGGGGAATCAGGTTAAAACAGGTCTTTTATGTCTGCCTATTTCTCATTTGGAAGTTTATAAATGCTAAATCATTCTGCTATCCTACAAAGAAAGAGAAAGGTCTCCAGTTCTCTTCCATCTCTTCAAAATTAACCAAGAAGTGTCCTCCAAACTCTGGCAAGCCATGTATCAGAAGCATTTTTCTCTCAGAAGCAAAAAAAAAAAAAGGATGCATTTGCTGTCAGTCGGACTTGATGAAATCCATGAGGTTATTTAGTTTTAAATGGGGACAGAATTTGAGCAGAAATTAATTTTCAGACACCTGGTAATTTTTCAGTATGTTTCTGTTACTTCCTGCAGGTAAAATGTCTTTATTTACTTGATTTTTCCAATTCCCTGCTTGCACCTGCTGGTTTCAATTCAGCTTTAGAGTTTCCCCTGGCAGCTGAGAGGCTTCTTTTCCTTGTAGTGGCCAAAATGCAGGTGAAACAGGCACATGCCAGGTCTGTGTTACATCAGGAGAGGGTGCTCAAACCTAGAAAGCCATGAAGATCCTCTTCCTTGGCATTTGTGCCACTCCCACCTGTAAAACCTCAAATCCACACTTACCACAGCCACACTGAAACTGCTTTCTCTCCCTGCAGATTTGCTGACCAGCTTTTTATAGCTATGCATGACAAATATTAAAAAAGTATCATTCTAAGCTGGTGCAGAAATAAAAAACAGCTTGACTGGGCATGGGGTCAAAGAGATTTCTTATACCTACCCGTAGAGTTAAACTTCCAAAAGCATTTGTATTTGCCATCAAAAAACACTTAAGCTGATCCAATATTCTAAAAACATTCTATCAGTACATTTTCCCTTCTCATGCAGATGTTTATAAGTGAACATGATTATTTTACAGTGATGCAAAAAGTTTGTCACCATTTCCAGCATCAGCAGACAAATCAACCCAAACAAATGGAGTGCAAACTCACATGGACTTGAACCTAAAAGGTTCCATTTTCTTCTTGTTCCTTGGACATATTTTTCTTCATTTCTTTCCAAAAAGACAGGAGTCAAGAAAACAGGATCTGGAGGCTTTAACATGCAATAGCTGGAAGCAGCTGAGCTCTGCCTGCTGGCAAGTTTTATTATTGTGTTGTTGTGCTTCTCCTCACAACAACCACCACTTCTACAGACACAATATTTACCAAACATCACCTCCTTTGAAATTAAACACCCATAACCCTGAAAAACACCAAATCCCGTGGCTGTATGCACTGATGAGACCTGAGAGAAAACAAGGACTGGTTAGATGGGACCAGTCATATTGCAAGAGCATGGGAAGCACACTGGTGAAGGGCAGGAAAGCCCAAAGAGCTGAGCACAGATTGCAGTTGCAGGGGGCACCTAAATCAGTGTGCCAGCAGAAACCCAGAGTACACAGCAGCAGAGGGAAGGCAGACAGACAGCAGAGCACTGACAGCCACCAAGGAAACAGCACAGACACCCAGGAAACAGAGTAGAGGAGAAGCACTCCAGCTTCTCCCCACATCAGCAACCCTACTAGAAGCAGCATCAGCATGGGGGGGCAGGCAGGCTCAACCCTCAGCCTTCCTGATGGCCAGAGGTATTGGGTTGGCCGTGAGCAGCTGCCAGAGACTTCTCATAGTCCTGTGGGAAATGGTTCCTGGAAATATCCCAAAGCTGCTGGAGGGACTCTTTAAATGGCAAACACAGGGTGCACTCCCC
This sequence comes from Chaetops frenatus, assembly GCA_013400775.1. Classification (NCBI taxonomy): domain Eukaryota; kingdom Metazoa; phylum Chordata; class Aves; order Passeriformes; family Picathartidae; genus Chaetops; species Chaetops frenatus. The sequence goes on from VZTR01026149.1 coordinate 2,639, forward strand.
ACCCTCCATTACCACACTGTAATTCCCGGGCAAACAGCTCTGCTGCAGGAAGTAGGAAAGCTTCCCAGGTCCTTGGCTTGATCTTCAGCACAAACACAGTTCCTGAAGTCCAGGCAGCCAGGGCAGCATTCCTCAGAGACAGGAGAGCAGGACTGAGCACAGGAACACTGTGACTGGGACATGTATGGCCCAAGAGGATAAAAGCCTCCTTGGGAATCATTTGTGCTCTGATGTACCTGCAGACCCCAGCAGTCACTCTGGTTTCTTTCTCTAGGAGCAACATGGGTCTTCAGATCAGAAGATGCAAATGCACACAGCCACACTCTCAGCCGGTGGAAACCAGCCCAGCTGGGGGAGGAGATTGGTTGATGGGAGGTGCAAACCTAGACAAGAGCATCAAATATTTCCTTCACTCTCCTACCTGGAAACAAAGTGCTGACTTGGCACTTGAAGACAGTATCTCAGGAGCTCTTTTGCCTGATAGATAGCAGATAGACAGCTAAAGTACTGCACAATTAGTGAGTTTATGACATAGAAAATTGATGACAAAGTCCTTCAGTAAAGAACATGTGATCAGTCTTTGTTTACCAGTGACAAAGGAAACAGCAGGTCCTGAGCATGGAACCTCCTGGCTGGCAGGACAAGGACCTGGTGGCACATTCCCGCTGCTTGTGCTGGGAGCACAGAGGAGAGCCAAGCCCTGAAGTCAGCTCCTGCATAGTTACAGGAGCACCTGCAGGCTCAGAGGGACTTGCTGACACCCAGCTGCAACACGCTAAAGGGAAGAGCCAAACAACACTGGACTGTGGAATTCAACTGCTCCTGCTCGCTGCTGCCGGGCCAAGTCAGCTACAGCTTTGCTGTACCTGCAGCCAGTTTGGGAAAGGTGATGTCAAGGAACCCAGAGGGAACAGGCAGGAAGGTGGAAAGATGAAACGCTTCAGCCTGAAAATCCTAAGTGATATTCCAAGGTCTCACTAAAGGGTTAAATTAGCTGTAAGCTCTTCTGGCCTTATTTGCTGCCTTCAGACAAGCAGGACAGATAACATCACCCTTCTGCATTCCAGTTTTCCCCCTGAGCAGAGACATGGGCTTCATGTCAGCAAAGAAGCTGAGATTGCCCCATTTTTGGGGGTATGTATCCAATTTCCATTATATCTCAGAGTCATCTGTCCCTGCACCTGTGTGAGACATGTTGACTGTCATCTCTGCTGCTGGAGGTGACAAGCTCTCTGAGGCAAAAGATACTCCCAGCCCTTGGTGTTGACCATCTGTGTCAGAACCTTTTTCCTCCTCCTCTTCCTCCTCATTCTTCTGCAGATCTTGGTCACTGTCATCATCATCATCATCATCATCATCATCTGCTGCTGCTGCATTGTTCTCAATCACTTCAACCCTCTCTCCAGCCTCGGGGTCCACATCAGTCTTAAACCAGACAGCTTTGTAGCCGTCATCTGCCACGTGCCTGTCTGTCTTAAGGATTGACTTCACTTCTTTCTCCTGTCCAGCCTCTTCTTCCTTTTCTTCCTTTTCTTCCTCTTTCTCTTCCTGGTTGAAGATGACAGTGGAAGCTATGGAGCCTTTTGGGAGACTCTCTGTTTCCTCTGCACTGGAGGAGTGCAAGGCAATTGCTGGCTGCTCTGGCACAGGAACCTCTGCCTGGACACTGCTGGTTTCTGATGTCTCACGCTGCTTGATGCTCACATATGGCTGCTCATCTTCCTGGTAATATTCGTTCTGGTGACCACCAGAGATTTCCTTGGAGAGCTACAGCAGGAGAGACACATTGTGATTGTAGTGACAGGAAAAGAAATGGGTGGCAGGAGGGAAGGGGTGGCTGCAGTGACTGAGTTCCTGCTTGGGAAAATTCAGCTTGGTTTGCAGTTAGACCTATTTGAAGCCAGGGAAAGATCCAGATCCCTGGAATAGACATTTTTTATTGGCTCCATTTCTATAGTTTTCTCAGATAAGTGGGCTTGTTCTCCAGGAGAGCAGAGCACCAGCACCACACACTGATTTGTATCCACCCCACCCTGCAGTGGGATTTCCCTCACTCAGGGTGAAGGACTTTTTTTACTCGCTTGAGCTATGTGCTGTGGACTCATGTCTAGACTCCTGGCAGGCCAAGCCTATGGCACAGACCAGCGTCTGGTCAGACAAATAACACCCTCAGCTTCCCAGTGACCAATCTGCCAGGGACCTGAGAGGTCCAAAACTAAATAGCTCAGGTGTCTGAGCCCAGGCTTTGGGATCAGGTGTGAAGGGACCGTCCTCTCCTTTGACTATGGAGGATGATCAGTGGTTTGTGCCACAGACAGGTGTTTTTTGGAGACCATTCCTGATGTGTGACACATTCATCCCAGATTTTGTGCTCCATGGAGCTGTGGTGCTCTCCTTACCAAGTCTGCTCATCATCCACCAGACATCTCCAGCCCCAGGGGCAGAACAAACAGCGGCAAATACCACCAAAGTGATGCCACCTCTGCAAACATCATCTCAGGAGTGATTTACCACCTTCACACAAATGTATGGTACTTGGGCAGCTCATCCATACTTTAAAGCCTCCTCAGATCCCACTTTCTAACTCACAGAAGTTCAGGTACAAACAAGGCACTTACCTTTTTCTTCATCAGGTATTTGACAGGTTTTCCATACCATCTACTGGATTTCCATACCAGCACTCCAAGGAAGACTAAGGCAATTAACAGCAGTGCTGCTAATGTGCCCCCTAAGACAGCCATGTCCTGAGCAGAGTACATCTTGTCAGAGGGGGTCACAGCTGTGAGGAAAACAAACCAGTGTTACAAAGCCTAAAACAGCATTTTCTAACACAACTCTTCACTGTGGGAGAAGCTCCAACTCGGTTTTGAAGGGAAAGGAAGCATGCTGTGCTGCAGAATGTGACAGTGATACATCTGATACCACAGAAAATCTTTTTTAGCTGTCCTAAAAGCAGAGGGCTTCTTATTTTATTACACAGAGTATTGTCATTTCCAATAAATTCCAATGAAGCGGAAATAGCAGCCATTGACAGGACAGTGACTTTTACCCTGTGATTTAACTAAGTTAATAAAAATACCTGACTGCATCAGGCAAACGGATGCTACATGGAGTAAAGCTATTTAGGTCTTTGACTTTCCCACTTCACCCTTTTACCCCAGAATGCAAAAATGAGGTTTGTTTGTACATCTGTGTGTGAAAACGCAAAGCTTCCTTTCATCTGAAACATCTCCTTCAATAGAGATAAGCACATCAAAATAAGAAACAAAAAAGCAGAATAGGAAATAGGAAAAGCATTAGAGAGTCCCCAGGACAAGAAAAGCTTTCCTGCCCTTTTGTAGCTGTAGCAATATTGCCCAGCCTGCTCAGGGGCAGCTTCTGCTTCCAGCCACTGGTCGGTGTCAAGTATTTGTACAGAGATTGAGACCAGACTGAAAAGACAGTACCATTCTCAGCTTTGCTTGGTGGTGGTGGTGATGGGATTCCTTAAGTTGTCCAGCTTCATTTTGTGGTGTAAATGACTCGCATTAATGATTAATGAAACAAGGTTTTGTTGTCCTGCTGATCTGTTTATGATAATGGAATTGGAGTATTCCCTCTGCATTTGGTTCCACCCCTAGTTTATCATTAACACCTTGGCAAGGATTTAGGACCTCAGCAAATTTTTTTGCTGCTTAATCCTGTCTCCTGGGGAGCCACAGCCCACGGAGTCGCAGAGCTATGTAATTCTGCATATTCAACAGCACCATTGCTTTGTGTGGCTTAAGCAGCAAGGGCAACATTTCAAAGTTGTCCAGAAGTGTTTGTACATGCTTGGAGCATTTGTAGCTCTGTGAGCTCATACATGGACTAGTTTTATGCTGGACTGTGCCCTTAAATAGAGTTTCAGTGGTTTTTAGCTGTAAAGTGACACTACCTTTGGGGGATCCAAATTTACACCCAGGAACCCCCTTGTTTTTCCCACCCTACGATGGTGGTGATGAGAGGGTGAAGTGATGGAACTTCAATCACACATCATCATGTAATATCCAGTGGAGTCTGGGCATTGTCTGCCTATCCTGAGATGAAAATTCATTGCTATTGGTTCATCTTAATGCAAAGCATAAGAAGTTTCATGAACTTCAATCCTAATTTATTTATAAGACCAATTTAAGAGTCATTTCTTAGCAGTATGGAAGTGTGAGCTGTTTTTACATCAACAAGGTTAAACAGTAGCTGGAGGGTTCTGTATAAAGCCTCACGTCTCTCTTATTACTCATGGGCTGTTTCCCCTGTAAAACCATAAAATCCTGGTTTAAGAGACCCTGACCTGACCTGAGTAGAAACGCCTTGGCTCATGGGCAAGTCTGGCTTTGGGGTGTGCCAGCTGCCCTCTGCTCTGCCTAAGACAGGCAAGAACATTGCAGTTTTCTCTGTGTTTGGCTAAAAAGGAGTAATGATGTACCGAGATCTCCTCTGCCATGATAAGACATCATAGGTTATTTCCCAGCATGAACCAACTACAGATTTAGCTTTGGAACAACAAGAAGAGACACTACAATACACAGCACCACTTGATGCATTGGGAGGCTCTTTGAGGCATGTGGTGACTATGCTGTGAGGATGTTGTTGGGGTATTTTCTCTCTTAAAGCCACCACAGAACTTCCTGTAGATTTGGGGGTGGCCTCAGCCCAGTCCCACAGACTTCAGCAGGTGACCCATCATGGCCATCATTTGCCACAGAAATAGAAATGACTACCCAACTCCACAGAGCAGAAAACAGAGATCCCCCCCAGCCTACCTGTGGTAAGGATGACCTCCACCACAATTATGGTGCTTGCTTCCTGCAGGCTTAACACATCTTTTCCAGCAGCCTATGGGAACATGGGAAAGAGATGGCTTAGGAACTTCCAGATCTCTAACTCACTCTAAAGGTCTGTGGGGAGCCATTTGAGGACAAAGTACTTGTCCCTATCCTTACCACAGCCCTTTACTGTGGCTGGACAGCACGGTCACAGGGGAAAAAGAGCTCTGAAGATTCCCTGCCCTGGGAGTGGATGAGCTGAACTATGTCCCTGCTCTGTGTTCAGTTCCCAGCACAGTGCAGAGCACAGGTTTTGAGGCAGTGTGAGGCAGGAGCAGCAGGTGTTGGCAGCTCTCTGTGCCCTGCCCATGGAGCTCCAGCACTGCTGTGGCCAGACTAGTTCAGACAGCTCCACAGGGCATGGTACAGTGCCAGGCAAGCCTTAGGCAGGCACGTGGACCAAGGGAACATCCAACTTCTTACAAGTCTAAAGTTAATGACTGCTTCCTTTGACTCAAACAAAAAGAGGATTTGAATTCCTCCTTCTTTCCATGCCCCTGACAAAATACCCAAGAAAGCTGCCCTACCTGGATGGTGACAATTCCCGGGGACTCCAGCACCATGTTTGTCAGGATGAGACCATCCCTGGTTGCGATGAAATCAGTGCTGTTTTTGAGATAGTACTCGATGTTGGGGTTGACTTTCTGAAAAGCCAGAGAGTGGGTGATCAAACCACACTGTGCTTCACATGCATCTTCCCAACAACCCCCTGGCAGGACTTGTCCAAAACACCTGAGGTGCGAGCAGGTGTGGAGAGTAATAAATAAACCTGGGCTGAGCAGGTAAGAAAGGCTGAACTCATCTGTGTTCACCCTGTTGCTCAGAGGCCAAGAATGTATCACAAAAACATTAAAAAAAAAAATCCCAAGTCTTAACCCAGCTTGTGTGGGCAACATTAGTACTTGCCCAAGCAAAACACACCTATGCAAATGATCTGTGTGGGACTGGCTTTGGAAGAGGGGAGTCCAGCAGCTTCTCCCCATTACATCACACCATAAGTGGTTCCAATCTCTGTGGAATTTCCAAAGGAATATGATATGGAACACTGGAGGACAGCATGTGTTTGCGTCTCCCCACCTCCCCTCCCTCATGTTTCCTGATTCCTGCTTTAAGCCCGAAGCAGTGAGACAGAACATAGAGCACTTTTAGTTTCTTACATCAGGGAAATCCTGATCCATTGCTGTTATCATCAGGGGTGTAGAAGGATCCCCAGCTTGGTAGACAAAGCTTCTCTGGGGCAGCCCAACAAACACTGTCCCGTTGTAGACCCCCTTCTCGAAGTAGGGTGGAAAATTGCTTTTATTGATGACCTTGATCTCTACAGTGGCTACAGAGTATTTCCTTATGTTGCTGACCTGAGTGACCTGGGGAGAAAGAGAGAGAGATGCCAGACTTCTCCTGCCCCTGATGAGACATGAAAGGGCAGGCTCAATCCAAAGCCCATTGCAAGTCCCAACTCAGCAGAATGTGCCCAGGGTGAATTTCCTTTGCTGTCACCACCCACATCTGAGGAGAAACTCTCAACTGCTGCAGTGTGGGTTGGTGCAAGACATAGGTCAAACACTGGGCCCTTCAAAAGAAAAGGAGTAACAAAGTTATTACTGAGGTCATTGACTACTGTCGCACCCAGGCTGCTGCTTCCTAGAAATGCAGCTGTGCTGGGTGGCTGGCTGTAATGTCATCACTCACCATAACTTGCAACAGAAAGGAATCTGGGGAAGTCACTATTTTGTTCATGGTTAGATTCCCTGTGTCTGCATCCACAGAGAACACTTCATCTGTATTCCCTAGAGAAAATGCAAAGACCATTCAACCATCAGATTCCTTCATAAAGTGACCTGGAGCTCACAGACTCATTCTTCCATGTCTCAGTGAATACACCCTCAAGGAATTTTCCTTGGGTAAATACCATTTACCCAAGGAAAAATGCTGTTTTCTTTGCCTGCTGGGCTGCTCCAAAGGCTGGGAATGCTGGCGAGGGATGCAGATGGACACATTAGATGTGTGTGAACCCAATTGAATGAGGTAAGACAACAAAGCTTCGCCTTTCTAGTGCCTAGGCCCACAGATTGCCAGTCTAAAGTATGATAAATGCCCAGAGTATCTGGTGCAATTTGAGGACTGAAAATATCCATCCAGTTCCTAGTCTGCTCTGGGAATGCTCATTCTCTCTACTGATTACCAAGGGAGTCTAGACACAAACCTTGTATTCATGTGTAGGTAGAAATCAGATTCCTACATCTGTGTGGGAATCATAAGAGTACCTATGTTGGATACATGTTGTAACATGTATCCAACATGATACATAAGCAGAATTTTTAGCTGTCTTCCTCACCCTGAGACACTGTGGGCTCTCTGTTGAAAAGGAACTGAGTCACTGACTCTGGGGAGTGAGGCCACACTCCATCCAAATGCCAGTGGAATTTAAGGTTCTTTAATACATTTGATATCAGGAGGATATTCACAACTGTGCTGCCATGAGGCATCATAGGTAAAGAGAGAGGAACACGCCACTTGACCTGTATTATCTTTGCCTTGATCCTTTTGAAATCAAGACTAAAACAGGGTAGATGAGATAGTGGCAATGTGCTGGGGAATAAAACATAATTCTGGGCAATTAATAGAAATTAGGCTGATAATGTGGGAATTTTGGGTCCAGCTCAACGACTGCATGAAAGTAGCATGACCAAATTGACAAAATCGCATCTAAAAGCTTAAAGACAAAACATGTCTCATCTCACAAAAAAACCAAATTCCTTTTGAAACAGATTTCATTGAGATCGGTTTGTGGGACTGGAGTTCTTTTTTCTCTTCCACTCTGTACAGTCTGTTTTTTCTACTTAATCGACAATGTTCTGTGGCTCTAGCTATGTTTCTGTGGCAGAAACAGAGTGGCAAATCCCAGGCCCTCCCTCAAGAGCACTTGTCCCTTGTGTGGAAGGTGACAAGGTCTACTCACCCCCGACAATACTGTACACGATCCTATCATTGATGGTGTAGTCAGGGTCAACAGCATAGAGGGGTCCTGGCTCCAGAAGGAGCGGGTCCGTCTGCAACGACAAGGCAAACAATCACACACCACAAGATCAGCAGCTGCAGCTCTCCCATCCCAGCACAGATCCAGTGGCTCTGCCTGGGCAGAATGAGATTTATGGCTGGGAGGTGTCTGTGGCAGGTGGAGGTGACACAGCCTTGAGCTGGTGTTCCAGCTCTTGCCTCTGTTGTGATGTGCTGTAGGAGCAGAGAGAAAGTGCTGCTTGGGGTGAGGGAATGATGAGGGCTCCCTGTTCTGCTGAACCATCTGCATTATACTGGAGACCAGCACAAGCTCATGGAAATTATTCAGTGCTTCCCACTGGGAACAGCACCAGAGGCACCATCTGAGCCCCGCTGCTCACCGACATCTCAGAGATGTTGATCCTGCCAGAGTAGGGGCTGCTGATGCAGACGCTGGTGTCATTGTGGAGCCGGGTGCAGGGCAGGAACCAGGGTGCCCGGGTGTCACTCTGCTTGATGATGATGGTTATTGTTGCAGTGGCCGTGTTGGTGGGGTCGGGGCTGGCCACAGGCCTGTCCTGCCCCCAAGGCAAAGCACACTCATGAGACACAAGTTTCACTGCCAAAACATGGGCCCATCTGCCAAAAGCAGTGGCCTGGGGCCCTTTAGCCATTGTCACTCCATTCTGTTTAGTTAGCAATTTACATGAGAATAGCTAAAGCAGTGGGTTATCTTGTTCTGCTGACAAAAGTGTGCTGGAATTATGGTGGAATTATGGAGAGGTGCTCCAAATACACCCCCTACTAGTCCCCACCCTCCCTCCTGCTATCCCAGGGATCTCCCATAGAGACTCACCCTTCAGGTAAGAAGGACCAGGAAAATGAGGCATTCTGTTCTTCCCAAACCACTTACCCTCGCATACAAGAGCAATGTTGTTGAATTAAATTTGTCATAGTCCAATGCTTTTTGTAAATAAATTTCTGGGTTATTAACTCCTCTTATGGCAAAATAACCATCTTTTTCCTGGCAAGGGAAAAGGAAAAATCCTATAGCAGATTCAATCACAGACATATTCCAAATCCTGCTCCTTGCTGTGTCTGTCATCCCAACTGGACCTTTAACTCTGGGGACCTGGATGAGGGCCAGAGTGGGAATGTCTGGTCTACTTAATCTTTGGTACTGCACACTGGCATTGCCTGGCTTGTCAGAAAGGTTTGTTCTTGTGAATTTTCTCTCTCAGAACCCCTGCTTTGCCTGTCCACCTGCTCAGCAGCTTCTGGATGAAATCTATCACCTCATTTATTTCCTACATTTAGCAAGTTGCCAATGATCCTCGATTTTGGGTTCTTAACAGCCAAGCAATTTCACTTCCATGCACAAAAAAGGTCAAAGATTGCTCAGCCTTTGAGAACTGGCAGGATCACCCACCTTAGCCTAACACAGCTGGACTTTGAAATAAACTGTAAAGCCAAGTTGAAGTATCATGCATTGCATTTTACTCTATAATCTTCTGCACTTACTTTGGTTCTCCTTTAATCTTATACCTCTGAATCTCTAAACTCCTTTGGATTTACACCAATATAAATGCAAATTCTGATCCCAGAGCTGAAAAACTGATGGTTTCTGTTCACAGAACCTTAAATTCCCTGGGGATATAGAGGTAACAGAGGCACTGTCTGCTCTCTCCACAATGCCTTTCAAAAATGCAAACATACGTTTGTTTTTTCTCTTGAATGTTCTTTTGATTTCAGTTTACAGCCAGCCTTGCACTCTAGGCTGGCATTAGTTTAATTGTGTGCACAATCCATTTCCTGTGCTGTTGTTGGCAATTAGGGCAAAGACTCCTTTTCCCATCAGACTCAGTGCAATTCTGAGCTCCCTGAGGTACAAAGGTCTCCTGATATGTTTACAGATCATGCTGACAAGACTTCCCTGAGTCATATGGCTCTGAATATCCTAGATGAAAGTTTAATCTGTACAGTGCATTAAAAGTGCCAGCCATAAGAGAATTCAATACCTGCAGCATTGATGGCTCTGTTCTGCTAACCAAATCAATGTTTGGGTTTTGTAAAAGATGAGAGAGCTAACTGCAGTGACTTTCTCCTCAAAGCTGGAGCTCTTCTGAATTCAGCTTCTCCAGGGCTACTGTTTGTTCCCAGAGATGCTCACCTGCACTGTGGTAGTGAGTTCATAGTAGATGGTGTCCAGGTCAGCATCACTAGCACTTAATTCTTCACGGGCTACAATGGCTGTGCCCACCTTTGTATCCTGAAAAAACAAAGTTGTTGTGGTTATTGTCTGTGTGAAATGGATTGAAGCTGACCCTTCCTCAGCCCCACAGCATTCAGTGAACAGTGCCCTCTTCCCTTCCAAAAACCCCTTACCTCTGGGATATCCCTGGTGATATTTGGCTGTGCAAACACAGGGCTGTTGTCATTCTCATTCAGAATGGTGACTAAGATTTCCAAAGAATTGCTCTGCAGAATGGGCAAATCAAAGAATCAAAGACAAAAATACACTGTGGGGCTGATCCTGCTTTGTAGAGGGACCAGAGGGGATGGTGTAAGGATGGAGGCTGGATAGGGCTGGGGTTTGCAGCCAGCCCACATCTTGGGGAGGGATTGTGGGCTTTATCCGACCTCCTCCCTCCTACCTTCTCCACACTGGTAGAGTCTTAGAGCTCTCTGTGGCTATGAGAGCAGCGTGCCTGCCCACAAGGAGAAAAACATCTGCCCATCCCAGTGTAGGGATTAGGAAGAGCAGGGGGAAGCAGGCACTGCCTGCAGTGCCTTGTCCCAGGGCGCAGCAGAGAGAGCACTCACCTGGCCAGCAGGGTCCTTGCAGGTCAGGTACAGAAGCAGCACGGGGTCTTCCTGCATGAAAAACAAACCCACCCACTGTAGAAACAGCCCAAGAGTATAAACTCTGGCTAAAGCAAATGAGTCAAATTTATGCTTTGCTGAATCAGAAACACTGCTGGGCTTTATCTTATTTTCAGGTATATCTCACTTCTGTCTTTCCTTAATGCTGGGAACTTGTTTATGATGGTATCAAAGCAGTTCCATCTTCCAGGCTCTCTCCCTGCAATTCCTGTAAGATGTTGCCACAGCTACTCCACCATTCTCTCTTACCTCAGGTAAAGTCAAACAGATTTCTTTTAAAATTGAATAAATCAGAAACGTTCTATGCAGCAAGTACACTGGCATCTGCAGGGTGTTAACTCAGGTTGTTGCTCTTTGCTCAAGTAAATGTGGGTTTTTACATTGAAAGGGAACTTAAGAATGCCTGTGGCTGTATACAGAGCACTCCAGGGAGCTAAAATAATTTAGCAGCAACCTAAGTGAACAGAATGACCTTTTATACTGCCTTTCTGTTTCACAAAAGATGACAGAATCCCAGAATGCTTTGAGTTGGAAAGGACCTTAGAGCTCATCTCATTCCAACCCCCTGCTATGGGCAGATATACCTTTCACTATCCCTGTTTGCTCCAAGTCCCGTCCAACCTGGCCTTGGACACTTCCAGGGATGGAGCAGCCACAGCTTCTCTGGGCAACCGGTGCCAAGCCCTCAACACCCTCACAGGGAAGAATTTCTTCCCAATATTCCATCTAACCTTGTCGTCTGGCAGTTTGAAGTCACTCCCCTTTATCCTGTCATTCCAGGCCCTTATAAATGGTCTCTCTCCATCTTTTTTATAGCCTCCCAAACTCACCCGACTGAAATAACTGATTTCCTTTAGAAACAGGTTAAGAATCCCTGGAAACCCAAGACTCCAGGTTGAAACTCATTGCATCCCAGTTTTATCCTTCCCATCCTCAGAGCCTGCTAGCTAAAGGCTTACCTCATAGTCCACACACTTTGTCAGTTGCAGCTCGGAGCCCTCAATGGTGAAGAATTGGCCATCAGGGAAATTGGGATCAATTGTTAGTGTGTAACCTGGCTGCACGTGGATGGTAGCCACCACATAAGGACACTTATTTTCAGGAACGCTTGGTTTGTTGTTACTGACAGAACATCCTAGAAAAACACACAAATAAGATGCAAAATTGCCCAAGGATTCACATTGTGAAGGAGTTGGGTGAGAGCTGTGGTCACAAGCTGTGGAGCAAAGCTGTCTCAGAGTGTAGCAACCTCCCACCTGTAACAGGGCCATCCCCTCCCATGGGAGATATTCCTCAGAGACATGGACCTCATGAAAGAGCTTACCTGGTTCCTGTGCTGAAACCTGTGCCAAGAGGGCCAGCAGGAAGAGTGCAGACATGAGGAGCCAGTGAGGAATATCCATGGTGAGCTGCCAGTTGCTGAAAAATCCCTTTTTCCAACTAAGCTGATCTTCTCCCTGTTCTGCCCTGTGCCCTTGAGGTTGTATACCACTTTATGGCATCAAGAAACACCAGCTGGCTGTGGATTGCTGTGGATCAACCTTTGCCTCTTTGCCCCATTGGATGACTTATTAGAGGATTTACCAGTCATGGAACACAATGACGTATAAATTCTAACTGCTTCTTTTTCCCTGGGTCTTTCCTATCCTAAACTCTCTGTGGCAACAAGGATATATTTGAAGCAGTTCAGAACTCAGACCCAAGCCCCTATCCAGCTGAGCATGAAGGGCAAGGGCTGGTACTTGGGAAGCTGCCTGTGTACTCTAGTCTCTCTCACTGGGAAGGGAGAAAATTTAGTTTCTGATGAACCAGCGATGGGGCCTGTATCCCACAAGGTGAGCAAGTGGAACCCAGCAGTGACAAGACAGCTGCAGCCCAGGGAATACCCAGCAACTTTGTAGGAAGAAATATCTCCTCCTACCATTGGCTGCTCCTTGGAGAGATGCTTCCCAGAATCTTCCAGGAGATTCCACACCTGGAAATTTTCAACTATTTGAATCTCAGCAGTTTCCTGAAGTTTTCAGGGGACTTCTGCTTTCACTGATCTTTTAAAATTCCTTCTGATTTCAGGAAGTTCTCAGATGCTACACATCAGGTAGGTGGTTATTAGCAGCTTAATGAAATCTAGGCTGTCAACACTTCTTCCAAAAGTATTCCAAAAGGAATCTTTCCTAGCAGAGACTTCCTATGGACCAAAATGAACAACTGCCAAGGTTTGTTCAGCTCCTTAGTACAAGAATGGTTCTCAGGTGAGCATTTGAGTGGGAACAGCTCCTTTTGCAGGTGTCAGGTCCATTATAGATGGTGAAAACTGCCAGAGCAGGATGGGCTGGGCAGGATGGCAGTCAGCACAGGATTGCAGCTGAAGATCCTTATTTTAGAGCTGCTCTCCAAAATCCATTGGTTTTACAGGAAAGCTGGAGTGGCTGTTCCATCAAAGGGAGGCAATCTGTGTGGCACAGGGACAGCACATAAACCTCATTAAGTGGTGGGAACAAATTATTCCTTGTAGAGCTTTAGTGGTTCTGACAAAACTGGGCCACCAACTCCAGGGGCAGAATGGACCAGAAACAACTTTTACAGTGAGTATCTCTGTTGCATAGCTCAGAACATTTCTTAGCCACAAGACCTAATATCTGGCTTTGTTCCTGCTACATGGAGCCCTGATCCTGGCCTCTGTGCACAGGTGGACTGTAGGCACTCCCCAGTCCCAGCCATGTGTCCCACCATGCCTCATGTAGGGGAATCCTGGCAAATTGCTTCTCCCCTGCATTCCTAATGATCCAAGACCTCGTAAGGGAACCACCCTTATTCCAGTTTCCCAAAGAGAAGCCAAGGCACAGGCACAGGTAACCACCTTTATTTGGGATCAGCAGCAGGCAGCCAGACGCTCACACAGAGTGGAAGGGATGTGCTTCACCCAGGCTCCATCTACTGACAGCAGTTCACATTCACATGCTTCACTTTGGATGATCGCAGAGGTTTCACTGGCTTTTGACTGCTTTCCAGGATTATTTTTATTTATTTGCCTGTCTCAAGAATTTTTAATAGGCAAGAGCTTCCCTGTTTATTTTCAAGGCCATACATGTACAATGCTGTCTCCTTGGCTGTTTCTTTCCCTTCACCTTCATTCAGAACCATGTGTATCTTCCTTCATGTCTGCAACCAGCTGCTTAGAGAAGGGGCAAACGTACTGGCTGGTAATGGCAGCAGCCTCCCTGGCATCTCTGTCTGAGCGGCTGTGCAAGGGAAAAATCAGAGGTAGTTCATTATTCCCAGGAGCATGGACTGCAGAAAGTGTGACAAGGGCACCTTGTGACATTCAAGAATGACTCCAAGGAGCAGATGTATGATAGAGGGATCGTGGTTGCCTGATGCTAGGCACTCTACAAATACACAGTTTTCATGGTGTTTCAACGCCATTGTGGACACAAGAGGTACTAAGGGCCAGCTTATTCCTCCTAATAATAGTGATTTAAGAGTGAGATGTCTAAGGGAAAGTTGTTGGTCACTAGGAGAAGACAATATTCAGGTGCTGGGACAACCCATCCTGAAGTGTGTGTCTGAATCAGCAGCTGAATCCAGACAAGGTAGCAAAGGCTTTCCTTCAATTTTAACCATTAGGTCATATTTCCTAATGGGATTAATAATTGCTTCAATCCAGAATGACAGCTCTTAGGAAATGATTAGGAAAAGATATTATTTTGCTTCCCTGGGTTTTACAATTTTTAACAACTGAATTTTCTATGGCCATTCATAGAAGTCCTTTTTTGGCTTCAGTGTTGTGTGGCTCAAGGCCACAGAGGTGACCAATCTCTCCCACCTACCTGGTGTTCAGAAAGCTCTGGTACAACCAGAGAAAGCAAAGTTCCTCAGGGTGGTTTATTCCTTCTTTCCCCTGCACATCTGCATTGACCAGGCCAGGAGAGCTGGTTTAGATTAAAAAAATTAATAATAATTAAAAACCCCAAACCACCAATTGTGTAACCACCACCACTGCAGAGCAGCACTTGCACCTTGTGCTGTATCTGCTGCTGTGCTTACAGACATGGCCTCAGCAGGGGCTGCTGGCCCAGTGTGGCAGTGAGAGCCCTGGGTGGGGACTGGGACACCAGAGGTTTCCTCTGACCTGCGCTTGCGGCCCATGAGGTTTTGGATGAATTTTTGAACTTGGGCGTTGCCTCTCATCTTGCTGTACTCGCTGGTGAACAGCCCATCCGAGTGTCTCTGGGACCTGTGTGGAGACAAGACAGGACAGCAGCTGCTCCTCCCAGCCACAGCACGGGGACTCACCACGAGGCCCAGCAATGCCTCTCCTCCCACCACTGCAGGGCCCTGTACCCCTCCCCTTCTCCTCTTGGGCAGCCAGTGCTCAGGCTGGCTCTGCAGCTGAAGAGCTCAGCACCATGGGCAGCCCCGCAGGGCAGGGATCAATCCCACGTCCTGCTGTAGACTTCCTTGCCCCAGGAGGGTGGATGTGGCTGGTCCTCACCTGTCCTTGAGGCCCACCAGGTGCTTGACCAGCTGCTGCACGTAGGCGTTGCCGTTCATCTTGCTGAGCTCGCTGTGGAAGAGCCCATCTGCATGGCGCTCCACCCTGCACATTGGAACAGGGAAAGGGGGGGTCAAAAGGGATGGTTTAAAACCACATAAGAACAGGCATTAAACACTGCTGCCTCAAGGCAAGGGAGTCCCAAACACACATGGGCAAGAACTCGTGCCACTTTGGCAAAGTTTCACAAAAAATGGGGAAAACCCTACAGGAGTTAAAAAAATGTCTTTGTTAAACATCACACAGGAAAACAACCTGCCCTACTTTTACTGATGCAATCACCTTGTCAAGAGGATGTGGGAATATGAGGTTATTGATGATTCAGACAAAAGAGTAGGGTGAGAGAGGAAGAGGGTAGGACTGGAAAAGTAACAAATAAACACCCAGAGACACAAAGCTGAGGAACACTTAGCTAAGGGCAACAAAGACCAGCCCTTGTAGGCAACTCCCTTGGTGAACTTGGTGAACTTACAGGGTTGGCTATTTCTGTTTTTATTTTCATGGGATCAGGCTATCAGAAACAGAAACTTTCACCTTTATCAGGCTGTGTAAGTGCACAGCAGAAAAACAGACTCAAAGTGTCTTTGTAACAGTGTGTTGTTTTGGGGTCACAAATTTTCTCCTGAATTAAGTAAAATTAACATTCCCATTCTTAAGCAAGAAAAAACATTTCCAGTATTTGCACTCATTTAACTAAATCTGTCTAGGGAACAAGAAGATCCACAAGTAAGCAGATGCAAGTTCAGGCAGGCAGCTAAAAGGCTGGGTTTTCAGCTAGCAGGCTCTTTGAACGAAAATCATGGAGAAAAAGAAAACAGAGTCCCAAGAAATGCTTACCTCTCCCGGGATGGCAGAGATGCTGAGAACTGGGACAGGACAACCATGGGAATAATTACTTGCCACAGAGTTCTCATCATGGAAACCATGTTCTCTCCTGAAATAAAGCATAAAGTTTTGTGAGCAGCAGGACAAGTGACCTTGGTGTGTGTCTGGTGCAGTTCACAGGCCCCACAGAGACAGGGTGATGGAAACACCACCACTGTAATTAAATTAGGCAGGAATTCCTGCCAGCAGAGATAAACACCTGGAGACATCTGCAAGGAGCTTTCGGACAAAAAAAATTACACCTGCTAAATAAAATCCATCCACACATAGAGGAAGGGCTCATGTGTGTGCCCATATCCACCTATCCTCTAACCTTTTAAGAAGGAAAAATGTAATAACACAGATTTGCAGTCACAGCAGGCCCTCCTATTTTGTTTTCTTACTGAAATAAAAAGAAAAGTACATTTTGTTTATCACAAGCCTTTGCATGTTTCCCCCCTTTATTCCCAGTTTGTTTCCCCCTTTATTTCCAGGTGCTCACCCTTCCTCAAGGATCACGCAGCAACTCTACCTGTAATTTATAATACACACCTTTATTTTTTGCCTTCTTCCTGCAAAGAAACAAACCTTCATCACTGTCCTGCAATCTTTCAAGATAGCACTTGCTAATCCCAAATCAAAGTCCTCCCACTTGGTTTTTACTTTATTCTGAAGCTAAACAGTACAAAGAACATGAAAGGACTGTCACAGAATTCTGAACACTTTCTGGCCACCCTTCTGGGACTGTTTGCTGCTCTGGAGGTGCTGCAAGATGAGAAGAGGCACAAGGAGAAAGGACAAGAGTAAAGGATTTAAACAGAAATTTATTCACTGTAAACCACAGGGCAAATATTTAATGGAGTCTGCTGAGCAAACAGATGAGAGGATGAAGGAGCCATAAGCTTCATCTTTGAGCTTTAGTGTTGTGTTTTCCTGCCTGATCCAGCTTTGAGGGGATGGAATCATAAAACAAGAAGGACATTTCAAAGATCAGCATCTTACTGGAGTCCAAACAAGGCAGACTCCACAGTCCTGGGATGCAGGAGGAGCTGGAAACAGCTACCAAAACCAGAGCATCCTTGGGCAAGGGGAACCTGCATCCTGAGCCTGCCCTTCCATCTGCTCAACAGCTGTCACACAATGCCTTGACCCCAGGATCTCACCTCAGCATTTGGCTTCCCCTGGACTGGCATTTCTCTGGGAGCACCATATTTAAGAGACCATTTAAAACCCCATCCATGGCTCCAGAATTTCCCCTCCCTTCATAACCTTTCTAGCTGCTAATCCGGTGATCAACTGCTCTTTTCTCTTTCTGGACTTAATTTTGTCTCTCCTGAGTAGACCGTATTTGCTTGCAGAAGTTCCTAGAAGCAGTGCTGGGTGTTGGGGAACTTCTCCTGCCTATCAGTAATAATTGCACTGCTTTTTAGAATTAGTCAGACCACAAGGAGCAGGTAGATCTCCATTGTCATCACTGAAGGGCTGTTTAACCTTCTTAAGATATTTCCAAGTTTTCATTTTCTCCCCCTTGATGCTGGTTTTAAATGACTGCAAACTCCTTGGCCAGCTGGGACCTTTAGCTGAAAGAACTACACCCCAAGCCAGCCTGGGAGCCCTGAAGAGGGAAATCTCCCATATTCCAGCACTGCTGCTCAGGACATGGATGACCTCATGGCAATGGCTCAGTGAGGCATCACAGAGGTCTGAAATCTACCCCCCAAAGTGAAAGAGGTGGGGGCACAGCCCATGCAGCCCACCCACCCCAGCTGGGACTCACCAACCCTGGTCACTCCCGGCTCGCAGCTGATGCTCCACTGCCTGCTCCTCTTGCGGACCCCTATAAATCTGCAGCCTTATCTGAAGCAATTATTTGGGTAAAGATATGGATATGAGCAATGATGATTAACAGCAAATAATGCAGCGGGGTTGGAATGTCCTTTTAATTACCTGATCGGGTCGTTCACAGCAATTTGATGGAATATTTCTGCTGATGGATAATAATTCCTGCTTCTGCCTATAATGACATTTGTTGGGCAAACATCCCTGTACCAACTGATTCGCCGTGATTGTCATCATTATTTCCTGGCTTTAATTACCTCTTGATAGGAACTTAATCTTCTGTTCTTGTCATTTCATCGTGGCTTGGGCTATGTTTGCAATTGCTAGGATCTGTCAGTGAGTCCCTGTGTGTACCAGTGATTTGGCTGAATAACATGTCACTTTTTTACAGCAAGCATTGCCCAATCAGTAGGATCAGGGCTGATTTTTCCATGAGGGGGCAACATCTTTTGAACTGTGGTTTCAACTGGGTCTGCTGAGTGTTCTGTCACAGGATCTAAAAACCAGCATACTTATACATGCATGGAAAACATCCTGAATATATTCCCTGCCGTTGCTGGGGTTTGGTTGGTCTCAAATACTGCAGCTAAAGGTGACATGGAAATAGAGGAAGAAAATAGGATTACCCTTTCTCTCCTTCTTTATATTGTATAAAGTAGCTTGGAAAGAATAAGCACCATGAATAATTTTTTTTAATATTCCAACTGGAGAAACAGGAGCTGTATTACACTTTTTATCTTCTTATCTTTCTTTCTCCTTGGAAAAGCAGAGGGTGTCCCCATGACTAGGGGACTGGGAGGGACAAGATTTTCCCCATCATCTTTCCCTTGGAAGAACACCCCAGGCCCTGATGAGCAGAACCTCAGCCCTCCAGCCTGTAAGTGCAGGCTGCAGCCAGAGCCCTGCAACAGGGACAGGGGAAAACAGCAGGGATATGCCAGGTCCCATTCCAGGGCTGGAGCACCGAGATATGCCATGGTCAGCACCAGCACAGGGGAGCCCATTTCCTCCTCTGGGACAGTGCAGGTCAGTCCTGCTCTGGTCCAGGCATTTCCCAACCACTTTCCTCTCCTCTGTGTACCTGCTTTCTCCAGCTGCAGCCTTCTGCCTGCAGTGGTGGTGGCAGCTTCAGGTTTATAAAAGAGGCTGAACAACATGTAGGGAGCTAAAAATTACTAATGTGATTTTCCTTCCTTTGTAAACAACCTCAGTGGGTCTGAAATGCCCCCAAGCTCTGGGGAAACTCAGTTTG
Source organism: Chaetops frenatus (assembly GCA_013400775.1). Classification (NCBI taxonomy): domain Eukaryota; kingdom Metazoa; phylum Chordata; class Aves; order Passeriformes; family Picathartidae; genus Chaetops; species Chaetops frenatus. Next base: position 21,870 of record VZTR01026149.1, read on the forward strand.
CCATGAGAATCTGGATGAGGACAGAGAAGAGGCTGGAATGACAAAGTGGCCCCACGATGGCAGCAGAGGGTGAATAACAGGACACTAAAAGTTTCTGGGGACTGGAAGAACATGAAATAAGTAACTCGATTAACCACTTTGCAACAAAAAATGGGGTTTGCCTCCAGCAGCAGGTGCATAGTGAAGAGGTGATGGGGTAGAAAACAGTGTGGCCATGCCCAGCACTACTGCAACTTAATGCAAATGACAACCATGGTCTTGAGCTCCAATACAGCTCTGGAGGTCCCTGATGAGAAAATTCAGGGTCATTAAGTGAACTCAAAAGCATTTTCAAGCTGAAATGTATAACTGAATAAACCAGAGCCCAAACCAAGTCCTCCATCCTGAAACAACATCTGATTCTCAACCAGAATTTACATCAAACTCTCATCAGGAGACATTATGGAAATAGAAGTAATAAAGAATCCTGCTTAGCAGTATCAGTTGAAAGGAGCTTTGTGAATTTGCACCTTGCTTCTCCCATTCTCCATTTGTGTGAACACTCCAAGTCACAGCAGGCAGTGGAGGTTCCTCTTGCCCATATCCAGCAGGCACAAAGCAGGATTAAATCATTTAGATAGAATCTAACCCATTTTCCCTGTGCAGCATCACTGCAGAGAAAAGCTTTCAGCTATTTTCTGACTCCAAGAATGATAGAGGAAATGACTGGCCCCACCTGATTCCTGCTCCTGACTGCCACACCTACAGGTGCAGGAAGTCAGGGCTGGAATGACCCCAGGCCCTGGCTGCCTGACTGACCTGTCCATGGCACATAAGCAGTTACAGGTTTTTAGCAAAGTGCCACAAACCGGTGACACTGAGGTGTGCTGAGGCTGTGCACCCACACTCCTTGAAGACAGCAGGGAGAAATGCCCCAAGACAGGATGGAGAAGGGATCTGTCAGCTTTGGGGTCATCTCTGAGCTGCCCTGGGGATGCTGCCAGGTGTAAAGCCATCAGGATCTTTGTGCAGTCACTTGCACTTAGGCTTGATACCGACTGACATGCCAGTGTGGAGAGAACTGTTATGGGATGCATTGAGTAAATCCAGTTGCCATGGGTGCCAGGGCTATTCCCAGTAGCCACGGTGATGGCTAGGCACACCCTCGTGCCAACAGAGAGCAAAGATTATAAAACACAGGGGCCATCCCCCTTCAACACCCAGGCTCTGGTTACTGCTCTGTCTCAAAGTCATCAGAGCTGAGAATGGAACTCAGGAAGGTCTTTTTCCTCCTCTTTACATTGGGAGGGGTCACCAAATCTGCAGTGTGAAAGGCAGCATCTTAGAACCACGTTAAATGGTTTAGCCCCAAATTTGGCAATATTTGAGAGAGTATGTGAGCCTGGCCTTTTTTGATGTTGGAGGTAAAGACAAGAAACTGCATTTTAGAAAAGAGACGACTTCATCACAGAGCTACCTATCCTGGCCCACAGCACAGGGAGGATGCAGGCAGACTCTCCAAAATCAGCACTCAGATCTCTGGGGGGTCATTCTGAGTTCTGAAGGGGAGAAATTCCAATCACCCTTCACATTAATTGATGCAGGAGATCAGAAAAGATTTTTCACTGGAGAAGCAGTGTGGATGCATTCAGAGTCCCCCTCCAGAGAGCATTAAGAACAGGCTGGATAAATGAGGCTATTTTCACGTGGACATTGTTGCTCCTGCCTTGGACAAGGAAAGCCCATCCAGCCTTTGGGCTTGCAGTTTATTCAGGGTAGTTCTTACAAAGTTTGCCCAATCCTTTCCAGCCTGTCCAGAATCCATACCCCAGGATCTGTTGGAGCAGCTCTTCTTCATGGAGACACCTTGGCTGGCCAAAACACATCCCACAGCCTCTGCACCATAGCTTTGGGATGAGAAAACACACAAGGGTCAAGACAGGCTGAGAAGGCTGTGGGAGGACTATGTCATGCCCCACACATGTCCAGCAATGGTGTCCCATGTCCTGATGGAGCTGTCCAGGTGCAGCTGACCTCTGGGGAGACCAGCATAGACTGTGCCCCATGCAATGGTAGCACCAGTCCATGGCAGGGGAGTTTATTGAGGTCAGATGGTACTAGGAACTGCATGGCTAAATCCTTCCTACGTAAAATACCCTTTAATCAGCTTACTGGGTGTTCAGGAACTTCTACCTCCTCCATTCCTTTTTTCACCCTCCTGTGTCTGTGTGAGGCCATGTGGGCAGTGGGGATTGTCTCTGGTGTGTTTGCAGGTGAGCCTGGCCCACGCCACTGCGATGACGGTGATCCTGCTCCAGCTGAGAGCAGATTGGAGGTGATTCTTTGCATCATTCCCAGGTCAGTAAGAGAAAGGACCCTAATTGGAATAAGGGGATTGGAGGATTTAGCCTTCTAAATGCTCCTTTCTTGCACAGGATGCTTTCAGGAGTTGTTTTAATCTTTACCACCTGATTTTGTGATTTTGGTTGCAAGAATGAAGAGTGGAATGGAAGGAAGAGGAAAGCAGGCCAGCCCAGGTGGGCTTAGAAGAAGGAAAATCACAGTCCAATATGGTCATGGAACCTCAGGAAAACACTTATCCCAATCTCAAAGGGGCAAATTAAGCTAAGAAGGTGTGTAGATCAAGGATATGTGTGTCTTTCTTTCTACCTGCCTACTCCTGAGGTGGCTTGGATCGCCTGTGTCTCTCCCCTGCCTTGTTTGACTGAAACATGTGGCACCTTTCTGGATTTGCACCAGTTAAAAACAAAAAGCAGATGTGAGGAACAAAAGCACAAAATGCCACATACCTGGAGTTGTGCCCACTTGGTCTGAAGTCAGGACAGAAGGTGCTGGACACATTGGTGACATCCATGGCTGACAGCATTATCCAGGGGCAAGGACAGAAAAACCTTTGTTGGGAACTCTGGGTTGTGCTGGAGCACACCGCAGTCTTTTGGTCAAAGTTGTATCTGCTTCCTGCCAAACTCTTGGGTGAAATCTGCAGTAAACCCCAGCTCCTTTGAAGGAAAAGATTAAATATTAGGTGTTTGGCTCATATTGGGGAAAAAAAGACCCCAAATGCTTAAAACATTTTGCTAAGAATTGGGAAGAACAAGGGGAAAAGTATACTGTTGGTGCAAGAGTGGTGCTTTGGCTCTCCTGAGTACCGGGTGAGAGGTGCTTTGCATGTGAGAACATCCCTTATCACTCTGCTCAGAAGCAGGGATAGATGCTAAGCCACAGGGTCCCCTGGGGTGCCTCCCTAGGGATGCTTTACCTGGGGATGCTGGCTGAACCAGACCCATCCTGCAGCAGGAACACATGTGGCAAGCCTTGAATCTGGAAGGGCTGCCATGAGGCACTTCCCTCCTGCAAGCAAATCATAGAATCATGGAATCATTGAGGTTGGAAAGGGCCTCCAAGGCCATCAAGTCCAACCTTTACCCGACTCCTGCCTTGTCAGCCAGCCCAGAGCACCAAGTGCCACGTCCAGTTGTTCCTTGGACACCTCCAGCAGTGGGGACTCCACCACCTCCCTGGGAAGCCCCTTCCATTGCCTGACAACCTTCTCCATGAGGAAATTCTTCCTGAGAAGAACTTCTTTGTGCCTGCTTGGGAATGAGTACTGTAAGGGGAAAGAAGGGTTGGTTTTACTGTGGCTGGTACTGTGATCCAGAAAAGGAAGAGCCATGCTCAGAACACAGTCTTTTTATAGAAAGAAGGGAATTCTGTTTTCCCATCCTGTGAGTGCATCGTGGCCGTCTCCCTGTCACCAAGGAGGCCCAAAGTAGTTTTTAAAGACAAGTTGTCACCCCCATCAATCACCAGCTGGAATTTTATACCCTTGGAACTTCTGGAAAGCTACTCTGGTTTTCCCTGGGCTGGTTTTCCTGCTCAAGTGGGGAAAAAAATTGCCTGCCTCCAGGTAATGTTCCCAGGGTGGAACAACACATCCCAGTGCAGGCATCACCAAAACTGCAGGAAAAACAAAAAGCTCTCCAGCAACATTTTTACTGTTAGAGAATCAAGGCATTACTTTTTTCTGGCCAGGACGTGGAACAGAAATTATTTCATCCACACATCGCCCAGATTGTGCTGAGAAAATCATGCCAGAGACAGGACCACACAGGACTGGGTGGCTTCCTCCTCAGGCCTGCTCTGGCCATCCTTGCCCTGCTGGCCCAGCACTGCTCCCAGCCCAGCTGGAAGCTCCCTGTGTGGGAGCAGTGCTGGGCCAGCAGGGCGTGCAGGAGCACTGAGTGCACTCCCACTTTCCACGTGTCTGGCCTTATCACGGCTCTAATTGGCATCAGCGCTGTAATCTCAGCCTCCAGCTGTTTGTGTGTCTGGGGAAGAGGAGAAAGCACTTGGGGGAATTAATTTGAATTAGAAGAACGATGTGCTCTGTGTCCTGGCTGGCAGGCCCAGCTGTCCCAGGTGTGCCATGCCAGCACCGAGCACAGCAGCTCCTGACACAGCTGCTCTGGCTGCATTTCAGCTCATGCCTCCCTGACTTTGTCAGGGACCTGAAGGGACACCCCTTCCAGTAAACAGGAACAGGCTTTGTCAAGATAAGCATGGAGAGAGGTGCACTTACAGGTGCTTGCTACTCCCAGTCACGCCTTTCCCTGCCTTTCCTGCTTGTGTTGTCTTCCTCTTCTCCCCCTGCCCAGGAGGTTTTTCCCAACAAGTGGCTCTAATAAGCTCACTGATGTTTCAAACTCAGTAGGAGCTCTTGAGTTATATAATTTTGATCTGTCCTGTGCCACAAGCCCTTGTATCTCATCGGGTCACCCTTGTGTGAGACCAGTTATGGGGTTAAGCTGAAACCAGGTATCCACGAAAACATCTAGTTTTGACTCCAAGCAAAGAGAGGTGGAAAATGCAGCCATATTCTCCATAGCTTCACCCCCACAGCTAACCCCTAGCATTAATTTTTACATCTTACATTGATTTATCATAACTTACCAGAATAGTAAATGTCAAAGATCCATTCAGTGTGCAAATAAATGCCTGCAGCTTCTCAGAGGGGGACTGGGGGAGCCTGGAAAGCCCAGAGAGATGTGCCATCCAGTTCCCTCTTGCAAAAGTTCACCTGAGATGGGAGATGCTGCCTCTGCCTCTTTTCTGAGAAATGCATTACAGGAGATTGGAAAGCAGGATGGCTTTGTTGCCGATGAGACTCTCACAGAGAATTGCCCAGCTGAATATGGCAAATAAAAGGAACACGATGGCGTTGAAAGCTCTTTGTTTTCTTCCCTTTGTCCTGAACCTGAAGGCAGGCAGAAGAGCTGATGCTATCAGGGCACTATTCATCAGCCGAGTTTGGCATATCTGTCCTGAAACTTTGGCAGCCACATTGTTCCCCTTTTCTATTTAAATTTGCAGTGCCTCAGATGTGGAAAATTACGGTGATAAAAGTTCCATCTCCTTGTGAAGACTCTGACAGATGTCTCACTTCGCAAACTTCCTGATCCTTTGAACTGGCTGGGAATCAAATCCTCCATTAATTTATCCTGGGGGAGTCTCTACATGACTCCTCCTGGCTCCTTGGCAGGGGACCAGCCCCCCTTGATTGGGGACCAGCTCCACCATAGCCACAGACCACACTGCTTATATTTCTGAGTTTCTTTTCCAAACACTCCAAAAAACTCTGAAAAGGCAGATCTCTCACTGGTTTGTTGGTTTGGGTGTTTTCCTGGTGCTGCCCTTTTCCTGACACAAGAAGCAGCTGTGCTTCCACAGCTCCTGTCACAGCGGGATGGGGAATAAGGACACTGCAGGCTGTGCATCCAAACAAAAAAGGGTTGTTCCAAAACACCAAGCACATCAGACCCTCTCCAAAGGTGCTCTCAGCATTCCCAGTTCATCACTCTGGCATAACTGCTCGTGCTTTCCATGAGGGTGACTCTGTCCTTTGTCATCATGACATGATATGACTTCTTTGGATATGCTGATGTAAAACAGATATTCCTTCTTCTCTGCTAGAGGGCAGTTCCTCTTATCCAAGAAGGGAATTGTGTTTAATGTCTGTAGCCTGTTTGCCATGGAAGCACTGTCCTAATTAGTGGTTTGCATGGCTACTCACTTCTGGAAGTCAAAAGCATTACTTCACATTTGTTTAATCCACTCCAGGATTAAACTAGTTTAGGATTAAGGCCCTGTTAGTCTGGAATATGGGCTTCCACACTGAGAATTAAGAATCATTCAGCACTAGCCCACAGGGAAAATTGAGATAATGAATGTAAATTAACTGTTAAAGGGGATTAGAGGATTGGCACTAATCCCTGTGGGAAGGCAGGAGGACAGCAGTCACATTTCCATCCTGCTCTCTGGGCTACTCAGATGGTTTAAACTTAAATAAATTAAGAGTATTCTGTCCAGACAGTTTCAGTAATGTACTTCAGGGCCTCCTTTGACTACTTTGAGTTGATTTCTCAGAATAAAAGGGCTCTAGTGAAAGTGGTTCTGCTGTCCCAGCGCCTCACTGAGTGAGAGCTGTGTCAGGAGTCAGGCTTTAGGGATCAAACCCAGACAGGAGAAGCTGTGACCAGATGATGGAAACCATCTTCCTTGTCTGAACTTCCCAGCAGATGAGGTATCACCAAGCTCCGAACCTGACAGATGTGCAACCATGCTTGTGTCCTCCTGAGTCCAACACTAACCATTCCCAAAAGGAATGTAGAGAAGATACAGGTATGTGAGTACCCACTCCAGAGCTGGTGACACATCTAGAGCAAGACCCGGTTCCACTCAGGCCAAGTGGAATTGTCCTGTCTCTGCAGACTAGAAGAGGGAGATGACTGGAAAAACAAGTCCATGGGTATTGGGATCAACATGAGGATGGACAACCTTCACTGGGATGGGAGAGAAGGGTGGTACAACTCCAGAGCTACAAAAGACATGGCATTCTTGCTGGCTTTAGAAAAGACCTGGAAGCCCCACCTCTGGAGACAGAATCTAGCCAAGCAGATTGTCATCCAAGTGCTTAAACCAGGGGAGTTTTCTCCTACTCATGTATGAAACTGCAGAGCCACAGCAGCTGGGCAAAACAGACCGTGTGGATCAGCTGCTTAGTCCAGTCCAAGGGAAGGACAGTGCTTGGATCTGTGTCCCGTGGCAGGCCCCAGGGCTGCACAAGCTGAGGTGTAACCATGACCCTTTCCAAATAAGAGTAAGGGAACCTGGGGCAGCAAGAGTGGGGTTTGGAGAGAGGATTTCTCTCAAAAGTCTCAGTGGTTTGGATGAAACTCTAATAGCTGCAGCCTATAAAGATCTTAGAAGTAATTTTTCTCATAAAAAGTTTCCAATAATGTAATTTTTCCCTCCACACAGTATAAATGTCCCTTTATTGCTACACCTTCTCTTCCCACTGCCTTCCACAAACACCAGGCTGACCTGAATGCTCACCTGGCATTAACATCTGGGCTGAGGTTTGGTGGCACAGATGCAAAGATGTCCACACAGTGGATCAGCTCCTACATCTCCCAAGTCATCTGGGCTAGAAGAGGGAGGTCACACCTACTTGTGCTTCCTGATCCTGCAGGTACATAGGTACCCCTCAAACAGCATTTTTCTCTCATTTTCTGCAGTAAGACACCTCAGCCACTGTGTTCAGCTCATGACCTGCTACCCCATCTTTACTCCCACACTTGCTGCCTGTCTTCTTCCCATATCCTGCATTTCTGCAGTTGGTTATTCCTGCCCAAGCGTGGGTAAGGTGCAAAATTCCTTTTGAAGTGCATCCTGCATTTGCCAACTTACCAAGAACAACTTGAATCCCTACTCTGTGCTCCAAGACACTTGCAGCATCCTGTCTTGGCAGTACCTTCAAATTTGATTATGGACTGTCTGGATCTCACTCAGTTTAATTACAAACTCCTAAACATTACCAGATTCTACACACATCTTGAAACACAATTGCCCAGTTATTCATCCGATCTGTACTAATTCCATTTCTTTCCTCTAACATTACTTCAGGAACAACCCCATGTGAGAACACAGCAACAACACGTAAAAACACAGCAAGACCTCTGCAGCGCTCGGGACAGCGGGACACCGGGAGACGGGACACCGGGAGCCTGCCCCCCCCCGCCC
>VZTR01026149.1:30346-113518 GCA_013400775.1 Chaetops frenatus
CGCCGGACCCCCGCCCGCCGGGCCCGGCCACAGCATCGCCGCCCTGGTGCTCGGCATCCTCCTCATCCTCCTCATCGTCGGCGGCAACGGGCTCGTCTGTCTGAGCGTCTGCACGGAGCGGGCGCTCAAGACCACCACCAACTACTTCATCGTCAGCCTCGCCGTGGCCGACCTGCTGCTCGCCCTCCTCGTCCTGCCCCTCTTCGTCTTCTCCGAGGTGAGACAGCCCGGGGACACCGGGGGACGGCGGGCTGGGGTTTGCGTGCCCGCCGAGCCTGCAGGTTACGGGGGGGCAAGAGCCCAAGTACCGAGGGTCAAAGCCGCTCTCCGGGCTTGCTCCCCACCGCCACCTCGCCAGCCTGGGAGTGCCCCCGCCGCTGGGACAGCCCTGCGCCCCGGGATGTGGCGGTCAGATCCCCCGGCTGTTACCTGCGAGCGTCACGGCATCACACAGCGCTGCGGGACCGCGGGCGGCGGGAGCGGAGCCGGGGCCGCGCGACTTCCTGGCACCCCCGTCCGAACCGCCCCGAGTAGAGGCGAACCGGGCTGGCTGTCCCGGGCCAGACCGGCAGCTCTGGTAGCCCTCGGTTTGCACGCTGTCCAGGTTGCTGTCAGCATATGGATAGGAAGAGACAGGTGCTGTGCTCTTTTTGGCATAAAGTGAGCAGATCTTGGTGATAAAGGGAGATCTTTAGCCAAGAAACAACTTTCCATGTTGGCTGAGAAGGAGAAGCTGTCTTTTCCAGGAGCTGGATGGGATTTGGTCACCCTGCACCAAGGTGGCTTTAGTTGGCAGGTTGTTGATTGGCACAGGCCTGACCCAGCATGTGATGGTGGTCATGGAGAGCCACTTCAAGGACATGGGGCAGAGTTGCTGGTCGCCCCCAAAACCTGTTCACTTCCAACACTGTGACAGCTGAGGGAAAGAACAAAAGGCACTCCCGAGGTTAAATGGTTCTCTCTGTAACATTTACTGCGCCGGATGAATAAACTCTTGTGCTTGCAGGGGGATGTTTTAGAACCTGTTAGTACCAGCTGGTGGCTCTTCCCTGCTCAAGAGGATGAAAACATCCACTTGGCCAAATAGCAGGTTTTTCTACCCATCCTGGTTGTAGCTGGCAGTATGGATCTTCTTCCCAGCTGTGGAAGAGCATCTCCCTTCTCTCCCAAGCCATGAGGGGCACCCCATGGCTCAGCAGACCCTGACTGTGCAGGCCTGTACTCCCCATAGCAAGGCAGGCTGCAGATTAGAGCTTAGAATGGTCTCTACCCGGTCCTAGGATTTTGCAGGACGTTGTGACCTCTCTGGAGACAGGTATTGTGGAGCAGCAGGTTTATCTGGGTACCCATGAGAAGAACCAGTGAAGAACTGGAGCATTAGGTCCCCTCTCTTTCCACTGTGCTCGTGGTTTTGGTGGATTTGTTTTTCCCTCATGACCTCCATTTTAGAGGAAGCAAAATTAGAAAGGCACATTCTTAATCATTCTTCTCAGCTGCTTTTTACTAATTGGGATCCCTTTTCTTCCTTCTTCTTTCTGTTGTCTCTCGATGCCTTCAGTCCCCAGGTCTTTCTATAGGCAGTCACCAAGTGCACAGTAGTTTTCTCTTGCCTGCAGGTGGGAGTTTTGCTGAAATATATAAAATACAGGTTAATGTACTCTGGGGTACCTCTGAAAATGATAATGGGGCAGAAGTATTGTGGGGCTCCTTCCAGTGGGGCAGGAGTATTGTGGGGCTTTCCTTGGATACCACAGACATCCCACGAGTTCTGGATTCTCAGGTAAGGGGTGTTCATACCTGTATGAGCTTTAAAATCTGGGGCTGTGCAGCTTGTGGTGACACTTGGTGTGTTCACTTCCATGGCTGTTCATAAACATCAGCTCTGTGAGGGAATTCTTCCTTGTGTCTGCTCCCAGGATATTAAATATGAGGAATGAAGGTGCTGTATAACAGAAGTGTTTCCCTCCCAACCTCTGAAGCTCCTGCAGCCAGGCAGGCGTTCAGAGGCACAAAACAGCACAGGCACCAGGATTTGCACTCCTAGTGCTCGGAGGGAATGCATGGAGCAGGTGTGGGAAGTGCTGAACAGGTACAGAGAAAGAGCACCGTGCAGCAGTCACAGTCCCCTCGAGCAGGCAGTGGGGCTCTGATGTGTAGAACAGCAGCAGCTCCAGCTCCAGTGTTGCAGCAGTTCCTAATTCATGCCTGGAAGCTTCTCTGTGGGCTCAGAGCCTGCAGGTGCCCATGCTCATTTTAATTATCTCCTGTATGCTGGTGCAGGATTTCCAGCTCACTTTGTTCTTAAATAAGGGAAAGGGACAGTGACCACTGAATCCATTCCAAAGGACAGAATTTTTGTGGTTTTCTTTTTCTTTTTCTTGCAGGCAAAACTCAGAATTAGATGTTGGGATGCAAGATGCAGGGTATCGTGATTGCTCTTTAAAACTAGCTTGGTTTCAGCTTGCACTCTGTACCAAACGCAGTAGCCACTGAAAATATGGTCTGGACAGTCCTGACTGTTCACCTCAACCTTCATTCTTGGTGTGGAGTGTTTGTTTTGTTGTTTTAAACTTTAGTACAACTCCTGAAACAGTAAAGGTAGACTTTGAGGGCCTATTGGAAAACTTGAAAACCAGCTGAGGGGTGGCTTTTTGCTTTTTTAGCGGAAACAGAACAATAAACTCTGAGCATTCTTTCATTCAGCAGAAACTTGCTCACCTTATTCTGTTTTCCTGTGAGGTGGCATCTTGTTTTCCAGTTTTGGAAACATTCTTCCCAGTCAGGCTTTGGAAAACAGCTGGAGGGACTTAACTTTTGAGGTGACATCTGACATCCTCACAAACAACAGATCTCTTCCAAGCCCCAGTGGGGATGGAATTCCTTCCTGTGAGATGTAGATGATCCTTTGCTGCCATTTACAGTGGCTGGAGCACAGTGGGAGAGTCCTTGATCTTGGCTGTTATTTCTGGTTGTTAAGAAAGCTCATTTCAGACACTGACAGTAGTTATGGACACACACTCTCTTTCCACTGGACTCATCCAAACATGGAACAAAGACATGTTCCAATGTTTTCCAGTTGTAATTACAACACAGCTGCCTGACCTGGTGGGCAGGAGGCATTTACCCTCCTGCTTGCTTGGGAATCTCAGGTCTTAGCAGTGTGATGGGGAGAGGTAATGGTAACTTCCATGGGGAAGTTACACTGCTCTTCTGCCAGCCTTGGCTTTCTAGTGAGTATGTCAATTGCTTTCCAGCAATCAATCCAGTGCCAGAAAGTGAGGGATGATGGGAAGCAAGGGGGAAGAAGGTGGCCTGGGGCACTCCCAGGCATTAACTGTTATTGGTGAGGAGCAGAGTTCTGCTTTTATGTGAACAGAGGCCAGGAGAAGATCCCAGAGAGTGCCTGGAGCATTGGTAGCACTGAAATGGTTACCTGAGGAAGCAGAGCCACAGGTGCTGTGGGATTACTGCAGGATATCACTTGGCTCTGGGTGGCTTTGGGAGGGAGCTGCATGGCTCCAAAGGCTTGCCTTGTGTGTAACTGCTTCCTCTTCCCAGAGACTGCGACAACGCCAAGAGTCCCAAACATTCTGGGATACTTGCAGGAGTTTATACAGTTCTCATTAAGTGGAGGCATCCAGCAACTGAGCAGACACCAGGACAAGCTCCACACGTGGACTGTGCTGTGGAGCACACCTGTACCTGTACCTGCTGCTCCTGTCATCAGCTCTCTGCTAATCCCTGCCGAACAGCGGAGCTGGGGAACAGGCCTGAGCCAGGAAGCTCCTGGCAGGAGCTGAGGGTGTTGGTTATGTAAACATCTTTGCTACTAAGACCTGTGTAAGTGATTACGGAAAAGAAGAAACAGTTTGAGCAGATTTGCATGTTTACCTGGTTCCTTCTCCAGGTCAGGGAAGATGAGTGTTCCCAGCAGGCACAACAATGGAGCAGCCAGTAAAAACCACATGAGCTATCTTCTTATCTTGGTGAGGGTAATGGGTTCTGCCTAAAAGTTTCAGGGTGTCACAGGTCTGGTATCAAAACATCTATTTTCTTGCAGTATTTTCTGTGTGCCTGTGATCTAGCTCCTCTGATGAAAGACCAGACCTCTACCCTCTGCAAATTTCCCCTGGCTCTCTGTGAATGCATGTCAGCTTGTTTGCAGCAGGATTCAGGATTAGTCTTTCCTAGAATGTTATAGTTTTAGTGGAAATAGATGTTATTCTGGGCCTGGCTGATCTGAGCCACACAAAGTACCGGGTAGGTGAGACAGGCCAGCAATTATAAACCAGTGCTTAGGGGGTTTTTTTCAGATACCAGTAACTGGAGAGAGGTGTCTTGGAATTCTTGACCCTCATAATGTCTCAGGTGGATGGTCAGGCTTGCTCATGATCTCTGAAGAACCTTGACCTCAATGATTTAAGTTAAGAAACAACATCAGAGCAGACGAAAGACACCTCTGTCTTAGGTCCCACTCCCTCTTCTTCCTCTCCCCTTGCAGGCTGCGTTGTGTTTTCTGGGGACTGTGACAGTGGTCCCAACTCATGACAAAAGGCCCCAGTTCAGCTTCTGGTGGGCACGGGGACAATTCTTCGGTTCTGAATTCCAGTTCTGATGCTGGACTTTGCCCACTGGCAAGGACTATTCCTCTTCCAACTGGTGTCACAGCCATGCCATGTCCTTGAGCCATTGTTGCACTGAGGCAGATGCTTGTTCAAAGTCCAGCTGGGCATCTAATTCCCTTTCAGGCTCCTGTTGTTCCTTGCATGAGGCAGGACTGAGACAAGAGCTGGTATCAGAGAAAATAGGACTAAAACCTTCAGTTCTGTCCTGGCTCCTGCCCTCAGGAACTCTTCTGGCATCAGGCTGCTTTAGAAGGCATAGTTTTCTTTACAAATCAGCTGTGCTTAGGAATAAGGATACCAGAATGGGCTGACTAGGAAGGCAGCTGCAAGGGTGTTTGAGAAGTCAAGTCTGTCTCCTGCCATCCATCATCTTATAATATCTTATGCACTGTATTCTGGAAAAGTGGAGAACCCAAAGAGCTGCTGAAGGTGGACTTGCTCTGGAGCACTTCTTAAAGGAAACTTGAGCTGTTTGTGATCCCTACGTCTTTATACTGTGTATCTTGATGGGCTAATCTGCTGCAGCCTCCTGGAATTAGGGACTCCTTAATCACATGGCCCCGCAAAGCCTCTTATCCAAAGTTACTCTCCCGTCGGAGGGGTCCTTAGCACATTTGTCACCTACCAAGGTGGGCAGGTGACAAACACCATAGAATGGGAAGTTCTCTCCTAGAATCCTCCCCAAAGCCAGAATCTTGGGGGTTGGTGGGAAAAGAGAAGGGTTTATAGCATTTTCCAAGTGCCAAACTTCAATCTCACATGCTCCAAAGGTGCTGCAGCCCAAGAGCCCTTGTCCTTTTCAGAATCAATTAGTTCCCACAAATCACAAATAGGTTTGGAAAACCGTAACCTAGAATCAAATTTTCTCTCTCATAAGCGAAACTAAACTTGTCAAGATCCCAGTGAGCTTGGCAGAAATTTGGTTTTTGAGGATTCAGGTCCCTAATTCAGTTTGGGATGGCTTATCTGTGCTAGAGAAGAGGCTGAATGAAGCACTCAGGTCTGACTCCAGAGCTCCCCTGGAGGTATCTCAAGGAGATGCTGTACAAAAATAGCAAAACAGTTACTTCAGAGACTCCTTTGGCTTTACAGCTCCTCTAATCATAATCCTGTGCTTGACATCATTACTGGCTGCTATTAATCCCTGCAGAGCTGCCTGCCCTATTGCTGGCAGGGGCTGGGGTTCAGCACCTTCCTGGCATTCCGTGGAGCATGTTCCCCACGTGGCTCCACTCTGTGCTGGGATGAATGAAACCAAACCTGTTGTTTAGCACCAGTACAGGAACAAATCCATACCTGCTTCCTGAAACCTGCAACATTTAAGGGCAGCAACATTAGACTCTATGAGCACTGGCTGGCTATTGTATAGAGAAAAAAGTCCCTGGAATTTATATATATATATATATATATATATATATATAAATAATTTTTATGCAGCACATTTTCTATAGACAAGAAGATATAGTAAATTATATATATTAGATGATGCACATCATCTATAGATAAATATAGAAAATTAAATATATTACATGTAGCAATATATATACTATAGTAATATTTATCATACATATTTTAATAAAAGCATATAGAGAGTATAGATAGTGTTTGGTATTTTGCAATATCAAAATAAAGTGTTTGAGTCAGACAGGACAAGGGGCCATTGCTACTGAACACTTTCTTTTCAAGCTAAAATCATATTTGTACATATTATTGTGTTTTCAACTGAACCTCTCTCTGTAGAGGAACCCAAAGGATGGTGGAATTTTCCTCATAGTCTCAAACTCAGAGGAAAAATTCCCTGCTGCCCTTGAGGTAACAGCCTATTGAGTCCCCTGGTTTACCTGTGCAGGTGTGAGCAAACTGATAGGTCTCTGCCTGTGCTCAAGGAGCTCATGGGAATAATGGCACAGGAATGGGATCAAGGTGACCTACTTCTATATCAGTGCTCAATTGGAACAAAGTGCTGCAAGTAGTTTCTGTCTGTACCAGCATCAGCCATTGCTGTCCTTCTGTCTGTCCTGCTGCCTGTCCTGTGCCATGGGCTGTGCAGAGCCTGTGTTGCTGGTTGAGACATGACTGAGCTGAAAATCACCAAGGATGGCAGAGTCAACGCTTCCAGGTTGTTCAGAGCACTGACACCGGTCCCTGCTGCTCTGCTCTGGCGCCTGTGACTGTGGAGAGAGAATCAGAGGTTGTTACTCACTGCCTGGATCTGGTCCCCAGAGGCTGCACTTGTGCTTTGCCTGCTAGGATGGAACTGTTGTGTAACATAGGGAAACCGTTCATATTGTCTGCAAACAGGGTTGGAGCAGTTGGGACACAGAAGTGGAAAAGGAGCTTTGTGCTCTATCTCTTTCTTGCTTGGGGACTGAGCTCAGGATGTTGTGCAGCCAACACTGCCTTGTTGGGGAGATCTGGGGCTGCTGAACTGGGGAGGTTTGAGAAGTTTGGGGGTTCCTGCCCTCACCTAAGGCAGTGCAATATCCTGTGTCCATTTCTGCGCCCAGCATGATTCAGTTGGCTGTGCTGATGATTAGAGGGCTCAGTTCTCCAGCCAGGCCAAAACCATAAGCTCTGAGCAGGCTGTGGGGTCTGTGTGGGGCTGATTCCCACGTGCTGCTGCTGCACTGGGAGCGTTGTGCCATGGGACGAGCACTCAGCTTTGGGCTGCTTGTTTGGTGACTGAGGCACCCAGGCACGGCCGTGCTCCTGTCATTTTAAAGGACACAGCATCTGCTGACCTCAGGGATCTTTTCAGTTCCAGGGAGGAGTGTGGTCCCTCAGCACAGTGCTGTGCGATGCCCTGATGACCATGGACGTGATGCTGTGCACGGCCTCCATCTTCAACCTGTGTGCTATCAGCGTGGATCGGTGAGTGGCTTCCTGCTGTGGCTGTGCCTGGGCAGCACACTGGTTCCATAGGCCCTTGCCAGTGTCCCAGGCACAGAGGATCCTGCCCTCCCCCTAAGGAGGGTGTTCTGGCCTCATGTCATCCACCACCAGGTTTGTGTCCCATCAGTGGTGGCCAAGCTGAAAGCTTGTTTTGTGATGAGCCAGAGCTGTCCCTTGGCTGTTATGGCTGTAGCCCAGGCCTTGGCTGTTAGTGAAGTAAACTAATGGGGGGAAGGACAGTGACAAGGAGCTTGGGGTCCCTTACGTTACCAGTGGTGCCACCACCACACCAGGACTGACTCATCTGGGTCTTTGTTGGCAGGTTCATTGCTGTGCAAATCCCACTCAACTACAACCGGCGACAGATCGACCTGCGGCAGCTGATCCTTATATCCACCACCTGGATATTTGCCTTTGCTGTGGCATCCCCAGTCATTTTTGGCCTCAACAACGTTCCAAACCGGGACCCCAGCTTGTGCCAGCTGGAGGATGACAACTATATTGTGTATTCCTCCATCTGCTCCTTCTTTATCCCGTGCCCCATCATGCTGGTGCTGTACTGTGGCATGTTCCAAGGACTCAAGCGCTGGGAAGAAGCCCGGAAGGCCAAGCTGAGGGGTTGCATCTACGGAGCCAACAGGAAGCTGTATCACCCCCCAACCTTGATGGAGAGAGAGCAGACCCGGCTGGGGCAGCTGGAGTGCAGCCCCTATGCCTGTGCTGGCCTCCCTGGGGAGTGTGGGATGAACAATGGGATCCAGACTGTGTCCTACCCACACCTCAGGTACCCGCACCCAGGGCATGGGCGCAAGCGGGCCAAGATCAACGGCCGGGAGCGCAAGGCCATGCGGGTGCTGCCGGTCGTCGTAGGTGAGTGGCTGTCAGAAATGGCTGGGGAGGGTGGGATATGTGTCACCTTGTCCCACCACAGCGCTCAGACTGGCAGGACCTGGGTGAATCCAGAGCAGTACCAAAAACCACCACCCTTGGGAAAGAACACATGCGGTGTTTATCACCCAACCTCCCTTCAAGGCAAACCTGTGACTCCCAATATCTTACATTCAAAGCCAAAGTGAGACTAACATAAGACTTTTCATCAATGTTTGGGACAGGAAAGACATCCCAAATTTTTGCCTGGGCATAAGACCAGCTCCACATGTCAGCACAGCTGCTGCCTTTTCCCTGACTGCCTGAGCTGTGTCTGTCTTGTTTGGCTCAGGCTTTGTTAAATTATCCCTTTTGAACATTCACGTTCTTTCTTTATTGTCCTCCTGGCAGGTGCTTTCCTCTTCTGCTGGACACCTTTTTTTGTGGTGCACATTACCAGGGCTCTCTGCAAGTCCTGCTCCATCCCTCCTCAAGTCACCAGCACTGTCACTTGGCTGGGCTACGTCAACAGTGCTCTCAACCCCATCATTTACACCGTGTTCAACGCCGAGTTCAGGAACTTCTTCCGCAAAGTCTTGCACCTCTTCTGCTGAGCTGTCCACGCAGGAGGAACCACTAGGCAGGTCATTTTTTGTATAGTTCATTAAAGATCTATTTCTGCCTCTGGTCTGCTGTCTTTGTTGGGGATGAGGGGAGGATGAGGAAAGCTAGCAGGTGAAGGAAGGGTCCTTGTAGTAAGGTGTTACAGGTGAGGGCCAGTGGATACAGCTCGGATCCTTTTCCCACTGGAAACTGCAAGTGTAGCCACTTCTTTAACACTTGGTGTTTGATGTAAGCACAGATAATAACAGTAATTTCTAAACTTTTGGCTTCTGGGGTGGTATTACCAGGGCTGTGAGGTGACATGGACATGAGTCTGAGGGAAAAAAGGCTGTTAAGCTCATTTCCAGATGTCCATACACTAGGTGGGGGTGAATCTACCTGTGGAACCTCCTTTCCCCTTATCCTTGACAATTTTAAACCCAAAACCTGATTTCACTCATGTTTAACAAGGGTCTTACAAAGGCACCATTATGTTATTGCTAGTGTTCCAGAATATCCTGTGAAGCCACATGATTCCTGCCAGAACCATTTCCAGCCTCAGGAAAAAGTCCTTTATACCTTTAGGTGAACCTACATGCAGTGACAGCCACAGCAACCAGTGGGACAGGTGATGCTCATTGCTGGGGCTCGGAGGGAAGAAAAAGAATATTTCAGAGAATTACAGTCTTCCAAGTAATGATTCTGTACAGGACTGTTGCTTTCCAGGACAGAATTTTCTTGGAAGCAGAATGGAACAGGGATGTCTTGAGTGTTCCTTTGACTAAATATAGCAAATGCTCAATTTCCCATCAGCAAACAGACTCAATTCCCACATGATTATATTGTGCATTTCTGAGCTGTCACTTACTGAGCTGGGATGCAGCTGCCCCAGGTACCAGGGCACCGTGGGCTTTCCAGACATGCTGTTTCAGAGCTGTCTTTGCTGCATCCAAATGCAGGATGCAGGAAATCCTGTAAATGAGCTGTGTTACTGTGGGCTCAATTAAGACTGTCTTCTCAATTCACTAATTGTCTCCAAGTTCTAGACACCAGGCAATCAGCATTTAACCGTGAGCAGAAACCATTGCCAACACTCAAGTATTACTTTGGGAAGCAAGAGTGACCATTTTGCTATGGGAATGGAAGGAGTTGCCTGTTTTTTCCTTCCCAGGAGTATGACAGATAATTTCTGTTCCCATCCTAACTCAGTTCCTGGCAGTTCCTGGCTTTCGTTGGAAGGACAGCTCCTTCTAGAGGAGCTGCATGCTGTGGCCACCAGCTCCTCGGCCTCAATGGCACTGCGGTGCTGCCCCCTAGGCCTGCTCAGCTCTGCGTTAGGAGGAATAATTTTCCCAGGAAACAGCCAGGAAGCGACACTCACCACTTGCCACTGACTTTGGGAGCCGTCACCTCCCTCCATGGGAGACTCATGACTGACACCCCTTAGGAGCCAGTGGCGCTGGCAAACCCACAAGGGCACTCCTGAGAGACCCTCACTGAGGGAGATGGAAAACCAGCTCCTACTCCCTCGGAACATATGGAATGCAACTTAACAGACCTTTAGGATGCACAAGGGGAGGAACAGATTAGCAGAAACTTCATCTTTTCCATGGAGTCCACCTTTGAGTCTTTTTCATGGCACTTTTCTCTCTTTTTAAGTTTCCCATAACTCAGGATAGAATTTCTCCATTTGCCAGCGTGTTTGATGCTGGGTTGGGTCACTCTGTGGTTCAGGTGACTCTGCCTGGAGCAGGAGCTGAACAACCATCTTCAATCACCACCACCAAACTGGAGCAAACAAGAGCCAGGACAAGTGACTCCTCACAGGGACTGTGACCCCTCAACCAGAGCAAACAATAGTGACCCTTCATGGGGTCATGAAGGCCCCTAACAAGGGCTATGCCTGGAGCTAAAAACAAACCCAACCAAACAACCAGAGGCTTGTGCACTTGTCAAGACTCCTCTGAAGTGTCCAACCATAAATAAAGGTTTAACTTAATTAACAAATAAAGGATTAACTTAATTGTTAAAGTGGTGGATTAATAATTAAATTATTTTGTTGCAGCGAACAAAGCAAGTAACTCCCTAATGGTCAGCACATCTCTAATTAGCAGCTCCTGCAGGGCAGGGACAGGTGTGCTCACCTTGGGCTTGATCCCATCTGATTCTGACCAGCTGGATGCTATGAGTGACATTCCAGGCACACCGTGGAATGAAGCTGTGGAGAAAACACCTCCCAGGTAGATAGGGAGTACAGACACACATTTACCTCTTGGTACACCCACCTGTGCAGTTGCCTGTACCCCAAAGTGCTGCCCTGGGAATTAAGAGGAACCGCTGGGCACACTTGTGCTTTCGTCACATTTTATTTAACAACATGTTATTTTTTAACTATATTTAAGTGGAGAAGCTCCAACGTGTTCCAGATTTGCCCAGCACAGAGGGAACACAGGAAAAAAAAACCCTTTCAATGCCAAACTAAGAACTTGTACCGACTTTGTCAAGGCAATTAAATAAACCAAACAAGATTTGTTTCTCTTCTCTAATGAGAGGTAGGGAGGCCCCGGTAGGAGGAAGAACTGGCAGATCTCCTTGCAGCACCTGCTTTAGATCTCAAGAGAGATGAGGAGACTGCTGTAATCCACATGGTGGAGGATCCAGTCAGGCAAAGACAAAGCCTCCCAAAGCCAGTTGGGGCTGGGACAGAAGGGAGAGGGTTCCAGATGAGGTTTTCACAGTCTCTGTATTATCTAAAGCTTTGGAAGGGGGTTGGGAGTAGACAAATGCTGTCACAGTATCAAAATGTCAATGAAAAATGAGTCTGCTAGTGAGGAGAGTGCTGTTGGCACAGGACAGACCGTTCCCGCTGGTTGCCGATCCAGCCGGCCCCGTGTGTCCGTGAACGGCTGTGGAGGTAGAGCACTCACACAGTGACCTTCTCCATGACATTGTCCGGGACGTGCACCTCACCCCCTTGCACCGTCACCGTGGCTGACTGGCCACAGATGTGCTGGTGATCCTTCCAGTCCTGCCAGGGGAGAGCAGAGGAAAAGGCTGTGAGCACAACAGGCCCTTGGAGAAGGACCCTCACTGTGTGAGAAGCACTTTCTCTCCACAAACCATACCAATGATAGAGGGCAAAGGAGCCACACACTGGATCAATACAAGAGGTGCAATCAGACTAAACAGAATGCTGCCATCTCCACACAAACCACAATCCAGGATATCAGTGTCAGGTGGAAAATTTACTAAAACTGAGTCAGAACCTTGATTTAAAACCTCTCCTGAAAGGCAGCTCTCAACACTCAGTGCTCTTGAGGGACAGCGCTGTGCTGGGATCTTAGCTCAGCTAGGACAGGGACAGATTCCTCCTAGAACTGACTGAATTCAGGACAGCTGACTCAGCTTGAACCTGGCTACCCAGCAGAGCTGTAACAGGCTAAACTGAACCATCCTTCTTTCCAAGAAGGAGCCAAGGGTTGCTGTAAGAAACTGGTCTGAAATATGACACACAACAGCTTCCTCCACTGTACTTCCCATCCCTTCCCACCTCACACACAATTGTAGAGTCTGTCCACTGCATTTCCTGCAGCAACAAATAATGGAAAGGAGAACTATGTCCTCAGTGCCATGGCAGGAGCAGCAGGGAAGGAGGGAAGCAGCTTACCAGGAAACAGCAGGAAGGGGCTGTAAAAGTGTTTC
This sequence comes from Chaetops frenatus, assembly GCA_013400775.1. Lineage (NCBI taxonomy): Eukaryota > Metazoa > Chordata > Aves > Passeriformes > Picathartidae > Chaetops > Chaetops frenatus. The sequence goes on from VZTR01026149.1 coordinate 43,036, forward strand.
CAGCTCCCCACAGTTCCTGGTGAGGTGTTCATGCTTCGTTTCTGGTGTTGGATTTTTTTGATCACCTTTGGGAAGGTTTGTGCAAGCCTGGGGACCTTCTCTACCCTTTTAACCTTGTCATGACTTGAAGACCTGCCCCATCACTACAGCCTTGCTGCTGATCCCACTGGCAGGGTGGGTTTGAAACGCCTGACCCACACAAGATTCTGCTCTGACTGCCTGGCTCTGCTGCCCGTTCTTCCCTCTGTGCTGACACCCATCAGATGACAGCCCAAGCTGCCTGGCTGCCCCCAGGGTCACACAGCTCTCTCCAGGGAACTGAATTCCAAGTCACAAGCAGGCTGATACCTTCCGCTGGCAGAACGTGGAGCAGTAGTTGACTTTGTGGCATCCTGTGCACTCGTTGGTGGCCTCCCGACCACAGTTGACGCAGGACTGCTGTGGGAAGGGATGGAGAGGGACATATCACACAGAGACAAACCAGGGGCATCACCAAGGTGCAACAGACATGCTGTGACTGCCTGGAATGCCAGAGCAGTGGGAAAGCTCCCATCTCCCAGAACACCCTCAGCACACCAACCCACAACAAACAGACCCAGTGGCCTCTGGATATACCATCAGAGACCTACTCTCCTTGCTCATTTAGCAAGGATCACTTTGGAAAATGGAATGCACCTCTGTTTCCCTTTCTGTTGGGCAGGAAGCCCTCCAAAAGTGTGGGTGGATACTGAATGGTCATGGAAATCCATCCCCACCACCCCAGGGAAGCCTTGCTCCAGATAGGTCAGGTATCCGTCAGCCAGATAACTGCAGGAGTTGGGTGTATCCCAACCAGACATGTCAGGCTGCGCACAGGCTGTTGATACACAAGCTCTGAGTTTATCCCAAATTTAAAACTTTAAAGGCAGATTTCATCGGTGGTTTTGTTGGTTTATAATCCTGTGTATGTCTGAGAGGATCTGAGGAAGGACAACAGACGAGGAATATGGATGGGAGCCTTAAGGTATTTTCACCTAATTTTCAAGAGGAAAAAGGGATCTGCTCCTATGGGATATATTCCTTGGTCCTTTCCCAGTCATGACTACATAAATGTACCAAGAAGGAAACAGGAGTCAAATTAAGAAGGCTCTAACAGGAGAAAGGATTTAATTCCAGAAGCAAGGTGAGATAGGATACACAGGTGAAAAATCACACCTGCTTTTTAAGGGATGTTTTTGTGTCTATCGCTTTCATCTTATCTTGGTGACATCAATTAACATAACCTGTATATTTAGGTGGAAACATCATTGAACTGCCACCAAAATAAGCACTTCACAGAGCATTCCACTTCCAGCTCATTAAACTCCTGACAAATCATTAGCACATCAGCAGCAGTGACAGGAAGCATTGCTGGGCTGTAAAAGTATCCTGGGCTCTTCAGTTCCTCCAGGCTCCTTCTCTTTGAGCACAACCACCCCAAAAATCAGTCCTCTGATTAACACCCCCTCTCACACCTTTCCATGTACCTGCAGTGAACAGCTGGTGAGACCGAACAGTGTTTGTGCTCGTGATGTGCAGCTGGAGATTTGGGACACCAAAAATGGCTTAACGCTGCAATTTGGAACTTGCAAAGCTTGCCCAGAGGGACACTTAATTGGGACTGTTTGTAACCTGAACAGTTACTGGAAAATGTGGAAAATACACAGGGCATAGTTGTACCTGGAGATCTGAAAGAGAACTGAGCAACACAGCTCTGAGGGCTTCAATCAGGGATCCAGAACTAACTCCCATTCCAAAAGCCAGACTAAATTGTGGAGTTATGAAAACCAGCTCACAGGACAGAAAGGGAGTTCTCTTCCTGTCACAGCTCTGTGACAGCCACTCACCAGAGCTGCAGCACCATCACTCAGAGGTGAGGGCCAGGTGACAGTGAAGGAGCACAGAAAACAGGAATGCTTGGGAAAGGGGAGACACTGCTTGGAGCACTGGCCCTACTAGGAAGGGCTCAGATCCCTTGCCAGAAGGCCAGACACAGAGCACAGGATTCCACAGCAATGACAAAACCTCTGTGTCTTTAAATGGAATGAGACAAAGACCAAAAGGCTCTTCAGAATACAAGACATCCCCAGCCTACCTTGATGATGATTTCTGTCTTCCCATCAACATCCTCTGTTTGTTGGAATAACTGGCTCTGGTATTGCTGCAAGGAAAATACACCATATGTGTCATTTCCCAGCAGGAGCATGACATGAGGGGTTGGAAAGGGCACTGGGATGGAGGGTCCCCATGCTGAGATGTGTCTGCCCAGCCCCACATTGCAGTTGCAAGAGGACAGGGCAGCCCCTTACTCCTCCCTTCTAGGAGAGGGACACTGTCACCTGATGTAGAAACAGGGCAAGGAGCCTGTGAGAAAACGGCCTGTGGTGACAAACTGCCAGTTCAGTACAGCATTCCTCCAAGCCCAGCTCCCTGCTCCATCCAGCCACAAACTTGTCCTTAAAATGTGGGGTTTAACTGCAAGCCCCCACACACATGGGAACTGGGAAATTAGCACAGGAAACACGAGGAAAACGCCAAGGTAACAGAGCCAAGTGGCACATTCTGGGACCAAATTTTGGGTCAAGTCTAGTGATCCTAATCCACCAAGAGGCAAAGGAGCCTGGAGGGAAGGCACAGCCCAACAAAAGGGATTAGGGGGAAAAAAAGGCCAGACAAAATTAACACACCTAAGACTTTAGGAACAGCACTAACCATAATCATTACTCCTCCTTGCAACAGAAGAGTGAGAGGGCTGTAGAACAAGTTGTGACTCCATCACTTCTCTGGAGGTGATGTTCACAGCCTGCTTTGGCTGCCTGGCAGAGTCACTTCACACCAGCTCAAGCCCAACCAGGTGCTGCTGTACCTGTTGCAGCAGCAATAAGCTCAGCAATAGGGGTCAGGAGTCCCAAACCAACAACATGCCAACCCAATCCCAAATTAATTATGTGCTAACCCTGGCTTAAATGTATCGGGAACAGTTAAAAAGTCCAAAAAAAGCTGAACCCCTTCCTTCAGGCCAAGCAGGTTCATCCAGGAGTTGACTCAACATATAAAGAGATTAAAGGCTTAATTTACAAGTGTATGACCTGAGAGCACAGTATTTATTCTCCTATGAAACCCCAATCTTCAAAACCTTGATATTACCATGACAGAAATTAAATTTTAAAACTCCAGACAGATGGAGGTGGAGGCAGGGAAACCTCTTGCTGTGGCCTGCCAGGGGTGTGATTTGGTTCTGCCCTATCTGACAAGGCAATTCCAGCCATGCACAAACCATGGAGAAGGAAAAGGTGTGTGTCTTAGGTTATAATGCAAGATGTACCCAAAAGTGTGTATTCTATTACCATCTTCATAAGCTGTTAAAACCAGGTGGGGTAGTGCTCCTTATCTCCTTCATAACTCATCCCTGGTAACTCCAGGGGACATCTTCTGTTAACGGGCCAGCTGTTAAAACCGGGTGAGGCACTGCTCTTTATCTCTTCCATGACCCATCCTCCCTCCAGGAGGACATGTCCTGTTAATAGGCCATGGAGACTCCATGAATGACTGATAAAATTACATCATCCCATTGTGAGATGCTCTGCCCAGGGGAGGAACCAAGCATTCCTACCTGGATAGAATCTGAGATTTGGAACACCAGAGGCAGCCTTATCCACTGAATTCCCAGAGGACAAGAGCTCCATACCCACCACTGGATCTTCAGAGGAAGATCAAATCCTTCTACAGGATCACCGTTTCAACAGAACCACATCTTCCACTTCAAGAGGACTGCTGCCACTATTTAATCAGAGTGCTACCAACACCCTGACCCAATAGGGTGTCAGGTTGTATTCTCTGCCAGTGTTTCTGTATTATTGCATTTATTTTAATTTTCCTGTTAAATTGTATTTCTGACTTGGGACTTCCCACTGGTTTGCTTTCAAACTAATACAATGTGATAAGAGAGAGGGACAAGCCAGACACATTCAGATTTCTCACAAAAACAGCTCCACAAAACCCAGAACCTCCAATTTCCAAGAGTATCACTGCTAGTTTGGAGTACACAAGCTGCTGTTTGCTGACCAGAGACAAATTTCTTAACTGTCCAACCCATTTTAGATTAATTTCCTACTCTCCAGCCCTGAATTGGTTTAATCTTTCTAAAAAAGCATGAGATGCCCCAGCTGTTTGCTGATTTAATTTTCCACCTTGCTTTCAAAAGAGCAGGGCTCCACAAGCAGCCCTGCTTTAGAGAGGGCTATTCCAATTAAAACACTTGTCAGATTTCAACACTCTTTCTCTTCAATTTATACAGAAAATCCATTTAACACATTTCCCAAATCTCTTTATTATCCCCGAGCAATTCTGGCACAGAATTTGGTGAGTATGTGTAATGTCCCCATCCTAAAGTTTATCTGATATATAAACAATGGATTAATGTACACTCAAAAAAATTACATTGCCCAAGCACACCAACGCATGTCGGTCCTGTCTTTAATCTCTTCATTTTGGGCCTGATCTGCAAATGTCAAATATCTCTTGCTAGAGACACTGAGCCTTTGTTACCCCATTCACCCTAAATTCCTAAATGTTTTTTCCTTACCAAAAAATGCAGTGAAACCAATATGGAGATACTAACCAAGGAATCAGATATTCATCCACAACCTAATTACTAATGATACTCCAGAACTGTTTCTTAACAGTCACATGAAATTCCACCAGAGCAGTTTTATTTAACTAATCCCACACAAAATGCTGCAATTCAGAAAAACCTTAGAAATGTCTCTGTATTTCCATTTTTTGTAATATCATTATGCAATTTTGGAAGTTCGTATAAACATGGAGCTGGAGGGATCATGATTTGCTTTTCTTTCAGGATATCATTCCTCAGGACTTCTACGTAACACAAATGTAACCTTACTCAGAAGATCCTAACACTTTGCAAACTTGCACTTGAGTTCTCTGGGAAGGAAGTGTTATTTTCATCTGAGGCACAGTGAAGTCAAGGACTTACTCAGGGGCATCAAAATGACTTGTGGGAAAGATGGAAATAAAATTTGAAGGAGATCCTCAGTCTTAAAATTTGCCCAACAAACCATGACCCTTGAACAAATTTACAGAAATTAAGAAGTACAAAGAGAGCAACTGAGTGCATGTCAGAACTGCCAAAATACTAAATTAAGTGCTAAAAAACTTTCCTGCTGGTGAAGCCTTTAGCTCCAGCCATTGGAACAGCTCCTTCATAAGGGATAAGGATGTCCCCAGCCCCTGACACAGGGCTGAGATCACGAGAGTAGGGAGGCAGAGTGCAAACCCCTCGTGTCAGACACACTTCAGACATAGAGCACAGCTCCTGCTATTTAAAGCTAAGAAAACCAAACTGCTGCTCTATGGGAGCAGGACAGCTCATTTGTGATATGTAATGACTGCAAAGCTTATTAAATAATAAATATAATAAATATAATACCAAAACACACTATAGTGAGTGATGTGTAACATACAGGAAGGCACCCAAGTTTGTGTATCCAGTTGGGAACCAGCCTGTTTCTATCAGATCTCTACAATACTGCTCTGAACTAAGTAAGCTCTTCCAGGAAGAGCTGAGTTTGCAGATCTGTTATCATCTCATCTGTGGTCCAGCCTTGCTCTGCAGCTCCAACACAACGACACCACCATGAAAGCTTCCCCGTTTGCTCACCGTCCGAAGTTCCGTCAGTAGAACAAACACAAAGTGGTGATAAAACACCAATGTCCTTTGTATTAAACTGGTCCAGAAAAAATCCCCTGCTTGAAGGGCAAGAAGATCCCTCCGTCTGCCTCTCATACACGTAAACTACCCAAAGAGCCATGAGACCACACACATACTTGGAGTGGGAAAGAGACTCATGTTGCAAACCACTAGTAAATTGGGAAAGGCCGTTTGACCAACACAAATTCAGAGAGTCAATTCTTTGACCTTTAGTGTAATTGCTTCCCTGTATAAAGGAACACAGAGTTTTGTCCAAATATGGAATTCACAAGCAGGAATTAATTCAGAGATAGCTACTTGTCATACTGCCTGGATGGTTCCAGCAGCCAGCACAGCTCAGTATTGACTGGATGATAAAAAATACCACCATGAGCACGTGGTTCTACCAAAGTGCACAGGTGTAGAGGTCCCCATTACATGCTGAGAATGGTGAGACACAAGTCAGGTAACTGGACATGCAGTAGTTCCTGGGCAAGGGTTTTTCTCTGGAAACAATCATGTGCTCGTCCTTCCCACATCAAGTCAGCTTTAATCCATACACAGGAGTGATTTTAACTCCTATTCTCAGGACAAGAAGTAACTAGTAGAACATCAAAGAGAGCTGGTTTTGGATCAGAGGGTGGGGAGAAAGGACTGAACAACCATTCCAGAAACCACTGTGAGAATAAACAGAAGGGAAGATGCAAATAGACTGGAAAAAGAGCACAGCGAAGTTAAACAAAAGCAGATGTTTATCTCTGAATTGTGCCAAAGCTTCCAATGTTTCAGTGTCCCATACTCTGTGCAGCTTTCCAGCAGCAGCCAGCCCAAACCTGGGCAGCAGCACTGGCACCTGTTCTGCAGGAGGAAGGCAGGGAAGAATTAGACTCCCAACATATCACACACCCGCACATCAAGGATGCAGTGTACAGGAGAGTTTAGCAGAGCCAATGTGGCAAAGAATATCAAAGAGGCTGCAAGGACTGCCCTAGGGGTCCTCAGCTTCCAGCAAAGTCTTCCCACACCTCTCTTCCAGGTCTGTTGCTGCACACTCGTGCCTATGGATTCAGTGGAAAGCTGACGTTAGCACAACGCTGATGGCACCAGCAGGAATGTGGTGTTCGGGAAGGGAGTTCAGCAGTTATTGACAGTGATACCAGTTCCAACACCGCCCCCGCCTCTTCCCCCCAGCAGCTGTGGATCTGTGGGAGAGGGAGAGCACATTCACTATGCAGCCGTACTTGGGTGCATGCATGAGTTACTGGTCAGAAGGATTCAAGATCCCTACCATGCATCACTTACAGAGAAGAAAAGCAGGGAGAAGAAGGCAGTCCTTGTGGATAATCCCTGTCCACAAGAGAGAGAAGATGGGAACCAGCCAGGCCTCCGGTGAGGTGAGGCAGCCTGCAAGTCCTAACCACAGGACCCTAGTGAGATCAGCTTTGCTTGCACAGTTCTCAGCAAAACAGCTCTAAACTTTACTGCTTATCTTCCTGAGAGGGATCAGTCTGATTTTTATTTATGCCTCTATGTTACGTTACACGAGGTGAAATATTCCTGTAAGGGCTGGACATGTACTGGCAACCCTGTTCCTGGGGAGGTTTTGCCTGGCAGCCGATCAGGGCAAAGAAAGCCTCCAGGATTGGACCGTGAGTGACACCCCACTTGTTGGTGGGGCAAATACCCTAAATACCCGCGAAAAAATGCCCAGGAAATCGGGCTGTGGGAGGAGCCTTAGCACATAAAAGCAGCTGAGAGACAACAGGGAGCCATTTTGCTTTGGGTTTCTTGGAGGGATCAGGGGCTTGCTCAGAGGGTCAGCTTGGCCCTTCTTTCACCCCTCCCCAACTCACCTTTTCCTCCCGGTGGTCCTGCTTCCCTGTCCGTACCTGCTTTGCCCTGCCTCAGCGTTTCCACAAACCAGCTCGTCGCCGTGACAACCCTCGTGCTCCACTGCCTCCCCGACGGAGCGGCCACCTCAGCAGCCCTGTTTGCTGTGCGCAGCCGCAGCCGCCTGCACCTAGCCGCGACCGCTGCCACCGCTGCATTTCTGCACTGCCCGCCCCACCAACCCACGGTACCATTAGCCCATAGGGGCCAGCCTGTCATCACCGCCGTGTTTCGCGTGCTCCAGCCGCCGCCGCCTGCAGCCAGCCAAGCCCGCAATCGCAGCCCGGAGCCGGCGCCAGCCGCTTACAAGAGCCACTCAGGGCTCGCTGCAGTTTGCAGCCGAAGCCGGGGCCACGCTGCCGCCGCCGCTTGAAGATTGCGCCCAACTACTCACAAAAGCCGCTGCTTGCAACTAGCACGCTCTGCCTGCTGAGCTGGCGCTGACACAGCGCCAGGATTCTTGTGGTAACGCTGTCACCGTCTTCTGTTTGTCTCTTTTCCCCTCTCTGCTCTCTTTTCTATCTCCCTTCGGTAGGACACTTACCCTTCTTTATCAATAAACTGTTCTCAGATGTAATATTGTTGTGTCTGCGCTTCATTTTCGTTGGAGAAATCTATCAATAAGAATCCTCCCCGACTCCTTCCTTTACACTGGGACAGAACACTTCCCCATAAATTCTGGGATAAGCTGTTCCATATATCCCATTGAAAGCCTCCAATTGCCCAGCTCACCTTACAGCAGCCATTGCACTGCTTAACACTCATCAGCTCTCTCAGACCAGGACTCAGTGCCCACATCTCATAAACTTATAGACAACTGATGGGAGAGCTCAGGATCATGACACTAAACAGTCTGTACAACCAGCCTGCTGCCCACAGCTCCTGGAATCCCAAAGCAGTTTATTCCTTTCCCCATGATACAAATAATAGGAAGATTTCTCTTGCTAACATTGCTTTCAAGGCTTGGAGGAACTATGCCCAGTATCACTGCTCCAGCCAGGAACTGCTCTGCTCACCACTCCACCACAAAGGTGCCCATGGCTGAGTCTCCTCAGCCCCTGTGGCACAGTTACCTCTTTCCTCTCCACGTCAGCCTGGATCTTGGCCTGTGTGACGGCAGCCTCACGGAAGGAGGAGCTGGCCTGCTTGGCCTGCTCAATCAGAGTCTTCAGCTGCTGTGCTGTGCTGAGCAGGGAATTGACCATCTCCTCCAGGTAGAGCCAGCTCCGCTGCTCTGTCACCTCCAGCCCGTTCACCACCGACGGTGACATGGCTTTGGTGGGCGTCGTGGGGGGCACTGCCAGGGCAGGCAGAGAGGTCAGCACTGGACATAAAGAACAAGAGAGAATATATAGACAGTTAGGGCATTTCATTTCCATAAAGTGTGGGGGATGTTGGGTTTTGGGTATTTTCTGTGCTGTTTTATTTCCTTTTTAAAATACGTTTTGCAGAATTTCTAGTCCAGGAAAGCTTTTGTTAAACAGATCATTCCTTCTGCAACATCAAGTGCAGGTCTGTGCAGAACAAGCCCATGGGCACTCTCAAACCCACAGGACAAGAATGCATCCTCCTGACCTGGATGCTCTGGGAAGAGTTTAACTCTTCCCAGCACTGCTGTGGAGAAGCACTATGATGCAGTGAAAGCAGCATTCCCAGGAACTCCTCCACCACTGCCAACATTTCCCTCAGCCATGGCTAGGTAAGGTTAGAGTAAGTCACTCAGTGGCCCAAGACGTTACAGAAACATCCTACCCAGATGGCAGTTCTCAGGTTGCAAACCACAAAACTCAGGCACTTATCCACATCACACTCTCTGTACTTTCTGAATTCTGATCTTTACATAACCCTGGCCACACACTGGACTTAACCGGAGACAGTCACCATTACCTCCAACTGGGTGTATTCTAAATATGCACTTCCCAAAACCATGGGTTGGGAAACCCTTTAATAACCCAGCAGTTACAGTCACTGAACCAGCTACTTTTCACATTAGGTTTGCATGTACACTGCGATATCAGGGTATGAGGAAATTAAATCCAGACCCAGTAACTCCTCCATACACAGTGTAAGCTCAGCTTAGGTAACATTCCAGGAAGAAATGTTATCTGGCTTTACTTTTCCAAAATGTAACTCTAGCAATAAATGCTCACCATCTTCCATAAAATTCAGTCCAAGACATTCACATCTACCAACACTGACCTCGACATTCCTCACTGAATTCCTTTATGAGTAAAAAGAAGGTACCACCAGCTTCAGGGCTGTGCAGACTTCTTACCTCAAAATCCCCTTAATTAAAACAGTAATCTTAATGAATTTGCACATGAGTGGCGTGGAACTATTTGCAGTTAGATGTGAGTATGAGATAAACCAGTCTTTTTCATCAGTGTCTGTTTGCACAATAGCTTTTACCACTCTCCATTTCCAGCATAATATTTATCCCTGGATGACATTTGATAACATATCAAACATGAATTACTTCCTATTCCTCATTTTGGCTCTAGTGCATCAGGCAAGAGAAAGTATTCACCAGTGAAAAAACAATCAATGTTTAATTAGTAACCTCAAGATCTGACTTAAACAGTCTTAAACACAAGAAGATCTGACTCTGGAGACCAGGAACATCCTGTGCTGCTCTAAATAAATAAACAAAGGTCATACAGAGGGGATTAAAAACTGACACCAAACCTGCCCAAAAGTACCTCCAGTATGCACTACTGGAGTCATAAAGCCATGTGAGGATGTCTAGAAAAGCTTCTATGACATGATTTTAAAGGGGTTCCTTCTCCTCAGATCAATCACTAAATAAATGTTCAGCCACAGTGCCTAAAGAGGACAAAAGTCTGGAAGCAAGAACATTAGGAAAGGCAGGGAATGCAAGATGACTCACAATGCAGAATCACAGCAGCCACCTCTGGCAGAATCAACAAATCGAAGTTCTCAATAAAGAGTGAAAAACTTCCCACAGAGGGGAAACCTGCTTGTCCAAATCTTAGTAACTGTAAAACTCACAAGCAAAATAGAGCAAAATTTAAATTTCTGCCCTAATCTTTACATTTGCTGAGAAAGATGGGAGGAAATTCAAGCACAGTGAGAGCAAACATACCGATTTTGGGATGAGACGTTGGCAGTGCAGCCTCAGGGAAAGGTGAGATCTGGCAGTTGTCCTGGTAACTGGGATAGTGAGGCTCTGGATGAGACACCCGGCAAGGCTGCTGGACATTGGTGTCCTGAACTGCAGGAGAACAAAGGCCTTGGGAATCACCTGGCAGGTACTTCTTACACTGCTTTTACCTCTGGTTTTTTATGTTTTGTACAAGTTCCTACACTCTGTGGTAATTCCCAAGGGTTGGAAATGCCAAACAGCAGCATGATCTCACACAGTCAGCAAGCAAGGAAGCCTGGTCCTGGCTCCACCATGCTCTGCTTTCACCTTTAGAGCCACAGGTTCCCTGGTTCCATTCCACACAGCAAAATCTCCATGTTCATCCCAGGGCTCCAAACTCCGGTTCTCAGAGCAGGATCATTCCCCCAGGAGAGCTCACAACCCAAAGCATGACTCAATGCAACTGAGAGAACTGAAAGGTATGTCATGCATTTATATTTTGTTTGATTTATCCTGGCATTTTTCATTCAGTTTCAACCCTCACCTAGTTTGGGGTTTTTTTGGTAGTATTTTAGGCTAAATGAGGAATAAAAAAAAGAAAAAAAAAATTACAGAGATGAACATAAATCCCAGGAACTCGGCAGAGGTGAATATTAGTAGCTACCACACCTGGGCAAAGCTTCTCCTTTGGTGCAACAGCAAAGATTTCAAACTGCTGAAATGATTCCACAGGAAGGACAGTGCCTTATGCAGTGTCTCCCTTGAGAAATAAATCCTTTGTGTTACATTCAAAATGTTCCTTGCTACAGCAGTGGGCATCCAACCCTCTCTTCCTCCTCCCCACAGCTGTCTAGGAGACATCTCAGCTCTTACCAGTGGCTCCAGTGAAAACATCTCCCTGTGCCGGGCTCTCCGAGATGATGGCTGTGGCCTCCACGGTGGACGCCCGGTCGAAGGTCAGTGCCCCGGAGGTTGTGATCTGTCCAGAGGGAGTCACGGTGACTGGAAACATTAAAGCACTTTCATAATTAACACTCAGCGCAGAGGACAAGCCTGTCCAGCTGTTGATATCCCTGTGCTACTCAGGGGACTCACAGATCACCAGCCTGGGATAACCCAGTTTGGATCACACCTGTGACCAGTGTGGATGGAAATGGGAATAAAAGCCCCAGTGGGTTTCTGAAGGCTCTGCTGTCCTTCCAAGGCACTGGGGGCATGAGGCCAAAATGTTACTTTACAACATAACACGTCCTAAATCACCACCTTTTCAGTTATTTTATGAACCATAACTTAACACCTCCCATAAAGGTTGTGAGGCCACACACCCCATCAGTTTCTGACTGCTTTATGACAATTTTAGCAAGAGTGACTGTTGCTTCTTAGATCAACATAACAACCTGTGGATTATAGCTAATTCCATGACAGCTGGACAATTTTAGCTGTTTACTACATGAAGTGATAGAATGTGCTTGGCCAATGCAAGGAACAAGGCACAAAATCCTTCTGGATAATTATACCTGAGTGGCTTCAGATGTTTAAAACCCTTTTTAAAGGGAATTATTTAACTGGTATCATTAATTGGTGATAGGCTGATTCTGTGGCACACAATAATTAGATTTTAAAATACTGTAGCTACAAATTCCTGGCCGGAGAAGTATGTGGTCATCAAAACAAGAAGTTCTCTCTCCCAGTGCCAGCAGGAGAAAACGAGCAGCCTCACAGCACCTTACATAACAAACCAATACTGATTAAACCTATTTGGGGACTAAAAAAACCAAAGCCACAAAACAACTCTGCAGAATCCTTTTGTGTTTCTCCTCCTACTGTTGCTGATGATCTAATCTTGCTTTTATTTGTTATTTTTTTAGATTTCTGTTTCTTCCACCTCAACTCACTCAACAATTTGTACTGTTACTGTGCAGATGATGCCAGATGAGAGCAGGACACATGGATGTGACTGAGGATGTGTGAGCTGGATCAGCTTGCAAATTAATTCCTGTTCTCACACAGATGGTTTGCCAATCAAACCAGTAAGTAACAAAGCCTGTGCTGAATATTGGAGAGGGATGTGCAGATCAAAGCATCACCTTCTGCCTCCTTCATTAACAACTTTCAGGCTGAGAGTTTCATTCCAGCTGTTTCCAGACTACTTTTCTATGTATTGCACAAATCTTACTCCAGCTTCTAAGGGACACAAGGAAGCTCAGAGGATGGAAGGGGGATTTCTGGCAGAGCAGAGAAGGGCCAGCCTCCCCCAAAACATAATTCCGACAGGAAACTTCCCAACTGCTATTTGCGAAAAATGTACCTGAAATCCACTATGGATCCAGACCAGAACCCCATAATTCTCCCCACACTGAGAGCTGGTACAGGAGGCAATATAATCATAGACTATAACCATAGACTCCTGGAATGCTTGGGCTTGGAAGGGACCTTAAGGTCATCTCCTTCCACTGCCCTGCCATGGGCAGGGGCATCTTCCACTAAACCAGGTTGCTCCAAGTCCCATCCAACCTGGCCTTGAACACTTCCAAGCATAGGACATAATCCAAACCTCTGTCAGCACAAAATATGGAATCTACTGTTCACTGCACAAGGATGCCATGATGCTTAAATCTGAGTTTCCTGGAGGTCTAGAGCTGCACTTTTTCCTATTCAACTTGTGTCCTGATGTGGCAACATTGTGCTACTTTCTATAAAATAGGAAGTGTCACTGAGCCAATAAAACCAGCCAATGAAAAGAATGTGACCAAAAAAAAGGACATGTTTCTCAGCTGGACACTTCCACGGGGGCCACTAACAGACATAAAACACCTAGTGGGGCAACTTTCCAAAGAAAGGAAGCAACTTTTACCAGGAGAAAAGAACCTACAGGTAGTTGCAGCAGTAGCTGGAAGCAGGGTGATGTTTTTAGAGCAATTCTTCTTCACTGGAGTTGCAGGTATTTCATTTTCTTTTTTCCGCCTTTTATATGGCACAAAGAGTCGTATAGGGCCACTCTGGGCAGAACAACACCGGAAAGAAAATTAAAAGAAAAAAGGAAAAGGCATTAGCTGAGCCACCTTTTTGGAGAATTTGGGTTTACTCTCATCTTTCCAAGAACAGTAGCACAGATCCCCATGGATGATGTGGGGTTTGCAACAATTGACCAAAACACTTAAAAGTTTTCCAAATGAAAAGAAGTTAGGGAAAAAAAAAGTTAAACTCAGCTCCCTCCAGCTGAAGAGGCACAAATTCAACCTCTTCCCACTATTATTTAAGGAGTAGAACTGGGCAGATAATCAGATGCTGGCCAAGGTGGTGGAAGAAAAAAGAGGGAGGAGAAGAGAGGAAGAAGTTCTAGGCTAGAAAACAAGCACATCAGTCAGTTCATAGCAGAAAAGAAAGGCAAAGCACCAGGTCAAACTAAAAACTGCTTTCAGGATTTGTACCTCATTTTTGAAACAAACTAGCAAAAAACCAAACCCCAAATCAACTAACCAAAAACCTCAAGCAGTTTTAAGATGAAAATATTGTTCCATTATAAGATTATTTTAGTTCTTTACAAAAATGTTTTTCCAACTTAAAACATTGTGAAATTTGAGTCAAAAATCATGAATATCATTGACACCCCCAAAAGGTATTTTGCATAGATACATTAATTAGAAAAGAGGGAAAAAGCAGTAAGTATGATCCAGTTTTACTGAGGCTGTTCTGCAATACTGCCAGCAGTTCCTTATCTCCTTTCTCCATGGGGAAGGGACAAAGCACTTGTCCCTGAACATTCATTTGTCAGGGCACTTAATTCCCTGGACGCTTATGACCTGCTTGCCCAAAGGCCGTTGCAGCTTGACTGGTTAATTTTTCCAATAACAATAATTAGTTCCTAAAGTAATTGATGTAAAGCCTCCCACTCACCAGTGTCATGTCATCACAGCAAGCGGCACAAGTACACGAGGCAGCGTGGGGATTTAAAATCCCATCCTGGAATCAGAAGTGACCAATTCAGCATGAGAGTCACCAAAATCACCCAGCGCACACCTTGATCCTGCTAAAAAATGTGGATGGCTCCCAGAGTGGTACTCATTCCCTCCTGGATGCTGTACAGTAACAGAGAGGCTAGTTCCCACACCAGAGCAATGGGGTGAGAGGGTCAGAGGAGAGCAAAGGAAAACCAAACCTTTTACACACCCAAAGGCCAAGAGATATGAATTTGATACTTGATTTCTGCCCAAACAGAAATCGACTGTCAGCCTAGCATCAATACCAAGTTCTCCAGGAGACTCCAATAAAGGACCCAAATAATGCATGATGAAAGTGAAGAATATGTGTCAGGCAAAGACAGTGAAGAAGATCAGTTTACTGAATTACAGTATCATGGGTGAGAGCTCAATTCCTGTGGCACACCTCAAGGCTGGGCTTCACCCTGCAGAAACTCTTTGCAGTATAAGCAAGATTCCCAGGGTGCTATTTGAGACACATCAAAAACAATTCAATCACTGACACACTGATCACATCACTGACTCTCAACCAAACCAAGTGCTGCTCCTGGTGCCATCAGCCCACCTGGCTCCAGCTGCCCCTTCCCACAGAAAGGAGGGAGCAAACTTAACCTTACGTGGATAAGGCACTGCAGGGGCCGCCCTGCATAGCGGATGCTCCTCTTCCAGTCCTTGCTGCTGGCTCGCCCTGCCATGGCTTCAAACTCCGTGGGGCTGTACCAGTTGTCCCCTTGCTTAATGCACCTGCCACGGCCTCCTGAAGTAAAGCACCAAAATACACTTAGTCTAGGTTAAGGATAATTTTGCCACTTCCCTAAAGAAGAAAATATGGAAATTGCTGGACAAAATAGCAGTTAATCTGTAAGAACCACCAAATATGCCCATCAGCTGCTTCCCATTGCTCTAGGATAACTACATGTATTTATTATCATGGCTGTGACAATGACTAGGCATGGTCAGAGCTCCAACTCTGGGCCTCAAAAGGCTATCAGAATTACTCCTCCACAAGAAAGAAAAGTCTTCATTGGATAAACACCACAAATTTAAGTCTTTCCTCAATTTGCACTTAAATTTCTGATCTTTTTTGTGCTGAACAAAACTTTCTGTCCATGAGGCAAGCACCGCACTGGGCAGCCAGGCTGGCTGGAAGTTTCTGCTGCTGCTTCCCCAGCTTCCCCACAGGGATAAAAGACAAGAGGAGGAGCTCAGGAGCCCCGTGAAGAGACAAACTCTCTATTCACATTCCAGCAGGGATTCTTCAGAGCTTTGCTGAAACACAAGTCTACTCATGAGACAAAAAACCATTACAGGAGTCAGCCTGTTATTGAGGAGACTCACTGCATGGCAGCCCGGATGTTCGCAGGTTTAAGAAAAAGTTTTAGAGCCTTTGAAGAAAAAGCAAAACAAAAGGGAACAATAATATCAAAAGGCACTGGGCTGGCTTGGAAACTCTCTTGGTTTTTCTTCTCTCACGATCACTCCCTAACAACAGCCTGATTAAAAGAAGAGTGCAGAAGGAGCTGTGCCATCCCTCAGCCCGGGTGGCAGTTACCTGAGCCCAGCCTGTTCTTGTACAGAATGCCACTGATATTCCGGCACCGCACCGGGAGCTCGTTCTCGTACACAGACGGGTCCCAGTTGTACTTGGTCCCACTTTTCCCCTGGACAGCTGTCAAAGGGGTAGGAGGAGACTGTGGTCCTTGGAGAAAAGAGAAAAGAGAGGTGACAACAACTAAAAAGCAGAGTGGTGTTCCATCCCACGCTTGGCTGGGTGATAGGCCAAGGAGTTGACTGGATCAGCTGGAACCCCCCCACAATGGAGCAGCACAAAAAACTCAGCCTGAACGAACTGAGAAGAGCTGATAATTAAGCAAATAGGAGCTGAGGAAACAGGCTCTGACAGGGAATAAACGCTGAGATTGTGACCTGATCCTTACACCACCTGTAAGCCATGGTGTAGGGAGCTAGCTGGAGATTCACCCTCCCAGGGCCCATCCTGTGAGGAGTTTTAGAGCACCGAAGGTTTGCTGCGCCATCCTGTGGGCAGCAAGGAAACTGCCAGGCAACCCTGAACGAAACTTCAGCGATAGAGACTCTAAAGCATCAGCCAGTGGCCTGAATGGACAGGAAAATGTGTTTCAGGACCCTTGGAAAGAACACGTGTAGAACTGGGAGACTCGGATTTTTATTATCCGTGTGTCCTTGGGGGTGGGATGGGTGTAGAAAGCCCAGCAGCAGGGCAAGATTTTTCAAGCAGCTTCTTGCCAGGGTTAGGGCAAAGAATGACAGGAAATTAAACACATTTCTGACAGGAAAAAATAAATACAAAAATAATAAGCATTCTTGTACTCTAAAGAAACACACAAAATACTGTATGAGGACTTGGTATCTTAAAGGTCTTTTCCAAACTGAACAACTTTGCGGTTTTAAGCGGAAGCAAACGATCCTTATAAAATTATGCACATATTTCTAGATTCCAGAAAGACAATTAGAGTGGAGAAGAAGCCATACCTCTGGGAGAGTGACCCACCACAAGCAGACTGTCTAATACCTGGTGTGAGTGGTGCCGAAGGCCCCTTGATCCCGGTGGTTTCAACAATGCTGCCATCTGTGTGCACCACTATCAGAGTGGCTTTTTCAGGGTTCAAGCTGTCCCCAATCTGGAGGGCTGTTCTCCCAGACTACAGAAGACATAAAGAGTTTAAACTGATTAAAATACTTCAACACACATAAATTTCAGTAACCCCGAGGTACTGCAAAACTCCAATCAGTATGGTAGTTATTAGGCTAATTTTTGACTTTTCAGACAAGCAAATTCAAAGATTTCATGTTCCAGGCCGCCAGTTGTGTTACAGGATGAGTGTGTGGGGGTGGAAAGCTAAAAAAGATGGGAATAAAACCCCTGTATGTTCCCCAGCTAATGGGTTTGTGGCATAAAGCCTGGATATTACAATGAAAACAAGCCTTTGACCTTACTACAGCTCTTCATTTACACTGAGAAACTTTGTCAAGGCCCTCAAATGAAAGGACAGACTTACCAACACGTGTCCTGAAATTGAAGCTGCATTGGCCACAGATGTGGTGAAAACATTGTCTGCAGAGGCCCCCACGTTGGCTACTGTCACTGTGGTGACTTCTGGAATGTAAAACAGGATTAATTTAATGTTCTGCTGCATGCAAACAGCCTGATGAACAGCTAAACAAACAAACAAAAAAATTTCCTTCTTCCTAGTCAAAATTAGTTTTATTTTTCATGGCACCTGTAAGTTGTTATGAACACAATCATTCTGATTTTTATTAATCTTTGGGTTCAACAGGCCTTAACCTCCTTGAAACCAGGGCAGTCGCTATCAGCACGTGATGAACGAAGGGAAAAATAAGTATTGCACCTGTACTAGGGACACTTCATGCTGTGGTGCTTTTATTTAAATAGGGGTGACTGGCAAACATCAGGATAAATTGAACAACAGACTCTGCCTCTCTTATATATTAATTCCCATGGTGCCATGACAAGGACACTTTGTCCAGTTAAGAACTGCCCAAATTTACAGCCCAACGTTTCTTTTGTGTTCAGTGCTTGGCCTGGCTCAAATCTCTGGGTTTTCACGTGGGGTGAGGGTGAAAGAATTGGCGCTCGGGCAGAGACACCTGGGCGGGTGACGGGCTCTGGGCTCTGTGGCACCGCAGCTCGGCTGCACCAGCCTGCGTGACTCGGGACACTTGGTTCTGGGGACACGGGGCCGTGTGGCTCAGGTGCACTGGGCGGCTCCCGCTCTTTACTGTGTGTGAAGGGGCGGAGTGTGGGATTCGGTGAGGGGGTGGGAGCGCTCCCTGAGGGATCTCGCTGTCCCAGCCCGAGCCCCGGGGCTGCGTGGGGGCCGGAGCCCGGACTGGGGGAGCCCCGGGCGGGCTGAGGGAGCGCTGCCCGCCCTGACCTGCGAAGGCAGCGGCGGCAGCGGCCTCGTCGGCGCTTGGCATTGGCGGTGCTCCCATCTCGATGTGCTCGGTGTCTGCCGCCATCACCGTTACCGCCTCCTCCTCGGGCTCCGCCTCCCCCTCCGCTGCCTGCGGCGGCTCCTGCTGCTGCCCGGGTCCCGTGGGCAAGCCGAGCTGTCGGGCGGCCGGATCGCCGTCGCTGTGCTCCATGCGCAGGGCCGGGGGTGGCCGAACCCGCCCCGCCGCCCCCCCCGGGCGCGCCTGAGGGGCGTCCTGCGGGCGGGGGGGGAGCCGGCGAGTCGAGCGGCGCCGAGCCTGCCCGAGCACAGACGAGCGTGTTCGGGGCCTTCCGACCGACTTCCGATGAGGCCCGAAGCGGCCCGAGCCGCTCGGGCCCCGTGCGAAGGCGACCGGCGTGCGCCCTCCTTGCCGGCTGGCCAATGGGGCGCGGCCGAGTCCGCGCGGCGCGGCCCGAAGCGGTACCTGACGGATCGGGTGAGACCCGAGCCCGCCCGAATGCGGCCGAGTCCCCGAGCGGTGCGGCCCGGCGAGGCGAAGAGTCCCGAGCGCGCTCGAGCCGTTTCCGATCTCTGCCGAAGGCGGTGGCGAGGAGCGCCGATGTGTGCCGAATCCTCTCCGATCGCACCCGAGCTCCGCTCTCCGGCCTGAACGGAGACGCCCGAACGGGTAGCGCCCGAATCCGCCCGAAAGCGGCCGAACCGGGCCGAACGCTCCGATCGCGCCCGAAGGCGGGTGGGCGGGGCGAGCGGCCGCGCGCGGGCTGCCGGGACGGCGGACGACCGGCGGGCGGGGCGGGGCGCCAAGATGGCGGGGCCGAGCCGAGGTGAGCGGTGTCACGATAGCGACACGACAGCCCTTTCCGGGCCACCGGGGGGGGGCTGCCTCCCAGCGCTCTAGAGGCGACCTCTCGCGGGGGGACACGACTAGAACGAGGCGGGGCCAAGGTCGAGCCCAGCCCCGTTGGCATATCGCGACAACCCCGACACGCTGAGGCACATCCCCGTGGCTTGGCGCATGTGCGGGCTGAGGAGCACCTTGACCCCGGTAAAGACGCTTTCCTGAGGTCGAGAGACGCCCCATGAAAATCCGGATCTTCGCTTCACTTTAGGAACTGCTGGGATTCAGAGGGGAAGAAATTCGTCCTTAGTGTGGTCAAAATCATGAATTTCCAAGTCTTCCACAGAGGTCAAAGTTTTCTCCCAAAATGTAAATTTCTGCCCTGAGTAGATAAAGGTGGCTTAGAAAATTTTTGCCGAATTCGTAAAAAAAAAAAAAATCCTAATCCCAGGTCTGTGCAGTGAGGTGCTCTGGGTGATGTTCACCACAGCTGTAGGCTTTAATACAGTTTCATGTTAAAAATTAAACCATTTTGTTAGAAAATGGGCCATGTTCCAGCTCAAATTTCCATTCTCAGTGTCACTGTAAAATCAGCACCAGCTTGGATAAATAACCAAGATTTTTTTGGGTAAAGCACTGAAATTATATATTCAGGTGGTTTAATAATCCCTCTTGATTCCAGAGTCCCTCTCCCGGGTGTGCTGTGGGGCTTTAGGGTTTATTCCGGTGAAATGCCCCGGTCGCTCTGGGGGTGGCAGCACATCCTCAGTAACAGTGGCTGCCATCCCGGCCTGGAACAGCTTCAGGGGGCTCACTGCCCTCTGAAAAAGGGACTGGATTAACAAAACTGGGAAAGGACTAAGGGAAGAATAGTTCAGATATAAAGTTGGGGAACTCCCCTGAGGGGATTCACTCGGAGTTGCCTGTGGGAATTCCATGACTCCGACTATCATACAATTCAGCATCAGTGATGTAGCTGCAGTTTGTATATTGAGTGAACATGGAATCATGGAATCCTGGAATGGTTTGGGTTGGAAGAGACCTTGAAGCTCATCCAGTCTCACCACCTGCTATGGCCAGGGACACCATCCACTGTCTCAGGTTGCTCCAAGCCCCGTCCAGCTTGGCCTTGAACACTGCCAGGGATGGGGCAGCCACAGTTTCTCTGGGCAACCTGTGCCAGGGCCTCAGCACCTTCACAGAGAAGAATTTCTTCCCAATATCAAAGCCATTTCCCCTTGTCCTGTCACTCCTACGTGATAGGATGAGTGTTGGGAGCCCCCAGTCCCTGTACAGAGAGCTGAGAAGAGAGAGGTCTAGGAGACATATCAGATCATGGACATGTGAATCACCTAAAATCATGTGCCTGTTTCCACTGTGTTCCCAAACTGGACACTTTATTAGCTGCCTGGAGTTAGGGGGAATTAATTTGGGCCTAAGTGCATAAAACTCTGAGGTGAAGAGAACATTGACCTCAGGAATCCAGGGATGAGGAGGGCAGCATGACAATGATGAGCTGTCCCTGAGGAGACATGAAATGGCTTTCCACAGTTTTTTACTCTCCCTGGAACAGAAATCCCAACTGTGCAATTCCTTGTGTCTGAGAGAAGCCAAGAATATTAATGAGGGATTCAAGAGGTGCTTTAGTAGGTCAGTGCCATCATGTTGCATGGGAATTTTATGTGATTTTTGCAGAAAATAATAAGAAAAAAAGTGAAATGTGTTGGTTGGATCATTGGAAATACTTGGTTTGATTTCTGTGGGCAGTCAGAACACAATGAGGTTGGATGTAGAATGACTTTGTGAAGGGAACTGGTTTGGAAGGATGACATTTGGAGGAATGGTATTTAGAGGAACCTGGGAGCCCTGTGTTCTCCACAGACTTTCTCACCATTTATAAGCAAATGGTCCCTTCTCATTCCCATGTTCACCTCCTTCCCACATAGTTGAGGGGATGAAGTGTCATCTGCTGGGAAAGGACAGGATGAACAAGTTTTGGATAATGCCTGTGCACTCCTTCAGGCTTTGAAAGAGCCTAAAGTTCCTCACTGAAAGTGGCTTTTCCCAGTAGGGATTTCCCCCAAATTATTTTAGGCTTCATCTAGTTGAAAAGGTTATTTTTGGAACCTGAACTCCACAATCTAGAAAACAATTAATGTTCCTGGGAGATGAAAAAAGAGATTCCTCCCAGCATTTAGATACCATTGTTGGAATATTTCTGGATTTAGACTTCTTTTCTTCTCTTTATTTTCTCATTCTCCATGGAAAGGAAGAACATCAGAGATTGTATCCTTTCTGTACCATTGCTCCCTCCATGTGGGAATCCTCGAGAAGATTGCCTCAAGTGGATTCCTATCTTCTGCCCAGTAACTCTGCACAGTGCTGGGTCTGTGCTCCTGAGTTTTCTATCAGCATCATCCACAGGAAGCACAAATGGGCCCACATTGCTTCCAAGGGAAGATGTTTTGTGTAGGTTTAGCTGGGAGTTGCCCCTGATGGGCTTCTGCTCCTTCAGAAACCCCTTAAGCCCCCCTGCAGTCATGACTTAACCTGTTTTCTTAGGACAGGAGGCTAAAATTTGGGTTTATGGACTGGTGGACACACCCCCTGCATCACAGCTCACAGACAGCTGACGCAGCTGACAAGGGGTAGTAAAAACAGCTCTCAGTAGTAACTTCCTCCTCTCTTATGGTAAGTCACCCCACCTTTACTCCTGCCAAGATCCAAGTAACCTCCTAGGAGGAGACACCCTTAGCTCTGGAGATTTCCATACTTAGAACCTATCTAGTAATTTTTTGCTCCACCTTCCTTCAACTGGAAAAACCCCAAAACCTGGTTCTGTGTTAATAAAATGAGCTGCTCTGGGAACTGGAATCCATCCACGGTGTGTGGGTGGGTGTAGAAATGGGATGGGCAGTTCCTGTAAAAGATGCCTGGGATGAAATCCCTGCTTGGAGATATTCATAGGATTTGAAAAGGGCTGGGGGGGAGAGAGGGGAGTGAATTAAGGCTGTTTCTTAGGAATTTGCATCTCAAAGCTGAGCTCAGACAGGTATGGAGCACATCTTTTCCATGCTGTGGGCAGGAAGAAGGCCTGGCTGCTGCACAGAGCCACCTCTTCTCCAAACAAGTCTGATGGAGTTTGCCAACTCTCTGTCAACTTCCTTCAGGCTGATGAAGAGGTGTAGAAGTAGTCTGGGGCAATGTACATATGCATCCCCCCACTTCCTCAGGCTAACGGATGCCCCACTACAGACCAAATATAATTCCTTATAAAAGAAACTAAAGCCAAGCCTGAAACAGCAAGCTTTTATCCCAGCCTGTGGTGTTTGCAGCCTCAAGTTCCTTCCTGAACCCTCCCCACAGGCCAAGCATAGCTGAACCATTCAGTATAAAGAGGGAGTGCAGTATATTTTGGGGTTACTGGGAAATGGTGATTTTATGGAATAGATCCTACCTCATCACTATGAGAAATCCTTAACAACAGTTCTCAGCTGTCATCGCTTCCCTTACAGATTCTGCTTTATGTAAATGGGATTTATTATATCTTCTACTTCTTGGCAACTCTTGCAATGATTATTTACAAAAGTAAGTTGCAGGTATTGTCCCCAGAGCAGGCTGTCCTGATGCACAGGTGGGCTTTGTCCTGCTGTGTTTTCCTGCTTTTTTTACTCTGGTTTATTCTCCAGGTCAAGTTTTCAGTTATCCAGATGACTTTTTGACTCCTGATCTTGCCGTGCTTTTCGTTATGGCCATTCTGGAAGTGCCTCGATTATACTTGGGTAGGTCATTTTATCAGTGCACCTGGATTGTAATCTGTAAACATGAATTATTTGGAAATGGAGTTTGTCAGTTGAGCAGATATTTAGAGACCCCTACACCTCTCCTTTTACTCCTGAGGACACCAGCAAGCACCAACACCTTCCTTTCACCAAGACAGAATGGTGGGAAGGGCCTCCTGACCCTGTCAAAAAACCCAAATCACTATTAAAATTTGCTCAATCTTCCCAAGACATTTATGCAGAATGGGGCTCTTGAATCAATCTGAGTGGCTTTAGGGATGGATTTATTCCGCTGCCTTAAAGCTCTCTGTGTATTGGCTGGGAGCCTGATCCATGAATAAAGAAGGATGTTTCCACTCTAATGTAGTTAAACACCAAAATCTACTGAGCTGAGCTTGGAAAAAAGCTGCAAGGAAGAGAGAAGGACAGCTTCTCCACAGTGACAGTCATTTAACACAGGAATAGATTAGCAGGGAATAAGACTTGAAAATGAGAATTGGACTCTACGAGTGCACCAAGGTCAGTGCATTGAGTGTGGGGCTGGGGGGCTCAGGGAAAGTTTGATGTTTGAAGCTGAGTGCTCAGAATGGTGCAGCTTCAGAAGTGATTCTCTGTGATACGAAGTGCCCTGTCTGTGACTATCAACTGATGAGCTGATGGCTCTTTTATTTAGATTAACTTTGATCCCTTTTCCTGTTTCGAAATGGATTGTCCATTGGTGTTGGGTTTGTCATTTGCTGGCAGAGCCTTGATTCAGGCTGGTATTTCAAGGTATTTTGAGCTTTTCTAGGACTTAGTAAGAGCAAGGTCAGAACCAGGGCCTTTTTTGAGCAGGAATATTCTCGAGTTACAGCTTGAGCTGTTGTCAGAACAAATGGGACTTTTGGTTTCTGTTTCCTTGCAGGTTTCAAGGGTAACCTGACAGAAGCAGAGGCACCGCTGGGGCTGAGCCTGGGGCTCACGGTGGGCAGTGTGGTGCTGTGTGTGTACCTGCTGCTGTGGCAGACCTACGTGCTCTGGGCAGACGTGCTCCTCAATGCAGTGCTGCTCGCAGCCTATGGGCTCGAGTCAGGGCTCAAGGTCACGGCCATCACTGCCTTTGTCAGCTGAGCCCGGCCCCTTCCCACACGCCTGCCACGTATTCCTTCTCTGGAAGAGTGGGGCTTCATTTCTGCTCCTGAATTCCTTTGTCTATAAAAACCCTGTAAAGCTTCTTTCTGTTTAAATTAGAAGTTTTGGGGACAGGGATGTCCTGCCCAGCAGCTGTGTGATGCTGTCTACCATTGGCTTATTTATGGGCAAAGGCAATGGATGAATCGCAAAACCCATAACGCTCTGGCATTCACCAGGGATCAGTACTAAATACCCATTCCCAACACAGGATAGGAACCAGTGCTGCTGGCATGGTGGGAGTTTTCATGGCACAGCAGCAACATGCAGCCCAAGTGACACAGAAATGAATCAGGCCAGGGCTCACTTGTGCCTTGCCACACACACGTCCGTGTTCGAGGGCACAGCTGCTCTGCTGCTCTCATTTGTGTTTCCAGACCTCAGTGGTAATTTCATTGACTTTAGTAGGGCAGAACCTGATGTATCCCAGTGGGGGAGAGCGGAACTGGGTTTTGTGCATACCTGGAGAGCCAAGCCACAAGGCTTGGCAGCCAGGTCTTCCTGACACACTACGTGAGGGGATGTTTGGTTGAACAGGATGGCTTTAAAATGAACAAAACCATTCACCATTCATTCTCCCTTCTACCCCATTTAAAAGTCCTACAGAATGTTGGTAGGTTTATTTCTATTTGGTGTTAAATATGTTTATTTCTACTGTTCTGCAACAATTACTACATTCAAGCCTGTCTTTCTAACTTCTAACTGATGCAAGTGCAGGGTTTTTTACTGTATCAAAAATGTGTTAATGGAAAGCTTTGGGAGTTTCTGCATTTTTGAAGAAGCTTATTTTCTATTCAGAATTTCCTATTTTTGTTTTTATTTATTCATTCAAATAAATAATGGTTTAGATCTAAGGAATGTTTGAAGTGCAGAGCATCTTGTTCAGGTCTCAGGCTCCAGCTAAGTCACCCAAAGGAAGATTTGGGCAAGCCTGGATGTGTGTGAAAGCCTCTTCTGATCCTGTAGCCCCTTTTCCTGCCCTGAGAAAGTCTGAGCTAATTTGCACTCACTGGGGCTGAAAATTGCAGGGTGCAGGCCTGTGACACCTCAGCCATGCTGCTCTTTTCTTTCTGGTGGAAGCAGAAAGGGACAAAAGACACAAGTTCTGTGAAAGGGTCCTGTTTCATCCCTCAGTCATTCAGTGGTTGGACTTGATCATCAGAGAGCTTTTCCAACCTTAAGGATTCCAGTACCTAAAGGGGGCTTACAAGAAGGGTGGAGAGGGACCTTTCACAAGGGCATGTAGTGACAGGACGAGGGGAAGTAGTGTTAAGCCAAAGGAGGATTGGTTTGGATGAGATATTAGCAAGAAATTTGTGATTCAGAGGGTGCTGAGGCCCTGGCACAGGTTGCCCAGAGAAGCTGTGGCTGCCCCATACCTGGCAGTGTTCAAGGCCAGGTTGAATGGGGCTTGGAGCAACCTGCTCCAGTGGAATGTGTCCCTGCCCATGGCAGGGGGATGGAAGGAGATGAGCTTTAAAGTCCCTTCCAACCCCAACCATTCTACTCCCAGGCCAGGTAAGAGCATGTTCTGTCCACATTCCACCACCTGACTGTCACAATCAGAGTACCCACTGCCAAAAATCCCTTTGGACAGGTCCTGCTAAGCCAGGGGCCCTTTGCTGGTCCCATGGAAATGTCAGAGCAGCAGAACTGGGGCTAAGGAGCACCCAGGAAACTGAACAACCAGATGTTTCTGTGCTTAATCTGCCTGAATAGAGCCCCCACCTATTTGTCCTTCCAGCTTTGTTTGGCATGATGGAATGTGCCATCACATGCTTGTTCCAAGGAGTGACCAACATACCAAGCTGTCCCTGCCCCATTAATGATCAAAGCACGCAAGCAAAACTCTTCCTGGATGGGCACAAAAAAAAAAGCACAAACTTTTCCTGGTGTTTGCACCTGCTTTACACAAAGGTCTGCCCATAGAAAACTCCGAGGTTCTTAAAGGGAATATTGCAAAGTGGAACTTTTACCTGAATGCAGACAAAAGAGCAAACAGGGTCACACAGGTTAATGGAGAGTCACAGCCCCTGTGCTTCACCTTCTTGGAGTGATCACCACAAACAAAATAAATACAAAATATTATTATAAAACATGGTGAACCCTTAACTCCCTCCCCATCACCCAGGTGAAAAACAAGGATCAGCAGAGAATGCCAATATTTGCTGATAGTGAGGCATGGGGTAAATATGCATGTAGGATAGCAAACATGAATTTTTGAATTCATTTCAGAGCAGGGCCTGATGGCTGCAACTGTTGAGAGCCCTGGCTGGCTGTCAGTGCCTGCCAGGGTCAGCTGTCACCAACCTGGATTTGCATCTTCACAAGGGCAGGACAGCTCTGGTTTCAGTTTTCCAATTTCAGATAAAATTGTCCATGAGCTGTTGTGCAGTACTGCTGCTGCTGACAGCCCTGCACTCTGCAATGAAGGATGAGCCTAGAAGCTTCAGAAAACTCCTTCATCCCAAGTATTTCCAGGCTTTCCGTGGGAATTGTCATTATGTTGATGTCCCTGATTCCATAGTGGCATCTCTCAATGCTGAGCTGGTACAAAGACCCAAAGTGAATCAGCTTCTGTTTCCCTAACCAGGAGCTCCTTTCCAAACCGTTCCCACTGCTTGGAGAAGCAGGGCACACATAGTGAAGCCATTGATGACATTTGCCAGACATACCATCGCTGGAGCTTTTAATTACAAGGCCCAGCCCTTCTGAAACAGGACAAGCAAGTTGGATGCAAACAGCATTAAAAATTTAGAGGAACACATATTTTGAGGAGCTGGGTTTAGGTGGTGTTTACTTGACAAGTCTTTGTTCTTGAGCCATCACAGGGGTGTCTGCCGCCAACCTGATTTAAAAGGCTGATCCCGAGAGGCAAGTCAGCCTCCCGGGATTTCCAAATTGGAGATACTGGGAGATAGAGTGTTATGGGTCCATGACTTTATGTGTCCCTCTGGAGTGACCTGGTCCTCCAGTGAAGGAGGGAGGCTGAGGACATGCAGTCAGTTGGTTCCACACCTGGGAGCCACGCCAGGAACTGCCACCATACCACAGGGTGATTCCCTTCTGCCAAACCATTCTGTGATTCTACAGTTGCCTCTGGCCCACCCCCATCGGCACCAGCTGTCAGGTGGGACAGCAGGGAAGGTGTAATAAGCTCCGCTGTGGTTTGCTTCCTTGCCCAGAGGAAAAGTTGCTGCCTCTGCAGAGCAGTTAAGAGATTTGCTGTGGGGCACAGCAGCTCACAGTAGCCCTGTCTTCATTGTGAATGTGGAGCTGGATAGGAAACAGTACCTTAAAACACCACCCTGACAACTCCCTGTTTGCATCCCAGCAAAGTCAGCCCAGTGCAGCAGTCCTCCTGAAATACCCCAGTGATGCATTTCAGGGAGTAAGGATCTCCTGCACAAAACCTTCCGGCTGCTGAGGCTCACCAGGCTCCAGCACAACTGAAATTCCCACTGCATTTCCCTTGTGTCGGACTGATATCCCTTCTGCCTGATACCGCAGGCATTCCCTAAATCCTGCTTTTCCTACGGCTGGTCGTGTTTTCACAATATATCCGCTGAGATCCTGGCGAGGAGGATGACGGGGCACTGGGTAGGAGTATCACACCGAGTATCGGTTCGTGTTCTCTCGCAGCAGCAGAGGTCGTTGTCCTGTCAAACCCGAGCTGCCGAAATCCCGACTGTCAGGCAGGGAGCCGCTCTTCCCCTGCCCGCCCGGCTCACCCGGCCGCATTCCTCCCACAGGAACTCACCGGGGCGGCTTCTCCGTGCGGCGTCTGGACCCGGGCCAGGCCCTGCGCTGGGCACAAGCCCCTCAAAGAAACCCACAGCAGCGGGGAACTCAGCAAATGTCAAGCTAAGGAATTTGGGCTTCTCCCATACCGCTGTCCTGAGGGGGAAGCTTTTCCTTGTTTCTTTCCCTAATATCACAATTACAGCTGTTTCCTTCCAGCGCCAGCGACACGACACGGGGTCTCGTTTCACATGTACATGGCAGGGGCTCAACACACAGCGTGGGCACGGTGGGGAAGCCTGCAGGCACGTGCACTTCAATAAAACACTCTCAAAAGCCTCAGTTTTAGGAGAGGAATGGCTAGCAGGAGGATCCCACCCTGCAATGGACACGTCGGTATGACCCACCTGATATTTTCCGTGCCAGGGACACCTTCCACTAGCCCAAGTTTTTCCAAGCCCTGTCTAACTTGGCCTTGAACAGTTGCAGGGATGGGGCAGCCACAGCTTCTCTGGGCAACCTGTGCCAGAGCCTCAGCACCCTCATAGGGAAGAATTTGTTCCCAATATCCTATCTAAACCTACTGTCTTTCATAGAAGAGCTGGGGCAAAACGAGGGGCTTTATGGCAACGTAACCCCAAGGAGCACAGTGCCACAGAGGGGATACCCCGAAGCGGACTCTGCTCTGCACCCCTGATTGCTTTGGGGAACGTGAGAGAAAGGACGCCTTGCCTTCTCCCTCCATCTCCCAACACCTTTCCTTGCCGCAGACGTCGGGACAGAGAGCAGGCAGGAGTGATGCTGGAGGAAAACAAGCCGTGAGCCAGCGCTGACAGCCCTGGGCTGCACAAAAGGTGCCTTGTTCCCCCCGTGAAGCGGTCGGGCAGCACGTCCCCTCCTTCACCGCCGATGGAAAACTGAGCTCCAAGCACTCCTCCACCTCCCCTCACCACCTTCAACCTTCCCATTGGGTACAAAATGTTCTCAGGAGCAAGAAACACGAAGTTTAACACGTCCCTCCTAGGCTCTTGGTCGCCTTGCCTGGGGAGTGGGCGAAGGCTGCAGCAGCCCCCGGCGCTCCTGGGGCCACCGGCTCCTGGTTATACAGTAACCTGTTGCTCCGGGTCCCAGCTCCACCTCTCGCTGCCTCCACATCCCTCCCCTCCTCTCCTCTGCCAAGGAAACTCTGTCACCTGCTCTCAGACACCCGGGGCGAGCGGCATCGGGAGGAAAGGGCAGCGGAGAGCCACGGCACGGGGACCCCCAGACCGGGGTGCCGGGTGGGCTCTGCCTCCCACTCTCCTTCAGCGTTCGGGGCACCGAGATCACAGCCTGTGCAGGGAGGACAGGGAACTTGGCTGCTGGAGAATGGCAGCAGGATTTAACTAGGAAGGCACAGAAAACTGGGAGAGAAGTCACGGGAGCTGAGCGAACTGCGGGAGACGAGAGCGGCTTCTCAGCACCGGTGAGTCCCTCTTTGCAAAGCCTAAAACTTCGCATCCCCCTCCCCAACTTTTACCCACTTCAAAAGGCTGTCTGATTCTGCTGTGGAGGGAGCATGGCTGGAGAGGAGCTGTGTCTAGGAGAACTATCAGTGTGGTTTTCTGTTGTTTTAGCTAAAAAAGATGAAAAAACGTACTTTTCCCAGCATTGTGTTTTCTGAGTTTGTTTCCCGTCCTGGTGATTCCCTACCTGCTGAGATCCAGTAGGTGGCACTTTCTTGGCAGCAAAATGTCCATTTGGCACAGAACGAGGCATTTTTTTCTGTTCCTAGTGAAGTCTGGAGACGTAGTTTTGAGCAGCTGTTTATTTGCAAACCTCGGGGTTTCCTCTTTCGGGGACATGTGTAGAATTTCTGGCCGTTTTGCGCCGGGCCCCTCAAAGAGCTGCTGCTCTTGGTGGGCGAGCTCTCCCGACCGCTCACCCTGGCAGGATTCGTCACCCTATTTCAGCACGAAGGAAGCTCGGAGCTGCCCTGTTCCCTGGCGTGACAGCTCTGCCTCCAGAAGAGATTTCATCTAACGTTAAGGAGACGCAGCATTCCCGTCCCCTTTCTCTTATTTTCCTGGAAAATGCCAGTGCAAACTCCACCGAGGACAAGGCTCAGGGACAAATTATGTGACCGACATTATTTTCAAATACTGGAAATAACTGTGACACAGCACAGTAGTAAAATCTGGTGATTGCCCTGCTGTAATTGCGGCAACAGAGAGTTAACGCTTGTGTTGCTGGGCTGCTCGAAAAGAAAGGATCAGATCCATTGGTAATTGCTCATCCAAGAGTGCCAGAGCTTGGCTGGGATGTGCCCCAAAAAAGGACCTTTTCTGAGGTAAAGAAGTGACAGCCAGAGGCTCAGCCCCTAGCTGATACAGCAGGGACCCACACAGGGTTTTGCCTGCGCAGGGTTGTGCTGGCAACAGCACATTCCTGGCTCCATTTTGCTCTGTGATTGAATTTTTGGTTGATTAAGAAGGAAAACTAGTCCTTCACAGACAGAAAGGACAGGCAGAAGTGCTGAATCAAGGTGCCCTTTAAAACAGGACTGGGAAGACGGACTTGGCATCCACTGTGGGAAGGTGTCTGTGAGAGGCAAAGGTCTGTTGGCCGTGTTTAAACCAAGGCTTGAACTAATGTTTAGAACTACAGGTCCGTTCCACTGTGGTCAGGCCTGCGTTGTTCCTGCTGCTGGTTTCCACAGCTAAAGCCTTGGGAAGGAACTGGTGTTCTAACTGTATCCCAGCCCTCCAGGTGGTTTAGAGCAGGATCTACTCCACTGTACTCAGCAGGGCAGGGTGGGTTTGTCATATAATCATAGAGCTTAGAAGAACAGGAGGTGCTTTTGGGCACCTGAGGAAAAGTTTAGCACTGCCATTGACGAATTGGCTGTTGGTGAAGTCCTGGGAAGGGAACAGCTGTGAGTGATGTTGGAGAATGGCTGTGACGTGCACACACTGCTAGTGTGGGGTCACAGAGCAGTTTGCCAAGACAAGCTTTGAGTCCTTGGCTTTCTGCCCCTCTGCCACCACCCCTGATGTCAGGATGGGCAGAGACACCATGAGAGAGGAGAGCAGCCTGGATCCTTCTCAGCACCAGGAGAAAATGTCTTCTGAGCCATGGGATAAGTATCACAGGACAGACAGAATGTGCTTTCAGTGCCCACCTTTGCTGACTGCAAGTCATTCACCATCCGTCAGAGTGACAAAGCCCAGCCCTGAGCCTGAAATAGCCCTGCAGATCCTGGGGCTCCACCTGCCCAACTCCCATGGATGATGTGATGGGTTGAGGGTAGGACAAGATGATCTCAAAGGTCTCTTCCAACCATGATGATTCTGTGAGGGACATTGCAGAGCAGATGCTGCCTGTGGTGATGTCACAGCAGCCACCATTTTGTCAGGCTGTGACAAATTTCCATGGCTGCCTGCCTGGATTCATCCAAGGGCATGAAGAGACAGGAAAGGGTTGCACAGGAGGAACCCCGGCCTGCTTACTCTGCTCTGGTCACTCAACCAGGCTGTAGGTCATGAGAGGAGACCCTGCTGGGGTATGGCTGCAGGGCCAAACCTGCAGAGGTTTGTCAGCATATGCCCCTGGATGAGATGGCTTGGAATGTGGTGGAAAACAAAATGCTTTTAATAGGGTCACGGGGTCGTTCTGGAAAAGAAAGATTCAGAAGAGATGCTAATGTGCTGTAGGACTCAGGAGGTTTCAGCAAAAAAGAAAGGAGAGAAACAGAGAGAACAAATGCGTTGGCTTGTGTGGGCTCGAGAAACATGCATATGAAATAAAGCCTGAATGCATCGGGCGACTCTTGGAGTATTATTCCCAGAGGGCTGGATCCGGGGGTGCTGCTTTGGAGCACTCTCTGTCATACTCTTGGCTTTCTCCTTTCCATGCCATGGTCTCCTTCGAAGTGCTGGGTCAGGGCAGGTTTGTGATTTTGAAGAAGACTCAATGTTTTTGTCCTTGCACGGGGCTGATCAGGGCTCATGACTCCTTTCCACAAGTGCAGGCAGCAGTGCTGCCCTTCCCTCCAGGGTGAACAGGAATGCACGGCCTTTAGCCTGTGAGTTTGGTGTCATTGGCAATAAAACAATCACCCTTGGAAAATACTCCAGCCTAGCCTAGTGACCCCCAAGCAGAAGTGCCAAGTAAAGTCCACAGACTTCCTGGAATGACAGGGATGACCTCCTGCACTCCGCTAGAACTTTACCAGCAGCTGGTCTGCCTGGCATGGCAGCTCCCATGGAGTGCCAGCAGATCCAGCAGCACTTGGCCAGCATGGCCTCCTGAACCACCTGTTTGGCCAAGGCTCAGCAGGTGCCCAGAAAAATACCTACGTGCCTGCCCAGGAGGTATTCATGTTTCCCACTCCAAGGGAGGGGAAGGGTGGTACCTCCAGAAACCTTCCCTGCTCATCTGACCGCATTGTAAGAGAGACCTTGCACCATCAGAAATGGTGCCAGACACTGCACAACACCTGAGACACACAGGAGATGAGATTGAAGGAGGCCCAGGAGGCCTGAGAGCACAGTTTGGCTCTGGATCTCTACCTGCCCACAAGACCATAGTCAAGAACACAGCAGAGCAGAATGATTTTCATGGAGTGGGGAGGCTGTGAACAGCATCTCTGTCTGCTGCCAGTGGGTTTGAAATCTCAAGCTCAGGGAAAAATATGCTGTCACCCATCCCGAAAATATTTAGATGTCAAAAGGGAAAGGAAGAGGATCCAGGGAGAGCTGCTCCCACATGGACATGGCTGCATCTGCACGTAGGTGAGGGTTTGTCTTTTCCCAAAGCAGTGAGAGTTTTCCTTTCTCCTGGGTTGGTACCGCCTCCAGAATTGAAATGCACGATGCCAGGGGGGTAACCAAAAAAGTCCTGGCATTTTTCTTCCTGGTAATCCAGATAAATTAGGAAGAATTGCAATTAAGAAGGGAGGGAAGGGTGTGTAGCTGAGCTGGACCGGTTTGAATATATTTCCCATTCACCTGAACTGCAATTCCCCAGGAGAGCCCAGCCCTTGTTCCCATTCCCCAAGTGCTCCCAAAGGCGTTACTGCAACGTGCTTACTGCCACTGAGGATCTGCTGAGGAACAGAACAAAAGCTTCCAAGCCCTGAGAAGAAGTGAGGAGTCACAGCTGCCCTGGGACAGGGACTGAAGTGCCCAGACAAGTAGCTGGGGCCCCAATATGGTTGGAAGCAGCAAGCGAGGTCTGGAGCTGCCTTTTCCTGCAGGCACAGTGGGGCCAG
Source organism: Chaetops frenatus (assembly GCA_013400775.1). Classification (NCBI taxonomy): domain Eukaryota; kingdom Metazoa; phylum Chordata; class Aves; order Passeriformes; family Picathartidae; genus Chaetops; species Chaetops frenatus. The sequence continues at coordinate 76,475 of VZTR01026149.1, forward strand.
GGGACCCTCACAAGACAAGAGGCTGATGGCAGAGGCTGGGCTGCTCCAGACCATCTGGCATGGAGCTAGATCCTGCCTGGGATGCTCCGTGCCCTTACATCCATCCCTGCCTTCAGAGGAGGGTCCAAATTAACCCCGTTCACCAGCATTTCCCACAAAGGTCCTCCTTGTCCTGCAGAGATGGGCAAACACATCTCACATGTGAGAAATCCTCATTTCCAGTGCCAGGGGCACACTCCTTGTCACATCCAGTCCACACCTGGGGTTTCACCTGTCAAGGCATGAGCCCACCTATTCACCTCTCCTTTCCCACTCCCTGGACACTACCACAGCTTCTAGCAGCAATTTCAGCTGGAATGGAGGAGCTGAGCACCCTTGGGGTAACAGGATAGAATTTTGCAATAGCCTTGGCTGTCATGATGGGCAGGTGTGGCACAAATGAGCCCTCACACAAATGAGCCCTCACGGCTCACAGTCCTCCAACCCAGCCTTGCCCCAGGTGAAGGCAGAACTTTCTCTGGCTGGTGGAACAGGAACACTCCTCATTTGTGGGCTTGGGTCTTTCAGCACTGCCTTTGAATGGGACAGCAAATTCTTTCCTAGTTTGGGTTTCTGGCTGGGGTACTGACCCCCAGAAGTTTTCATAATTTGAATTTGAGTTTATTCCTTCCTGCTTCCTTTTTCTTTTTTCCTTCCTCTGTTTTATTGTCTCAACCTGTCCAGATTTATATCCTACAAAGGTAAAGTGCAGCCCATCCAAATGGCAGTAAACCAAAGTTCAGGCACCACAGCTGATTCAGAAAGTGAAATAGTGCTGCTGGTGGGATGGCAATTAGGATCAGGCTGAGTCAGCACCACCCTCCCCCAGACTGTTTACACCTAACTTCCCTCTCACTCAAGATGGACAGAAGTGGGAACCATCTGGGAGCTGAGAATCTCTTCATGCCTTACAGGTGTTGCCTGCTGGAACTAGAGCTGACTCCTAAAATTGTGGGCAGCCCCAGATTTCCTCACCAGCAAATACAAAGTGAATCCCAAACCTGACCCACCTCACTGCTGTGGACATGCCAGTGGCATGTCTGTCACTCAGTCCCATTGCCACCATCAGGACTCCCTTGGGTCAATCCTCATCCCACCACTGCTGCCAGCCAGAACTGTGACTTGTGAATACAAATTCTTCTGAGTCCTCCAAACTCCTCCATGCCCTTTTCACAAGGGCATGGAGTGACAGGAAAAGGAGGAATGGCCTTAAGCTGAAGGAGGGTGGCTTTATATTAAATATTGGGAAGAAATTCTTCCCTGTGAAAGTGTTGAGGCCCTGGCACAGGTTGCCCAGAGAAGCTGTGGCTGCCCTATCCTTGGAAGTGTTCAAGGCCAGGCTGGACAGCAGGGACAGGGCATGGTCCCTGTCCATGACAGGGAAATAGAACTTTTTCCAACCCAAACCATTACATTTATGACATTATGATAAGTCAATTTTGAGGCTTTCAGTGGCAACTCTATGGAGGCAAAGCAGTGGCTTCACTGTCGGTGCTGAGATAAACACAGAGGTGTCCATTTGCCTGAGCCTGAGACAATCCTTTCATCAGTAAATTCACTTCATAAAAACACCAGGGAGAGGAGAAGAGAGAAAGGTAATTGCACCCACGATATCCCTTAATAAATCATAGGCTGGAGCCTACTCTCATTCCTGACACTGCTGCTTCTTAATTATAGCTGTGTTCAGTTGAGGAGACAGGGGAGGAGAGCCAGGTTCTGTGCACTAATTAAAACCTCTTTTCTCTGGGAAGATATTAATGTCTTCCTCTGGGGCAGAAACAAATGGCCTCGTCTGCGGCCATTCCCGTGGGTTAACCTATAACTCTGACTTTCACACAGCCAGGCAGTTCGTCCTGTTTTCAGTACCTGGTGCTCCCAGCATTGCTTCTGGGCTGAGATATGGGACTTTCAAAAGTCCTTGAAAAAGGAAGAGGAGTAACGTGTGCAGGTTTGGAGGTGAGGTTAGGTAGTAGGGGTGGCTCCTCAGTCCAGGTGCACTGACTACAAAAAGGTTTTGCACACTATCCCTTGATATGTGAAACAGGCAGGATTTCTGTGATGGAAAGGGTATCCCATACCGCACCCAAACAAATCCTCTAATTGGAGTTATGTGAATTTTAACAGGCTTGATCCAGTTCCCCATGAGAACAGAGTCCAGTCCCTCATGCTGGTGGGGGAAGGAATCTTGTACCAGGCATCTGCACACCAGCATCTCTGTCAGATCTCCTGATGGGTTTGGGACCTGGTCACACAGGCAGGCGCATTCCTGGTTCATCTCTTTTTCCAGCTCAGAACAGAAACCCTGCCAAACTGCAGGAGGGGAGTGGTACATCTGAGCCATGGAAATGACAGTTTGACCCATTGAAGCCAAAGGGCTGGTTCTATGATTCTATCTATTTATTCTATATTTCCATGATTCCCAAAGAGAGTAAGTAAGGAATCTCCAGCTGCCTCTGCAGAGTTTCTATAGCAGGGAACCCACCTGGTGAAGGAAGGCTCTAGTCCAGCATTCAGGTACATGCTCACTCTAATCTGGCATTCAAGCCAGAGTCAAAACACAAAGAATATATTGGGTTGGATTTTCCACCTTTTTTTGTGCAATAGAAGGTGCAGGGCAGGAGTGTAAAAGTGGCATGAAAGGCTCTCAGGGATAACTCCAAGTCTTGTCAGGTTTGCTGTGAGTTTCTTCGAAAAGAAGTTGACAAACTTTTAGCAGCTAAAAAAAGCCAGAAAAGCTGAGCCTCTGTCAGAGAAGCTGCTGCACGGAGCAAGGCAGGAGCAGGTTCAACAGGATAAATTGAGAGCAAATGTACCAGAGCTGTGCTTATTGCTGGTCTCTGCCAGAACGAGCAGGTAACACCCAAGGTGTGGTTGGGCCATCAGCTGCCCGAGCAGTCTCTTGACAAGGAAGCACCTCTTGCCACTGCTGTGCCTGCACTGAGCTTAAAAACAAACCAGGAACAGCCCCTGTATCTGAGACTTAAGCTGTGAAACTTCCAGTGCTCATCAGCTTAGGAGAGGGACACCAAGGTGCTGCTCTCCTTGAGATCTGTGATACAGCCCATGGCACAGAGACAGGGAATGAGGGAACAGCTGCTTCCTGAGACAGAGCTGGGGGGCATCCCATGAAATCAACAGCTGGCAAGTGCAGCAGGAACAAAAGGAGATGACTGAGAACACCATGCAGAGCCGAGCACGGAGCATCCTGCCACAGGCCATTCAGGATGTCCAAAGTTTACACAGCTTGGGCAGACGCAGTGGGAGAAATTCAGGGATGGAAAAGGGTACCAGAAGCTCTTCACTCCCACTGCCGGAGGCTGGGAAAAATTGCAGAGAGGCTTCCCGTGCTCCCATCCTGTTCCTGGCCTCTCCTCTGGGTATCCGTGAGTGCTGCAGCTGTGTGTGCCCCCAACCTGCCACCAAGCAGAACTGAGGGCAGGTGATGAGAGAGGTGATGGACCACCCCATATCCCTGGCTCCTCTGAGCCAAGGGAAAGATGGAAGGGAGGAGAGGAGCTCTAGCCTCAGTGACTGCTCAGTGGAAGGAAATGTTGTACAGGTTTAGTCACAGCCCAGGAAGGGAGGCCTGAAACCAGCCAAGCAGCCAAAACCCTGCCATAGCCACGCAGCCACGTGCAAACTAGACAAGACAGGTCCCAGAACATCTGCTCCACACCTGGCACGAGCCTGGAGACATTCCTGCTCCCTACTCGCTGCCTGCAAACACCTGGTGAGCAAACAGTCAGAGGTAAGAAGGACAATGTGAAGCGGGAGAAGGAAGGTTGCAGGAGAGATCCAGGCTGCCACCGTTCTCAGCAGTCCCCAGTATTTTCCCAGAGCTGCCTCTGACATGACCTGCCCTTGCCAGGTGCCTGTGGCTGCCACGATGCTGCTCACAGAGTCTGGGCTCTTCCAGCATTGCATGGGTGACGAGCAGGCAGGTCCTTTTCTTGGAATCCTGTCCTGACAACTCAAGAAGCACTTGGGTAGCTCATGACATCCCTGAGCATCCATGAGCTCAGCAGTAGACCCCAGGGACAGGATTCAGGAACATCTGGCTGGGGAGCACCAGGATCAGCCCTTTGTCCTTCCCAAACCACAACCTTCCTGTGCTCTCAGGGCCACCTGCCCCTTCCTTCAGAATGACTTTCCCAGAATATGCCAGGTTCTCCAGTGTGCATGTTTAGGCGCAAGGCTGCTTCTGCCAACCTTTCTCTGTTCCAGAGGGACCCATAAACCTGTGGCTCATTTAAGGCTCAGACCCCAATGACAGTCAGGCCAGCAAGGAGAGTTCAGTGGCTGTAAACCCCAGGTCACAGTAAGCACCACCTGGCTCCTCTTTTGGCTACAGGAGCATCCACATTGCCTGTGTTGGCCCCGGTCTGTGCCAGCAGCCCTGATCCTTCCACACGCACCTTGCCCACCTGGCATGAAAGGGCTTTCTTGCTCCTTTCCCCCTCTACTCTGAGGATCGCAGGGTTATCCAGGCCAGAAGGCACCTCAGGAGGTCTCCAATCCAACCCCAAGCAGGGTCAGCTCTGAAATCAGAACAGGCTGCACAGTTCACTCCTGCTGTTCTTGAAAATCTCCAAGAACGAGACGGCACAACCTCCCTGGGCAAACCTGCTCCACAGTGCTGTGGTTCCCACAGCAGAAACCTTCTCCTTCATGTGCCCTGTGCAGCTTTATCCTTTTGGGACTGGAAATCTCCATGCCAAAGACCCTGTGGGCACACAGGAGGAGGGAAGCCTTTCCTCTTTAAAGCACTGCAGGAAACTTTTCTCTCCCCTTCCCAGCCCTGGAATCAGTCTGGTTTCTCCTCACCCAGCTTAGACTCCCATCCCAGCCTCTGCAGGGACCAATTGTGCTTCTTCCTCCTCGCCCTTATAAGAGATTAACTTTTTTTTTTGTGGCAAGATTGTTAAAACATTTCTGCAGCGCAAGATTAGAAACTGCCATTTGAATTATTTTGATAAACCCAGCCTCACACATCCTTCTATTCTATACAAAACAAAGGGCAAAGGGAATGGGGTTTATTTTGGTTTTGGAATGATCTCTCCTGGGACTGTTCTGGTTACTGGGTAACTGGATGTTCAGGCTGCAAAGCTCTTCTGTGGTCTCATCCACAGCTTCACTAAAAGCCCAGACACTGGAAATCAACACAGTGATTTCACATGACTGTACATCTTGTCTTCTGACCCCAGAAACAGAGCAGGGCATTCTTCAGCTGGGTGTGAGAGTTGGGTTTAGTATTTTGAACAACATGTTTTGTACTGGCAATTAATGTTATGGTTCCTATAGGGACTCTGTGAAAATCCAAAAATCTCAGCATTTTGCACATAAAACAAATCAATGACAGAAGCAAAAGTCCCTTTGGGTGAACACCCATTTCTGCCTTTCAGAGGTGACTGGGAAGGGATAAATCACCATTTTTCCATTGAAAATTTTATCTACCATGATAATATATATGAAAATACCAACCACAGAAGGAAAAAGCGATATTAGACTACTACTAAAAAAGCTCAAGTGATGTTTTCAGACCAAAAGCTGACCTGAGCCCCGCCACATCTCTGGGAGCCACCACTGAGCTGGTTAAACTGGTGTCAGGCTGTTTTCCTGCAGTGACACTCAGAGCCGAGTTCTCATGTGCCAAGTTTTAGCTCAAATGAATTGTTACAAATGGCCAAAAATACCCAGACAGGATATGAGTAGGAAGCACAAAATAGGATGGGAAGAGATGGCAATGAATGCTGTCATCATTAGCTTTAAAAGGCTGGAAAAGCCTTAAATATCAAATGGAATTTTTAAGAGATTAATCTCCTCCCTCAAATTTTCTGCCCCACCCTCCCAGCAAAAAAGCCCAGGGTGAGTTTTCCAGCAGGAAATGAAAATTACTGATGCTTCCCAAGCCCCTATTGCTATGAACAGAGATTTGGAACAGGAGCAGAGTGGAACAGCTCCTCACTGGTATAGGCAGAGAGAGTTCAGATTGACCAATTAGTTGGTGCAGATTTACCAATCCTCATCTAACCCGAAAGACTTTGAGGTGGAGACAAACCGAAGCTAAACGTGGCCCCAGAGTGGCTCTCAGCCTAATAACAGCTTTTCTCTGATAGAGAAAAAGCTCTTGGCACACCGCCTTGCTACATGCCTGAATTTCTGCCAGGGAAGTGAATCAGCATTTCAGGGAGTGACCAAAAATGCCCTTCCTTTAGGAGGAGGTGGTGGAAAGGTCCCTTGGATCTCAGCAGCTCTGTCTTGCTCATGAACCAGTCAGCACAGGGGAGTGCACTGACAAACAAGACTCCCTCTGCGCCTCCCGAGGGGGTGAGGACCAGCCACACCCCGCAGCTTTGCTTAGTGCATTTCATCCCAGTTTGGGCTGGCAGTAGCCAGGCAAGGATGGTCAGGTGTATCACACTCTGCCTGGGGCAAAAGGTTGGGAATTACTGTGGAAAATGAATCTGCCTGCAAATGCATCTGTTAGGCTTTACAGCTGTCCCGTTAGGGGGTAAGGAAGCAGGAATGCTGAGGCTGGCTCGTAGGGATTGTTCAGGATTGATGTAGCGAGGGCATCATGTACTTACACATTACAGCAATCATTTAATGGAAAATTAAGACATTGAGTGATTAGCTTAAACAGCAAGGCCAGCCTGTCCCCTACTTGTACACCCACACCTAGTGAGAAATGACTGATACCCACCAGACAAACCATGACTACCCAGGGGATATCAGCATGGTCCCTGTTGGACCAGGCATCTTTGAAGCTTCTGGAAAAAGCAATTTTGTTGTAGGTGCTTTGCACAGAGCACACCTTCCAGCATGGATGTGATAGCCCTGAGCTTTGTTCCTGGAAATCCCACCATGACAAACATCACTCCACTGTGCTTCTCTCCATCAGAGTGGTGACATTACTGTGGGAAGCAGTAGGGACACATCAGGAACCCTCACAACTCCATCCCAGCTTTAGCCCATCCTCATAGATTCTGGGATGGTTTGAGTTGGAAGGGACCTAAAAGCCCGTCCAGTTCCACCCCTGCCATGGGCAGGGACACCTTCCCTTAGACCAGGTTGCTCCAAGCCCTGTCCAACCTGGCCTTGGACACTTCCAGGAGTGGGCAGTCCACAACCCCCATCAGTGCCAGCCTTTCACCAAGTCTCCCAGCTGTTACACAGATGTCTCCAAGCTTGGAAAAGCCATTAGGGAAATATTCAAGCTCTACAGGAGGTGCACAGGAGGTGCACATGAGGAACAGCCTGCAGCCAGGGACACAGCTGGTTTCAGGATTTTGGTGTTTTCCCTGAACACAGAGGCAATTCAGTGCCCTCCTCCAGGCTGGGATTGACTGTTATCCGTTCTGCTCTGGAATATGACACACAGGCAGAGTCACTCCCTATTTTTACTGGCCTGATCTCTGAGTCCTGATTTTTACACAGAGCAAAGAAAAAGCTTCCCTTTCATCAACAGTGTAAAATCCTTCCCATGTCTAAAAATCACAGCTTTAAACCCCTTGCTGCTGGTGATCCAGTGCTCAGAGTACAACACCAGGCTGGGAAAAGGGGATAATTTTGGGGGGTTGTGGGGTGAATAAGGATGCAGGGCAGAGAAACCTTCAGCATGACAACCACCAGTGCTTTCTTCAGCAAACTTTTTGGATACCAGGCATGCTACACCCACGGGTCCTGGCAGCACTGGAGCCATCCAGCCTTTCCCTTGCATCCTGCCCAGACAATCCCACGGCCAGCTCCAGCCTCCCACAGCTCCTTGGCTCCCACCTCCCAGGAGCTGGGTGGTGCGAGGGACAGGAATAGCTCACAGGAGTGGGCACAAAACAAAAACAGGACAGAGGGGAAAAAGCTACAAAATTCCTCGCAAAACTCCTCTCTTCCCAGGAAGCCAAGGGAATATGTCATGCTGGTTTTTCTTCCTGGGGAGTACAAGAGACTCACGTGACTTTTTCTCCCAGTCAGGTAGTTTTGAACTGGGGTCTTTTAATTTAAACCATTTAATGAGCTTTTATGTAAGGAATGCTCATTCGTCTCCCTCCATTTTTCCAAAAGCATCCATTGATATTTAATGTGCTGTTTCTGGGCCTGGCTCTCCAGCTTTCTAAACTGCAGCCCAAGCACGGATAATGCTCACCTTGGAACCACTAGCAAGACACACAGCAAGCCTAAACCTGCTCCTTGTTTTCCTTCCACCCAGCTTCTGCAGAATTCCTCCAACAGAGAGGAAAGGTGTAAATCCAGGAGCAGTGATTCAGGACTGGGACTCTGCAAACAAGTCTTTTCAAGGGGTAGTGGAGCCAGCTTCCAGTTTTTTTCCCAGGATCTTGAAGACTGTGGCTATTTGTGCATTTTCCCTGGGTATTTATAGAGCAGGGTGCTGTCCAGACTTGCTTTTGGTTGTAGTTCTGGGAGGAAGGTTTTACTTTCTGGCAGGAATATAAAAGCTTCTCATTTTTGGTTCAGATCTTTCCTTTTCCACTCCAACCTGTGGGCACCAAGGGCCTCCAGTGCTGCTGGACTCCAGACTGGAACCTAAATTAAGGTCTGTTTGCAGATCACCATGGACACATTCTCTCTCTAGGTAGTTCACGAATCTCCCATCAGGAATCTATAAAATATTGGCACTTTTGCTCTGTAGTGCCAGTTTGTGTTTCTGAGCTCCCGAGGCTCCATTTCAGCCCCTTGGAGACCAACAGTAAATCCAGATGGGATTCAAGGGGGGTCAGGGTCCACTGACCTGGTACAGGGTCCCTGGTACAGAGGTGGCTGTAGGTCTGAGATGCCTCAGTCCAAAAGAGCTACTGCCACTTCTGCTGTGGGGGCTGAAGAACACTTGGCTCCTCTCTGCCCAGACCTGTTGAGCTGGGTTATATTTATGCAGGTACTTGTCTTCTGGAGAATCTCCACAATGTGAACAATTCGATGTGCAGAGCAGGGAGTGCTTCTTCCAGACAGTTGGCAGGTTGTACCTGGGGATTGCCTCTGCTGGAATGTGGCACATGCCACGCACACCCTGGAGCTCCATGCACACGCTCCCCTCTTCCATAGGCGTATGCCTTTCCAAAGGGATCCCGAGTGGCTCCGTCACTGTAAAGATAACTTGAAAGCGTAGAAGGAAAAAATCAGAGGACTTGCCACTTTCCCAAACCTGGAGTGCTGTAAAGGCATCTCAAACAACACAGATAACAATGGAGACTCCTATGGCCACCAGGCTCTCCAGGCAGTGTCATCTGGATGTGTTCCCCTTTCCAAAGTAGATATCACCACCATTAAAACAGAGTGGTGAAGTTCTGACTTGGTCCTGCTGAACAGCCAAGGCCTGATTTTGCAAAAACAGGGTTTGGAAATTTTGGATGGGACAAGATCCTGGCTTGCTTCTCCAAGGGGAAACAACAACCTGTTCCTCTGTTTGGCTGTCAGCCTCTCTGCTCTGGATTTGAATTTCCTGATGTTTTCTGACTAACCCAAAGATTATTTTTTTTATGAGTGCATGTTCCTGGCAGAGCCCATGAGTTTCTCCTGGTGAGCCCTGAAGCCATTGTTATGGGCAGGTTCAGAAAAGCAATTCAAAGCAGGAGAAGGGTGGTTCCAGGAGGCTGGACCAGAAGACCAGAGACCCATGTGAAGTTCTCCGGTCAACGACAGGCTCCCAGGGTCCCTCTCACAAGCACTTTGAGAGCTCTAAACCAGTTTGTGTGAAATTTAGGACTCTTGTGCCTCATGAGGAGCCCTGAGCACACATATCCCAGTGCCTTACTAATGCCCAAAAGCTGTTTTGTTCATGGATTGATGTGGGATTGTGGCCTTCCCTAGCTGCCAGCTCCTTCCATGCTATCAGAGAGGGTAGGATGGATTGTGGGAGCTGGTGGGATACTCCATGGGGCTGGGGTAGTTGTCTGGAGCAGGAACAGTGCAGGACACACACCACAGTGCCTGTGCTCCCTTTGCTCTCCTGTGAGTCCAGGCAGCCCAAGCTTTGCAGCACAGCCCATCAAACAGCTTTCTCCAGCATGACATTTCCAGAGACACCCAGCAGCCCTAACAGACGGTGCTTTGTGGGCCTGGGAAGTGTAAGAGATAACATCATGTGGTGGCCAGCTCATGTTTCTCCCTGACGCTTTATGTTACTCCCCAAGGCTGCTACCAATCCAGCATTTCTGCCTGGCCCATCCCCTGGCACGGGATACACGCACAGACAGCAGGGTTACATTGGAGCCCGCACCCAAGCCAGGATCTCAGGGAGCATTTCCATCCCAGGGATCTCACCAGTGCCCAAGCCCCATCACCTCTTGGTGCAGAGACTCCCTTCACCGTGGCTCATGGGGAATTTGGAAGTCCTGTCACCCCAGGCAGATTTCGGTGGGATGACTGATGGAAATACAGACAAGGTCTGTTAGAACTGTGTTAGAAAAAAAACTTGCTATTACTCCTGGGTCACTTAGGTTAAGGTTTTGGGGGGTTATGCCATATTTTTCTACTGTTCCAGCAAAAACTGTTCTGTTTTGACCAGCATAAGTCACTGCTGCTACAATCACGTCCTAATATCCTCTGATACAAACAAACCCAGTCTCAGTCTTAGAGGTTTTAGACCCATGAAGAGAAAACCCACAAACAGCAGATGCTGCTGTTATTAATGGTGATGATAATAGTAATAGCTCTAAAAAACCCACTAGTATTTCAGATTTGCAAGTTGTCCAATCTTTACGCAAATCCAGAATTTTTCATGTTCTTTCCATGCCCTATTAGAAGTCTGACCACAGCAGATAAGGGAGAACTATACCTGATAAAAATAAAGTACAACAATAGCAGACATCAGCCCAGAGAGGAGAAAGAGATATTACTTTTTCCCTTCACAAAGTGCTTCTCCACCCTTGGAGAAGAGGGATCAATGTCACAGCTTCCTCTTCAAAGAGACTCAGAGAAAGCCAAAACAATACATGGCCAGCTTCCATTTGCTATAAAAGTACAGAAGTGTGGCACAGACAATGCCAGGCTCCTGTCATGGCTCTGTGTGTCTTTGGGAGGATATTTGACCTCCAAGTATATGACTGGCTGGAAAGTCAGGGAGTGGTATTTCTTGTGCTTTAAAAGTACGTCTTCATCCTTCAGCACTGATTTGTGCTGGCCTCCTTAAGTCCTTCTGGGATCTCCTGGCCTGGGCCAGATAAAGGTGCCAGGCTTTAGCCATGCAGTTTAGCTTCCCTGAAGTTGCTCCAGCAGCAGCAGACAGAATTTGAGCGTGGCTTAGCTCCTGGAGTCCCTATCCCATTCGACACCCTGCTCATGTGCAAGGCTTAGCTGCCTTGCTTGGTGACCCCTGCAGACACTGCCCTGCACAAGCAAAAGGGCAGGTGATGGTCTTGAAATTGGCTTTGATAGGCTGAGTCAAAGGCAACACCTGCATAGCCACATATTGCAAGGTGATATTTGCATCTCACCTCCCTCCCTACGCTCATCCCGCTGGGGAAGGAGGAGGCAGCAGCCACACCTGCTGGGAGATAAGGGGGAGATCAGAACCCTCTAATCAGGGCAGGGAGAAGACAACATCTGGCTGAGGCTGCAGACTGTGAGAGCTCTAAAGGATGCTCCCAAGGGGAAAGAGAACCTAGGGAAGGCCAGCCCACAGCGTCATCTCTCATGTCTTTGGTTCTGTCTGCATTTCAGGTGAAGTGCTCTTAGCCCTCCTTCACCTTTCACAAGGCCAGTTTTCTCTTGATTTAGCAGATTCATTATTAGAAAGTCTCCAACCCCCTAGGAATGCGCCCTTCCCCTTGCAGTCTTCTAGTTTGGATTCAATTAATATCAGGCAATTAACATTGAATTAAAAGCTTTGGCACAAGGCTCCATCCTGGTTTCACTTGGCCAGCACCACACCACGCCCTCGCTATGATCAACACAAGGCTGAGCACAGCCACGGCCTGAATGCAGCATGGGGAGCTGAGCAAAGGGCAAATAGGAAAATAGCAGGAATAAACAAAGAAAAGGGAGTCCAGCATGATAAGGACCTGCTGACTTGGCAGGTGTATGCACTGCTTCCAGTTTCATGGCCTCTTTGGGACACAGGCACCCTGGAAGAGAGGACAGCTTCCCAGGTTAGCTTACCCTTTGGGGAGCCCAGCTGATGTCATCAGCACTTTATTAACCACAATGAGATGAAGAATTCAGGGCTGGTCCTGCTTCACCCATGAAGCCAGACTCCTCTGCCACTGCCATGGAGTCTGCACCTCTGGCAGGCACTTGGGCTTGCACCAGATGTGCTCCTCACAGAGCACATCCCAGAGGTTTATTTTTTGGACACAGCTTGGGAAGGAGAAATAAAAACCAGGGTGACCTTAGCTGTATCCCTGGTTCCTCCTGGTGCTTCACAGCTGGGGCTGGGACCAGGTCAGAGCTCCATGGGCCAAACTTGGTGACACATTCCTGCTGGAGTAACCTGCATTTCAGTATAATAGGACATGGTCCTGGGAGAGTAAGAGAAAGGGAGCCAGAAATATGACACTAATATGAAGAAACACTCCCAGCTATCTTCTGTGGGACTCAAGTGATTGGGTGGTGCAGAGTAAACAGAGCAGAGTGGGGTTTTTAAGAGCCCAAGTTCTCTTTTCCAGGTATCTTATGCTAATGCACAAAGAGATCCAGGAGATAGGAACAATTTGAGGACTGTAAAAGGAAACCAGCAGACAGCTATTAACTGAGGAAAAATTCACAGGTACCCAAGCTTGGGCACAGGGATGGGTTTTATTACACTTAGAGGGGTTGGCAGACCACCAAGTTTCTATTCTAATGTGGATATGAATTTATACCTCTTATAGGTGTGCACAGGGATTTCAGCATCGACCACAAGAGAGACAAAAAAGGGGGAATTTAACATACTAGATACTAAAATGCACTTGAGAGTCCTTTCTAGCAGTGTCTTCATGCTGAGTGCATTACTGTGACAGAAAACAGGCTGAAAGTTGTAAGGCTGAGCCCAAAACTTGCTGGGGTTCTCCATGCAGTCTCCATGCAGCCAAATACTTCACCTGCATCCCATAAATGCATCCCTCTGACATCCCACTGACAGTTCTGATAAGATCAGTGAGAACACTGTCTCTGCCCTTACCTTAGGGTGAAGTGCACAGCAAAATACCACAAGTGTTCCAACATAAGGAATAAAAATGGATATGTAAGGAATCTAGGGCAGCTCTGCTGATGATACAACAAGCCCTGCAGCAGATAGTCAGCCTCCAGAGGGGAAATCCCAGGTGTCAGGGATGACTCCAAAGTATTCCCTGGGGATTACACACACTTTAGCCTAGATTCAGTGAAGACAAAGCCTTGGAAGAAGCTCCACTGCCTGCCCATGGCTGTCATGGCAGCCCTTGGCACATGCCAAGCACACTCAGCAGTTCCCTTTCAGGAAATCCCATTGAGGACACTGAGGAATTTCTTCCTTTAGGCCAGCAACAAGTATTCCAAAGCCAACTCTTTGAATTCTGACAACCTTATCATAAGGTGAGCAGGTCCTGACCCAGGCACAGAAGTGACCCTGAACTTTCCAAAAGAGACTTAAAAAAACTTTAGGACTTTGCCTTGGCTTCCCTTCAGCTCATGTATGGAGCAAAGCTGAAGAGTCTGGATACCAAAACAAATAATTCCCTGAGATCTTATTATACCTCATTTTCAGGTTTTGTTTCTCTTCCCTTGCAGTTCTGCTGTCAGAACAGTGCCTGGATCTCTCTCACATCTTCTTCCACATTCTAATTCTCATTGGAAAGAGAAGGAAAAAAATCCATGTGGATCCTGTCTGCCTTTCACTAACCACTCACTGCAGTACATCTTCCTTCATCCTTGTGCTTCCAGTGGAGCAGCATTCAGTTACCCCATTTTTCTTTATGTAGGCAATCCCCTCATAAAGATACTTTAACAGCTGGTGTAGAGCTTAAAATTACCACATAACATAAGTTAATGGCCCTCTAGGCATGAAAAATTACTTGGGACACACAGCCACAAGCACATGGGCACAGGGATCTGAGAAAGACCGTGGAGGCAAAGGCCACCTCAGTCCCTGTTTAACCTTAGGCAGGACAGTGCTGCTGAAAAAAGATGTGCTGGAATGCCACAAAGTTGGGGTGTGCCTGGAATGGAAGGGCAAGAGGGAGAGGTGGAATTAGGTTTTGAAAAAGCATCCTGGGATGTGTCACCTTCAGCCCAGGTCAGAGCAGTGAGAGGTGACTGAGAGCAGAGAGGAAACACAATTGTGCTCACCTGACTGCTCCATCTGCTTGGAGACCCCAGCTCAGAGGCAGGGAGGGTAGGATGCACACGGATAAATCACCTGAGAGCCTGTTCTATAACCACTGACCCTGTCTCTTGTGCTTCTGCTGCAGTTGCCTGGCCTGTGGAGCAACATGAGTCACAAGGGATCCCTCAGCAGCAACCCCGGCTCATCAAAGTAAGGATCTTCCTGCACCACTCCTTCCTACTGTCCAGGGGATATTCCAAGCAGTCCTTCTCATCCCCAAAGTCCTTGGTGTTTGTTTCACTCTTTCTGGGCACCTCACAAGCTGGCACTGCCTCACATATCACCTGCCCTGTGCACTGGGGTTTGATAATGGCACATTAGGTGGAGAGAAGAGAGGGACACCAGGAGCTTCTCCACCTGCAGCCTCAGGCTATAGCAGCCCATGGCAACCTCCTACTGGAGCCAGAGCTGCCAGCTCTCTCCCTCCTTCCTGCACCGGGTATGAGCACCTGAACCACTGCCTGCCCTCAGGGGGACACAGTGACAGAGCACAAAGCAGCCCCTGGGCACCAACAGGCTCACTGCTCCATGCAGGACAGCCCGACCACAGTGCCTCAGATCCTGCTTGGATCCTCCTCTGCCAGAGAAAACACTGTTATCTCCTGGCTGCTCATTCCTACCCACGACCCAGGCATGGGGAGTGGCCCTACATGTGGTGCTTAGAGACCTGACACCCCAAAACTCAACTGTTTACACAAAATTCCACCCTCCAACATTCTTACATGGGATATGTTCTACATCCAAGCACCTGCCTTCAAGGGGCACATCTCCAACATGTCCATTGAGAAGGGATAATCACCTTGGCTTTTATGCTGCCTCAGGTTCAGGTGAACTCAGGTATAACATGGAGAGGGCTCCCTGTAAGAACCCCACATATGGCACACTGGGAGCCGCTGTACTTAACCCAGCCCCTCCGGAGCACTGTCCTTCCAAGGGACACTGTGGAGGTAACTCTAGTGGGGACAGGCCTGGCTGGGCTGCTCCGTGTCCTGTTTCCACCGCTGGGTTCAGTGACATGTGCCTGTGGTGTGAATAACAGGTAGGGTTGCACAGGGAGCCGCCGGCATGGCCCACAAGCAAACGCTTTGCAAGGAAGGGAAGGGCTGGTGCCTCTGGCACAGCTGCAGAGCTTCAGTGTGAAAACTGGTGTTAAAAATATTTGGGAGCTGATGGTTGTTTTGCACCTTCTTTCTTTTCCAGTGGCAGCATGGGCAAAGCCGATGGAGCCTCCAAGCTGAGTGCAAAGGACCTGTATGGTGAGTCGTGCCCGCAAACATATCCAAAGTTTCTCATGGCAAAGGCACCTCTGGAGAGCTGCATGTGGATATTGGGAGCTTTAGGCTGGAGCTCAACCAAAGCCACATGAATCCACAGTTCCATACGCAACAGGCTGGCCTGACCTGGCAGCAAAAACACACCTCACATCTGTGCCGACACCTCCCATGCTGGGAACAGTTGGGATTTTGTGGGAACAGAATGTTGCTTCCCCTACCCAGATCCTCCCCATCTCTGTTAGCAAGATCACTTGATAAAGGGCCTCACAAAAGAAAGACTGTCCTCAGCAGGTTAATGATTATCCTCTTCTAACTACTCAGTGAACCATGAAAATTCCATGCCCTTTGGCTCTTTGGAAGTGCAGGGAATGGGCAGGATGGGTGTTTGTGCACAGTCCAGAAGCAGCCTGTTTGGGTTGAGCACATTTGGATATAACACCTACTCCTAACTCAGCAGATCCAAGTACCCCAGGTGAAAATGTGGCCTCTAGGGTGGGCAGAGCAAGCATAAATCATGGGAGAAATAGCCTCCCTCAGTTATTTCCTGGGTAATAAATTGGGGGTTGTCTGGGGGAACACAAGTAGCTTTTGGGGAGTCCAAGCCTGCCAGCTCTCCCACCTGAGAGCTGTGGATTTACCTGGTTGATGTTTAATTGGGAAGGAACGGGCTGCATGTGCTTCTCCTTGGAGATCTTCTGTTTGATCAGAGATAGCCCTCGGCAGCTATGGAGTGCCAAGGTGGTTTATTTGTCCCTGGGAAGTGTCTCTGTTTGCCCAAGGGTTTTGGCTGGAGGTTTATCCGTGTGGAGTAGCCTGGAGCAGTGTCTGGAGAGACCGATCTTACCTGGGGAGAAGTGGGATGGCAGGGGGCTGTACCTAGTGCTAAACAAAGCCATTGCTAACATCAATTAGCTGCCAAGAAATGAAACATGAGGATAACGGCAGAGCAGAAATTTGGGCTGTTTGTGGCCTGGATGCTGCAGGGTGGGCAGGTGCCAAGCAGGGCTTTGAACTGTGTCAGTCACTTCTGGAGATGGAAGGACACATGATAAAGAAGCAAGAGGATGAGGTATGGAAATTTTGGGTGCACACAGGGCTGCTAGTGCAGACAAACTCCTCCTGCCTCCAAGGCAGTGCACATTGCTTTTGACACTGCAGCACATCCTGTCAGGGGCAGGAGGGCTGTGGCCGCCAGGTAAACAGCCCTAGAGATGTGTAAAAATGAACCTGGGAGGTCACAACAGGATTAAAGCCAAGCAGATTTGCAGGCTGGCACCCATGGGTGCAGGCAGCCCAGGGCTCCAAGCCATCAGAGTTCCAGGGGGTGATCTAATGGTGCCATGGCACAGCGAGCATCCCTCAATCCTGTGCCACAAAAGCCAGTGCAGGGAGAGGCTGACAGACTGCCTTGCAAACAAACACGGCTCTCAAATAAGCACTTTTCAACACAGAATTTAATCTTCTACATTTTTTTGCATGAACACACCTCAAAAGCAAATTCACCAGGGTTGGGACCTCTCTAACCAAATTCCAGCAAACCTGAAATGAGGACTGGATGTCCCTGGGCCAAATCCTCAGAAGGAGTAAAGCAGCTGCCTGTTATTTCCCTGCCACTACTGAAACATAGAACAAGCTCTGCAAAAAATCAGTGGTTCTTGGCCAGCCCAGCCCCTGGCATTAGTGCATTCAGAGGGATTTTGCTTGGCAGCACTTGAAACCCACCCACTAATTTCAGCAAAGGACACTCAGCACATGTAAACCAATATTTAAATGCCTTGGTCCCTTTCCCACTTGGATCCTCCCTCACTCAGCATTAATTTCTGCGGTGAGCTGGCACAATTTGGGGGCAGAGGACAAGCAAGAACTAAAATTCCAGGGAGAATTATGTTTCATAATGAAACAAATCACACCAAGCTGAGCTGGCCTTGATTATGTGATTACAACACTGCTGAGGGACATTTGGAGCTGACAAGACTTTTCATATTTCCATTTTCCTCCCATGCAATCAGGCTGGACCCTCAGCCTGTGCACACTGCCAGACCTCCAAGAAGCGAGTGCAGGGACTCCCAAATTCCCAACACACAGGCATTCACTACATTTAAAGCTCGCTGGATAACTACCACAGAGGCTCCAATGCATACAGGTGTCTAAATATTATTTCCTGGTGAACAAGGGCTTGGGTTTAGCTTTTCAAAGATGCTTTTTCTACAGTAATACTCGCCTAACATGACAGGGGTGCCAACTGTGGGTACACAAGTGCTACCTGAGGGCTGAGGTGTCCCCAGTATCAACAGGGACTACTGGGAATATTAAAACCACCTCAGGGGAGACCCTGAAGAGGTATATTTATGGAACACAGCAGCAGCTTCAGGCTGTGCACAGGAAGGCACCCAGATGGTGAAGGTGGAGGATCACTCTGGAGAGCTCCAGGGCATAGTGTGAAGATCCCCACAGGACACAGCCTCATCACATGGCTGTTGATGGGTGGGCTCTGTTGACGGGAAGGCTCTGGTGTCACACTTGGCCTGCTGAAATTGCTTTGATCACCAAATACGTTGCCTACCACCATGTCTTTTTCACTGTGGTGAGCACAGAGGGATGTGGAGAGATGACCAAAGGGAATTCTACAACGAAATTGACTTAAAGCCCAAGATACCCTCCCCTGGCTCTATCCCTACCAGAGCTGGATATGCTTTCCAGTGCTCTGCCATCCTCAGATGGAGTTTCCTGGCTCTCATGGGAGCAGGACACTCCTCCTTTCCTCCCCGCTTAGTAAAACAGCACCACATTCATTCAGTTCCACATCCTGGAGGGGTCTGTGGCTGCAGGGAGCAGTCTTGCCTCAGCTGGCAGCAGGGGATGGCTGGCCCCTCTCAGGTTGCCACCTCTTTCTCCGCACAGCCACCAGCTGAATAAATGTTAATGCACACCATAAATAAATTAAGCTGCTTCTCTGCTTACAGGCGTCTGTTCCGAGCCCAGATGAAAGCCTGTGGGGGGGAAAACAGGCTCTAGCAGAACCCACGGGAAGGGCTGGCAGGAAGCATTTCTACACTGCACTTCCCACAGCAGGAAAGCTGCTGCCACCCCTTTCTGAGGTGACTCCAGATGGGCTTTTGCAGGTGTTCCCCTCCGCTGCTTCCAGGGCTGTCAAACAGCGCTGGCTGGCTCTCCTGATAGTTTAGGCAGCGTAGCAGGAGAAGTTGAGGGCAGTTTGATGATTGCAGAGATTTCTTGTAGGGCTGTGGGGAGGAGCAGCTCATTTCTGTTTGGCTGCTGTCTGTCCCTGCGGTGTTCAGCCTCCTTCCAGCCCCCCACGCCAAGCCTGTGAGAGCCAGCCAGATGGTTCCAGCCTGCCCACCCATCCTCAATGCACTCAAGTCTGGTAAAGAACCAGACTTGATAGGGCAGAGGGCTGGAAAAGGGGTTTTGGAGCAATGAGTTAGGTTGGAGAAGCGCCGTGCTGACGCCGACCACTTGACACTGCACACCCGTAACCCAAGCCAGACTGCGGCGCTGTAACAGGACACGAGGCACTATCGCAAAGAGAAGAGTCACTTCCTGCCCAGCGTGGCCCTGGGCAGGGATCATCTCCCTGGGGAACCACGGGCAGAGGCTCCACTGGTGCCAGCATCACCCCTGAGCCACGGGCAGCTGCTTGGCGCTGGTCAGACAGAACACACCAATGGAGAAGGAGTAAATTACATTTAATTGTCATGAACCAACTCCCAGGGGTCTCTACAGACCTCCCTTGTACCCCAACGGAGCCTCCAGCCCCAGCCACATGGAGAAGTCTCTGAGATGAAACCCTCCAGCCTTGAGCACAGTGCCCAGACTGTAATTCCCTGCTGCCGGCTCTCCCACACCCTGCCCAAACCGTGAGCTTGTTCACAATTCCAGCTGGAGGCCATGTGGCTGTCACACCGTTATTGACAGGAGCACAGAGGGACTGTTCCTTTCCCACAACCATTAGGAGAGGATTTGTGCAGGATTTACCACACATTGGTATTGTCTGCAAGAGACAACCCTGGCAGGAGTGATGGCTAAACCCAAGCATCCTCAGCCACACTGCTGGGTCAAGAGGACAATGTCTATTCCTAAATCCACAGGGATTTGGGCTACATCTGAACAGTGCCACTCACTATCATGTCTTTAACAGTTTCATCAAACTGGAGAAAAGGCCTGAGGTTCAGCAGAGATCCAGCCTCCTTGCCCAGGCCATTAATTTCTCATCTCCTCTGCTACCGGCCCTGACTAACTCCCTTGTCCTCCCCCACTGCTCCCTCCGTACCATTCCAGCTTCCTTCTTCACATCCCCTTTCCCACCCGAGATTCCAGCTTCTTATTACCTAGCTCCCCTTTGACACTTCGTGTGTGGGTGCCTTTTTATTCAATGCCTTGGGCACTTAATATACCAACTGGAACAGTGCTGGAAGAAAAACTGGAAGCCAACCATCCTGTTGGTTCCTGCAGATCAAACCCCAGTGGTGGATGAGACAGGGAACACATTGGCTCAGTTCAGCCCTGACTGGAGCTACTGGGAGGAGCAGACACTGCTCCAGGTGCTACTGGCCGGGAGTTTGGGATGGCAGTTAGTGACAGGGATGCTGTGGAGAGAGATCTCCCACATCTGATGCTGCTCAGCACCTCCAGTGACCCTTTTTCTTTGCCACCTTGGAACTGCTGAGCACAAGTTTTTTCCTTGCATGGAGTAATTGCTTAGAGCTCAAACAGAGGAACCCTTTCCTAAATGGAAATGGGGTTTTGGATATGCCCAAGTAGCTTGGGAACCAAAGTTGTGGTAGTTCATAAAAATAACAACAAAAAAAAAGGGGGACTTTTTCATTATGATTTTTTTCAAGACTCAAATAAAGTGAACTAATTAAATCAGGATTCCCCTGATCTTCCTATATTCTGACATTCAAAAAATGCCATTACCAGCTACAGAAAACTGAGCAAACACCACTTGGGGTTTTTTAGTGAAAAATAATTTGGCAGGTTTCTTCCAGGTCTGGTTATAAATGGCAAAAGGGAATATCACTACCAGTGAGCTGCAGCTCCTCAATGCCCTGATTATCCTGCTCCAAGCAGCCCGGTGGACACCATGCCACCAGACACACTGGACACAAACACACACTGTTCCTCCATGTACTCAGTCCTTGCACAACCCAGGAGCTGTGCCAGGTTTTTATTTGCTTTCCTAGAGTGGGTTGTGTCTTCAGCTAATAAACCAGGAATGTGAGCACTTGGGGCTGAGCTGAGGCAAATATGAAGCGTGCCGAGCAGGAATTCAGCCGTGTGACACCCGGAGCCACTGCTCCCTGCTGCCACAGCCCATTCACACCTCAATGAGAGCTGTTCATTCACTCCAAGAGCTTTCAGATCCATCCACACACACCAGCCATGAGTGAGAGCTGACCAGGCAGACATTCCCAGTGCCACAGGTGCCTGTACAGGCCAGCTCCAGCAGTTCAGCAAGTACCATGGATCTAACAGCAAACCCAGGGAGCTCGATGCTCTCTAAAATGCAAAGATATTCCAAAATGGAGCTCTCCCTGTGCTGACCACAGAGAACAGGGAAGGAGAAAGGCAGGACCTACAGATTCTCCCCTATTGGGAGCTCGGGCACAGCAGGTCTGTGCAAGGCTCAAAACCAGATCCTTGACTAACCGTGGGTAACCTGGAGCATCCCACCCTCCTGCCTGGCGAGGAAGCAGGAACCTGGCAGATGCTGTGTTCAACTGCCACATCTGGCCCCACGCAGGGATCCTGGAAGGAGGTTATTCCATACTGGTCCTATGTAAGCCGGCCTGGCAGGTTTCTGTGGCTACCACGAGCACACAGAGGATTTGTTGCCCCATTTCTCCTCGAGAGGCTGGTCCTGACCTGCCGTTTGGCACAGAGCAGCTCATGCTACGCTGGCATGAGGTTCCTACAAACAGCATGTGCATTGCTAGATAAGATATAGATAATGTAAAGATTATATAAGGAACTGGCAAGCTCCAGAAGGCACCACCAGGACTTCCCTTAGGCTGCTGTAATGGATGTGGAAGCCAGGGAGGTCGGCAGTGTGACTCAGGGAATGGAGGAGACATCCTTGGTATGGCACTGGCTAGGAAAACAAATTCAATACCTCTCATTCCTCACAGACTGCTCTGTACTTGTCTGTACATCTCCCCATCTTTTGCTGTGCCTTCTGCCCAGCAACAGCTGGAAACAAATGTGGGGAGGGACAGGGAGGATCAGGTAGGATCCTGTGTGGTAAAACTAATTAATCAGAGAAGGATGTACATGGAGGGGAGGCAGGGGCCACTGGCACGTTGTACTGGGGGTGCTGTGCCCTTCTGGCTTAGCAGAGGCTGTGCATGGAGAAAGACAAGCCTGCTCCTGCCCTCCTTGGCACTGTTTGGCATTCCCAGAGACCTTAACCTTAATTATCCTGGCTGCAAGCTGGTCCCACGGGCATTTTATCCTGCTAGTTGATCTCCTGTGCTCACTGAACAGAGCATTCACAGCCACATCCCAGCTGCCTGCAAAATAAGGTTTTGCACGGAAATGGGGAGGGAACTTGGCACTAAAGATGTGCTTTGGCTTTCTGGACCAAGCTGATAACCCCAGCCCTCTAGGACGTGCATCGATCCTGCTTTTTTTCCTCATTTATTACTCTCTTTCATCCCTTCCACTCCTTAACATAAAGCCAAACAGGACTCTTTCTCTGCCAGCCAAGATTTTAGTATCATCACTGAGATTCAGCCCAGCACTGTTTTGAGCCCTCAGGTAATACCTTGTACTTCTGCAGTGGTCTCAGCTCTTCCCATTTCCTCACTGGTGCCAGTGGGAAACACCATTCCCACAACACTGTTTATCTGTAAGATAGCAGTGGTGATAACATTTGTTGCCATTTCCCCCCATTGCTCTGGATGTGAGGCAAGATTAAAGCTACCTGATTAGGAGAGAACTGAAGTGAATTCCACTAAACAACCATTTATAGGGTTTTTTCCCCCCTCAGAGGATTATCTTAGGGATCACTGGGCCAGATGCTGAGAGGCAAGAGATGAGACAATTTACCAGAGAGTGTGCATGTCCCGTGTGTTTATCCATGCTCAAGGCATTCAAAGCTTTGTGGATTCCTCATCCCATTCTTACAGCAAGTGTCTGGGATTGGCACAACTGCTCCTCAGGCCACAGGGGATCCCACCAGCACCTGCCAGGATACCCATGCTATGAGTTGGGCTTTTTCCTTGCCAGACACGAAAAGGATAGGACAAAGCTATATTGTTTTCCCATCTCTTTGGCTCTCTTGGCAGACAAAATGGAAAAAGGACAATTGTGGTCACTGTAGGCTCATGCCAGCTTTATCACCTCTGAACGATTGCTATACCGGTGCCACAGACTTGGAGCTCTCCCTGCCCTTTGCCTGTGTTATATCTAGAATCCTCCACTTCCACAGACTCTGAAGGTCACAGCAGGAGATAAACAGAAGTGCAGATGGGTATCTGCACTAATTTGGGGAAATCATCACTATATTCCTGCGATGTTCATCTATCACATAGGGATTATGCAAATTCTCCACATGCTGGGGCCAGGTTAGGGGTCAGATAACACCTGAAGGTGCCGAGGTCCTGTTGCAGGATGCTGTAGAAATGCCAAGTGTCCCGGTGTGAGGTGTCAGATGAAGTGGGAGGAAATGAGCTGTTGCTGCTGCTGCTGCTGCTGCTAACAGGCCAGTGTGCACTCATACAAAATTCAGCAGGCCAGGGACAAGGCTGTGCAGAAGGGCAGAGTGGAGCCACACAGGACAGCTGACCTGCCTTCTGAGGTATGGCTGGCCAAGGGTGTTCACCTGGGCAAGGAAAAGGTTCCCCCTTGATTCAAGAGTCAAACAGCCACAGATCTTGCTTTAGGCATCATTCACAGAATGCCAGAATGGTTTGGGTTGGAATGGACCTTAAAGCCCATCTCATTCCATCCCCTGCCATGGACAGGGACACCTTCCACTATCCCAGGTTGCTCCAAGTCCAGTCCAACATGACTTTGGACACTTCCAGGGATGGGGCAGCCACAGCTTCTCTGGGCAACTTGTTCCAGGGCCTCAGCACCCTCACAGGGAAGAATTTCTTCCTAAAAGCATTTTGGGATCAGCCCAGTCCAACCAGAGCCAGATTTAATCAAAGACAAATAATGATGCGTCTTGGAAAGCCCTGCAGTGTTTCACCAGATTGTTTTGAGTAAATAAACCAAAAAACACTTTTTTTCTTTAAAGCACCCACACTCCCTGGATAAATGTGGCCCAAACCTGACTCTTTTGTGATCTGTAACCTGTATCTTTAATTCTTCCTGTGTTTAAATCAAAACTAAGTGCTAGGAAATAAGGAGATTTCTGTGTTTTGGCACCCTGCTGTCCCTGGCAAGTCTGGCTGGTTTCAAACCTTGTGGCCTTATTTGTGGATGCCAGCACAAAACACACAAATAAAAGTTTCCATGGGTGTGGGGGCCAGGTAGAAGCCAAGGAGACAGAAGGGATTTCAGGAGAACATGCAGAAACACCCCATTTCTTATCCTGGGCAGCTTCTGGGACATCACTTGAATGACATCAGGAGACAAAATAGAGGCACTTTGTTCTACTTCTGTGACTTGTGGAGGTAATGCAGAAATTCACTCAGGGAAAAATCAACAGAGGGAGGGGCAACATCTGCATTTCTCCCTGTCGCAGGGCTTGCTGCTGTCTGAACTAGGCTGCAAAGGGCTAAAGGGGCTTTCACTCTCTTGCACTTACCAAGTGCAGGTGATGGGAAGTCAGGCTATGCAGAGTTCTGAGGTTTTGGCCAGTGCCCAAAACTTTCAAGGGCTTCCCTGAATATTTTCTCAGCAGTGCATGCTGAGATCTCCCCTGACTGTGACATTTGCAGCTTCTTTGAGCCTGGAGGAAGGGGAAGAGGCATCGGAGAGGATCCCAGAGAGTCTGAGGGCAACCAGCTGCTGTCCTGACCACTGCTACAGCTCCATGGGCTGTTTTCCTACCAGGAACACAGACCTGTGCTGGCCTCCCACTGGAAACCTCATCCCCCCAGTATTTCCTTCCCACCCTCAGGGACTACCAGTTCCCAAGACAGCTCCGCACCCTTCCTCTCAGGGCTGGAGACATTTGCCTGTCTGAATGTAAACTCCCTTTGTTTCCAGACCACCCAGTTCAGCCTTTTCCACTCCCTTTGGAAAAGGAGGGGATGGGATGTCTTAAAACCCAAATCTGTCTCCATCCCACATGAATGCAGTGTTCTCATTTCCATCAGTGTCATCTATTTACATGAGAAATGCTCAGAGAGGAAATTGAGGTTACTGAGAGGAAAAATGTGCCTCACATCAGCCCCGAATCCCTGTGGGATGCGCTGCCTGTGCCCTACCCCAGACCTTGCCCCACATTTCAAGTAGGACAGACTGCAATTAAAGCCCCCAGCAACCAGAAAGTGCCACTGAGCCTTTCCTGCCAGCCTGAGGTGGGATGGGGCTGTGCTGCAATGTTAATTTATTTATTGAAGGTCACTCTGGAATGGCTGAGCAGGGAGCTGGGCGGGGTGTCTGAGGTCTTTCCCCTGAACCATCCTCACTCCACCTCTGAGCTGGTGCTATTGGTGTATGAGACAGGGGCTCAGAGCCCAGCAGTCTCCATTAATGCCTCTGCCAATATTCCCACCAATAAATCAATAAAACACTTCTACTCGGGAACTGCCACCACTCCGGGACTGTCAGCAATCAGGCACAGAGGCAAAACACTGTTGTGTTTTCAGCCACAGGCATGGAGCTACAAGGTGTGAAGTACTCGTGTGTCCTGCCAAGCTGATGGCACAGCCTAAAGAGTGTTAGAATAACTGTTAAAAAGCTTTAGAAATCGGCTTGAATCAACTTCTACCCACCTTTGCCAGGCTCCAAACAAGAGCAGCGGCATCTTTTCATGATTTTTATCACTGGGATATCTCTGGGTGCTCAGTACTCTCCCCAAGCCAAGGGCAGGATTGTGCTCAGCCCTGTGCACCAAGAGGAGCTCGATTTAAAAGCTCTTGGCCGCCCAAGGAGAAAGGTGAAATCCCCAAGGCAATTGTTCTGGAGAGACACCTGCTGGTAATGCCCGCAGAGCCCGAGCTGGAAGCTCAGGGACTTCAGGAAAGACTCAGAGTTGTAATTCTCAGATCCAAAGAAAAACAACCAACGCTTGTTTTCTTGTTTCTTACAGAACAAAGGAAAAAATACTCCAACTCCAACATCATTATGCATGAGACTTCCCAGTACCACGTCCAGGTGAGCATACACACGCAATGGAGCGCTAAGGGGCTGAGAGGCCAAGGTCAGTGATAGGTGCCCATAGTGCAGTGTGCTCCCTGTGTCCTGGACCTTTAGGAGACTAAGGAGGTGTTGGGAACCTCCTTACCGATAAGGTCTCAAGTCACTGAGTAAAGGAGAATGAGGGGAAAAAAAGATTTAAATAAACAAAGGGAATTCTGTACAAGGAAAGAGGAAATGGAGAAGCTGTTGTCTTCTCCCTCCTCTGTATCTGAAGGAGAGCAGGAAATGCTGTCCCTCCTGTCACCCTGTGCTTCAAACTCTTCTCATGAGCACAGACAGGTTAAAGCAGAGTTCCCATGGTGGTTACCAGAACTCAGCTTTCCAAACAACAGAGACCACATGGACTATCAGCTTTCAGCTCTCCCCAGCTGCAAGGTCCCCTCAGTAACACAAACCCCTTCACACGAGACAGGCAATAAGCCAAATCCATCTCCCACTGCCACAGACACCCACCCCATAAAGAGGAGCCAGCCTGGCCATCCCAAGCTCAGCAATTCCTGTGACGCAGCTTACTGGTGCAGGACTCTGTGGAGGAGGTAGGGCCATTCATCACTGAAAACTGAGCAAGGAGAGACAGGAAAACACTTCCTGAGGTTCATATTTAGGGGCCCTTTAAAAGCCTACATTTAGACTTGTAAAATGCCTGTTTGGAAAGAGGTCCTGGTTTCTGTCCAACTCAGTGGCTCAGAAGTCACTCATGGATGCAGAGAAGGGACTTTAAACGGTGACATGTAAATGAATTCTTCATGAATTATGCCATAAGCCAGCCGTTCGTGAGTCTCTCCCCTGAACTTTGACCAAGGCAAACAGGATTGCAGTGGCAGGCAGTGAGATAGAATGAGGTTTCCTCACGGGCAGCATTTTACACCCTTTGAAGTAATCTGATCAAAGTTTAATGGTGGATGGACTCATTGCCCATACTAGTAAAGGTTTCTGTATACGAATATCCATCTGCATGAAAAAGGGTTTTAAGGGATAAAACAAAGACAGCACAAGCTTCTCCCTCTCAATCCACCCATATCTACAGAAAATGGAAAGTAGAAAAATATTCTAATGATTGAGTCAGACAAGTAGCTTCCCCTCCATGAAAACTAACTGAACAGTAAACAGCAAAGGAATTTATGAAGCTTGTAAAGGTGGTGGATAAAATAATAGAAGAGATAAAAATGCCTGTCACCTTGAGTAAACCCATTCTCTTCACTGCTCTGAAAGCAGAGGGCTTGTCACCTCTGCACAGATAAGACTGACTTGGCAAATACCTTCCCATGCACTATTTTACAATTACAGTAACATACACCCAGCATGTTTTTCATTCGTGATTGCATTGCTAATCTCAGCTTTCACCTCACACACCTGCCAGGAATTTTATTTAGACAGTGCCTCACCCCATACCTTTGCTTGATGAACACAGGAATGGACCTTGCATTGTCCTCTTCCCTGCTCCTTCCTCCAGTATTTGGGAATCATCTAACAGCAAATGGGTCATCCTAAACCCTATATACCCCAAATGCCCAAGAGCATGTTTAAAGATTTACTGCCAGTCAGGTCTACCAGTGCTTCAAATCTGAGCCTTTCCCTGCATCCACCTTGTGTAGAGCCAACTGCAGCAACAGTTCTTGCCTGTGCTTCCTCACAACCATCCAAGGCTCTATGCTCCAACTTCACACATCCCTCCTGGGTCCATGTGGTCTGTGTCAGACTCCAAAATCCACAGCTTCTCCAAGGTTCCAGTTCCCACAGCAGGACATGCTGGAGCAGCATCAGCTTTTGCTGCCTCTTAATCTGCTTCCCACTTTGCATTTACCTGGCTTTAACAGGGAGAAAGGAATTCTTTCCCAACAACTCTCTCATCCTCTTCCATGGCCCACTTATGCACATGTCGGCTGTGGACACAACCCACCGGGTTATTCAATCAGCTCATGTGTGCATCAGCAACAGAAAGAAGCTACTTGATGCCCAAAAAAGTTATGTTTGATCACTAGGAGAAGGCAGAAAGATATGGGATCAAAGGGAGAAAAGCCAGGCAAAAATCATCCCGTTACTACAAATTTCCCATCAATTTAGGACTTGCTTTAAAACATCCCCCACTTTTCCAGCTCTTGCTTTGAAACCAGACTACAGGATAGTAGCAGAAGAAGAGAAGCAGGCATTTCACTGCTGCTGCCCTCCCCACAAACTCTGAATGCCTGACAGGACCATTTTTGGAGTGGTCACACTGCTGTCCCTGGCCCTCCAGGGCAGCTCTACCTGCAGCACCTGGGTGTGCCTGCTCCAGGGGTTAATCTGCCCCTGGCTCTCCAGTTTAGCCACTGCTGCTGAAGTACCTCTTCTGTACCCTGCTGAGCAAGGAAACCAGGATGAGAGGGTCATGCTGGTGGATGGGCCTTCAATATTCCAGGGACAAGAGAAAAAGCTGGGATCTGGCCCAAGTAGCCTCCAACAGCTGCAGGCCCTTGGACTGCCCAGATGCCTTGGTCAGGCCTGTAACTTATCTATCCAAAAACCTCCTACTTTTCTCTCCTGGACAAAGTTGGTAAAGACAGGAAAAAGCTTCAGCTGCTTTTTGACAGTCAGGCATGTTCCCCTTCCCTTCTCACCAAGAACACAGCTGGGCAACAAAAGAACAAGGTGAAACAGAACCATTTCCTTTTCCTTCCTGAGTATTTTTCCTTCCTTGCTGTCACCTGAACATGTGGCCTGGCTGTGCTGTCACTGCCCCAGGGACAACAATTGGGCAAACAGCCTGGCTGCACTGAGTCCCAGCTTTTCCTGCCTTGCAGTCCCCTCTGCTGGCAGACACAACCAGTTCTTCGATCTGCAGGGAGAAGCACTTACTCACTTGGATTTCTGGAGTGGCCTTCACCCACTGCTGTGAGCACACATTTGAATGTGACACACCTCTCCTTCCCACAGATGCCTTCCTGCCCAGCATTCCCTTCTCATGGAACTCCAGGAGCAGACCAAAGCTGCATGTACTGCCCCACTATACAAACATTGTACAATACAGGTGCCAAGTGCAAGGCTTGGATCACCACACAATTCAGGATGCAGTTGGAGCAGGGATGGGAAAGCAGCTTGGATGGTTACACGATAGCTGAGCTGCTCCTGGCCCAAGTGCACACATGGGGCAGCAAAGGAGGGGAGGACAGCACAGAAGCCTGGCTGATGTGAGAAGAATGAGCTGTGTTTATAGGACAGGTGAAGGGAGGTAGGAAAACCTGGATAACCAAGCAAAGCCACAGGACAGAACAGAGACAAGCAGCAAAAAATCCTTTCCTACGGTCAGCAACACCCATTTTCATTACCACGAGGGCTGATTTGGGTATTTTTGAGAGAAAGGTAACCCCAACCCTAAAGGCTGGTGATGAGTGAGCTGCCAGGTGTAGAGCTCCTGCAGGCTTTGCAGCACAGAAGCTCTTCAGAGTAGCTGTTCTCAGAGCATGGGATCCCACACATTACATGGATCCCACTTGCACAGAGGACCAACACTTCCCCATGGCTTGTATGAGCTCTTTGCGTGGCACAAGCAGGTTTGCTGTACAAGACAAGCAAAACACAAATGCTTTTATAGCCTGGCAAGCAAAGCATAACTGTCACAGTTCGACTTCCAAGTTAGGTTCAGGGGGGCCTGGGGAGTAATTCGTGTGTGTGAAGCATTTGCCCCGCTGGACAGGGATCAGAGCTGCTGGAATTGATGAAAGTAATATGCTAGTGGTGAAACTCATTATTAAAAACCCATTATGAAACCCAAATCTTTCATGACCAGGATGGTACCAACAACCAAAACTGTTTTGTGCAGCAACACCTTCACGCCTGAGCTCTGAGGAACTACACAGAGTAATTGAAACCTCTAGAGATGCTTTCATCACTGATTTACATACCCCAACAAACATTTCCCATCTGTTTTTATCTCCTTTCTCTCCCCACCTTCAGCACTTGGCCACCTTCATCATGGACAAGAGCGAGTCCATCACAACAGTGGATGATGCAATCCGGAAACTCATCCTGCTCAACTCCAAAGAGAAGATCTGGACACAGGAGATGCTGCTGCAAGTGAATGACAAGTCCATCCGGCTGCTGGACTGTGAGACACAGGTACCTGGAGCCCTGTGGGACTGACCCCAGACTGAAGTGTGGGGTGCAGTGAGTGCCCTTCCCATGCTGCCTGGGAGAGGGCAAGTTCTAAGGAACACAAACAAGGGTGAATCACTACCAAAATCCATTCCTGGATTAAAGTCGGTCCTGCAGTGTGGGAATAGGATGGTTTTAGCAATGACAAGCTAAGGAATATCAGCCCAGGGATCCCAGGAGTTCCTGCATAGGACCATTCCCCATCAGTTTAATAGTTCCCCATTGCCTAACACCTTGGCCCCTCTCTTGCAGGAGGAGCTGGAGGACTTCCCCCTGCCGACAGTGCAGCACTGCCAGACAGTGCTCAACCAGATGCGCTATTCCTCCATCCTCCTGCTCGTGTGTCAGGATTCTGATCAGCACAAACCTGACATCCACTTCTTCAACTGTGACGAGGTGGAGGTGAGCAGAGCCCTCCTGCTTGGTGTGAAACAGAACAAAGCAAACTTCTTGCTGTCTGCCCTCTCCCCCTTCCTCCAATCCTTCCTAAAGCCCTTAAAAACATCCCTGTTTTATCCTTGAGGCGGAGATGGTTCATGAGGACATAGAAAGTGCCCTGGCAGACCACAAGCATGGGAAAAAGATACGGCCACAGACACTCAAGTAAGTGCTGCGGGATACAGCTGGAAGTAACAACAATAAACCCCTGTTTCTAGTGGTTTAGTCACACTCCAGTCTCTTGGAAGTGGGATCTGCAGCCACTGATAGGGTTGTTCTGTGTCATTTTCCTTGCAGGGCAAACCAGGAAAAGATCAAGCAGAGACAATCCATCCTCCCCCCACCTCAAGGACCAGCTCCCATCCCGATCCAGCACGACATGCGGGGCTCAGCAATGAACAGGAACAGGGTGGCACCTCCCTCCCAGCATGATCCAGGTACTGGGAGCACTCAGGAAGTCTGTCCTGGGGATAGGAGACTAATTAACTCAGACAGCCAACCTTCCTGAAGTGGTCTGTGGTGAACCCCCAAGTGTTGTACCCACTGAGCATCTTCTGCAAAACAAATATAAGCTTACAGAAGCTCCTTGTAACAACACCTGTATTTGGGGGATACAGAAATACCCAAAAAAGCAAAAGCCCTCATAAGCCATCATATGAAATTTGAACCAAGTTTGTGATCTTAAAATGTACAGACAAGACATTTGGTAAAAAAGACAAATTCTTGGCTCTACTGACTTCAAGATTTCACCCTTGAAAATCAACTGGTTTTCATGAATTCTTGTAAAGTCAAATGTAGAAATGCAGATTTGAATTCACCCCTCTTATGTGCTCATCTAAAGACTGATTCCAAAACCACCCTAATTTC
The DNA here is from genome assembly GCA_013400775.1 of Chaetops frenatus. Taxonomy (NCBI): domain Eukaryota; kingdom Metazoa; phylum Chordata; class Aves; order Passeriformes; family Picathartidae; genus Chaetops; species Chaetops frenatus. Next base: position 107,855 of record VZTR01026149.1, read on the forward strand.
AGGCCATTTGAGTTGGCTTGAATAACTTGGTATTTTCTTTTAGAGAAAGAAGTAACAGAAGTAAGTACCTAGGAACAAAAACAAGCTCTTTCTCTGACAAAAGATCAAACTGATGAAGAAACTGTACGCATTTTTTACCCCTGCCTATCATAGCACCTTCTCTTAGCATTCACTTCTAGTTTCAAAGAAAACATGTAATAGGATACTATAACACATCCAAAACACTCCTTTGCTGGGATGGCATCTGATCCAAGCAACTGCTCTGGCTGCTGAATGGACAACTTATTTCAGGCCTAATTCTGCATCATAAAAGGAATATCTCTATTTCTGAGCTGGACTATGAATAAACATCTCTATTCTGATGAAAAGCAGCCACTCTTACCTCTGCCCTTCCAAGGGTGCTCACATCAGCAGAGCTGGGAATTCCTCCAGGCAGGATTTCTGGCTCTGGGTGCACAGAGCCTGGGCAGATGACAGGAGAAAGCCTTGAGTGATGCCTGTTTGCTGAGATCCCTTCTCCATGAAATGCCTCCTCGCTCTTTCCTACAAAACCTGTCCTGATGGGGCACCTCATCCCCACACTTACAGATGCTATGGATTTGTCATGGTCCTCTGCAAAAACTGCCTCCCTAGTTTTCCCACTCGGCAGATCCTGCTTTGCTGGCCCCTTCCAAGCCTCTGCCCTGAGCTTACACCATTTGCTTTGCACGAGGCGCCACTCCAGCGATTGTTCCCACGGGAATATCTCTCACCCCCACCACCAGGTGTGGGGCTTCTGGAAGCTGGGAGGTGCCTCGGTGTTGGGTTTTTTGCAGGATGATTGGGATTTAGCACCTCTTACAAACGTTATTCCTGAGGTACCCTCACAACCCAGAACAAACACCCAAGCTGGGAACCACCATCCCATGGATCCCTGGGTTTTGTGGAGCCTATTTCCAACCTCTGACAGTAAATATATTCCTCTCTCCCTTGTTTGCAGACTATGAACGACGAAGCTCTGGCTCTCATGACCATGAGGAATCCCGAGCCATGTTAGCACAGAAGATTGAAAAGGAAACGGTGAGTGACATGGACACTGCACAGTCTACAGCCAGGAGGAGAGGCAGGGAGGAAGGGGCTCCTCCATGAGCAGATATTTAATACATCATCTGGGGATTTTTCCAATTGATACCTGCTGTACATAAAGATAAGGTAGCCAAAAGCAAATCTCCATCACCGGGTTGGTGTCAGTGTCCTCTGACCTGAGGCAGCTCTGCTGATTCCAGCTCTGCTCCTCCCCATCCCACTTGGGTTATTTTCCAGCCGTCCATTAGTGGGGGTCACTTGTCACACTGGTAAGGACAGCACAGAGCCAGGCACAGCAGCTCTGTGCTTGCAAAGGGATGCATTCAGCTCCAATTCATGTCTGGATTGCCCATTCCTATGCATTCTCCCGGAAAATGCAGCAGGCCCTGAGATTCAGACTCCCAGCCATGCACAGCCCAGGCTCGCCTTCACCTCGGTCCCTTGGGCTTCTGTCCTCACAGCAAATCCTGAACTGCACCCTGGATGACATCGAAGTGTTTGTCGCCCGACTCCAGAAGGCTGCAGAGGCATTCCGACAGCTCAACCAGAGGAAGAAAGGGAAGAAGAACAAGAAGAAAGGGCCAGCAGGTGCAGTGCAGCAGCTGGAACAAACAGGGAGCACAGGGGGGGATGAAGGCGGGGGGGGACACCTCAGCTCCTGGCCAGATCGATGCCGCAGCACAGCCATGGATCCAGGCACAGCAGTTCAGGAGGTGCTGCTGCTCCATGGGCACCTCTGGTAAAGCACACAGAGCCTCTGGCACACAGAGGGAGTTTGCCTATCCCTGAATCCCTGATTTTTAGTGTTCTATGTTAACACCCATTTCTGCTGTGCCTTCTGCACGGCAGGCAGATGGAACCTTCCCAAAGGGGATGCTCTCACTAATGTGTCCTTCTCTGCCCCTTCTCCTGGCAGAGGGAATGCTGACCCTCCGAGCAAGACCCCCAAGCGAGGCTGAGTTCATCGACTGCTTCCAGAAAACCAAACTGGCTTTCAATCTCTTGGTAAGACATGGAGGAGTTTCCATCCTATGCAGGGACAGGGCTTTTCCCCGTGTACCCCAGTAGAGAGCATTTAGAGTGAAACTTGAATGGAAAACATGCCAAAGGACAACAGTGTGAATTCCGGGTTCTTCAGAACTCAGGACAAACATTGCATCAGGCTTGTGCAGGTTTTCTGGGACAAGCTGTTGAACAAAAACTAGAAGCAAAAAGTCCAGGATGGGACAGAGCAGACAGAGGGTTGCAACACCTTGGTCTTTTCAGATCCAGACCTGGGAAGTCTATGCTTGACAGTAACTGAAGTGCCCCATTGCCTCAATATTCCTGGCTCCTCTCTTTCTCCCCTGCCAGACCCTCTGTATTGTGGAGGGGATGAAAAGCAGGAGCATAAAGATATTCCCAGTGCTACCAGCTCTGCTGGGTGAAACATGGTAACAAGGTAGCAGGAATTCTGTCAGTTGTGACCAAACTTGTCCAACGAACACATCCTACAAGCTCCTTCCTGGGCAGTCATTTATAAGGAAACCCCAGAGATTCGTAAACAACCTTAATGCAGGACACCAAGCTCCAGCCTGTACTTTGAGAAGCAAATGTGGATAATTTGTCCCTGCTTAAGATCAGAAGCAGCAGCTGATCTCCTGGCAAGAGCCCAGGGTTGAATGTGGGGCAGAGCTGGGGCTCTATGGTGAAACCCTGCCATGTTCCTCACCATGTGGATGCTGAGTCCCTGGGAAGTGCCAATTCATTGCGTGACCCTTCTGCAGCAGTTGTTTCCCACTTCCCACTCCACATTAATGTTTAATCTCCAACATTTCAAACGCTTTGCATTTTGGTTGGAGTGGGGAGCCTGTCTCCCATGGCAGCAGTGCCAGGAGCCCAGGACAGGAGAAGGAGCTGAATGGAAGCACAAACTGTAGAGGTTTCGTACCGCAGCTCCACTGACTGCTGCTACTGAAACCCAGTTCTTATAGTAAATTAATCCCAAGTGTTTGCTTCTCCATTCTGCCACAGTTCACCTCAAATACCACTGGATTTAGAGCCTTTCAGTGGCCAGGGCATCTCTGGGTGCCACAGGCAAGACCTTGGTGGAGACTTTCCCTTGTCAGCAATTGCCAGGGGACTCTCAGAACACCTATCCTGTTGTTTTCATTCATGGAACTAGTGGGATTCTCAACCCTGCAGTAGGCAGAAGCAACCATAACCCTGGCCTTTCCTCACTAGGACTTTTCAAAATAAGCCAGGGTTTTGTGTGTCTGTTCAGATTACCTTCCAAGGCACTGATTTAACAGAGAGGGTATTCCATGCCTCCTGAAATTCATTGGGAACTAGAAATGGACACAAAATAAAAATGAATGATTCCTACTCCCCCATCCCTTACTCTTCTCATCAGTCAGCAACACTCCCGCCATGTGGCAGGAGAAAAGGTACACTCAGATTAGGGTTAAACTGTGTTTCCTTTCTCTTTCCAGGCCAAACTAAGGAAGCACATCCAGAATCCCAGCGCTTCAGAGTTGGTGCATTTCCTATTTGGACCACTGGAACTGGTAAATCTTATTCCCAGGTTTCACTGGGAACTCCCCTTTTATTTTTACTTCATACTTACAAACAGACAGATTGTGCAGAAGGGTTAGAAAACTGCTCATGCCTGGGAACAGCTTTCTCAGAAACTTCCAGAAGCGATGCCAGTTGCTCCTGGCCTGTGATCCAATTTGCAGCTTGAAGTAAATACAGGAACTCCAGCAAATATGCATTTTTCCATCCAATCAAAAAAGTCTTACTGGGAACAACAGGGGCAGACAGCTGGAGTTCCCAGTGGGAATCTGTCTGGTCTCACCTTCAGGCAAACGTGGCTAAGTATTTGCACTGAAAATGCTTGGAAGCAGAAATCCCAACATGGAAAAGGAGCCAAAAAGGATACAGGAATAGCAAGATACTTTCCATTTTTTGAAGCGTCAGCTTGTGACACTTCACTTGTCTGTAACAACGGCTCATTTGTAGATCAGATCTTGCTTTGACTCCAGTCCAAAAAAAATCTCATGCTCCCCTGAACTATCCAGTCTCCTTCAAGGACTTAGGTTGATGTTTCTTGAGGTGACTGAGCTGATCCACGGATCAGCTTTGTCTTTGATTCCTGCTCCTCTGTGTGTCCCTGGTTTGACATTTCGTCCGTTTCCTGCAAGTTCTCTCCTCTTTGTGTGGTTTGTGTGTGACCCAGATCATCAATAGCTGTGGCGGCCCCGAGCTGGCCAGGTCTGTCCTCAGCCCACTGCTTTCTAAAGACGCCACCGATTTCCTGAGAGGACACCTGACACCCAAAGAGATAAACCTCTGGGATTCCCTGGGGGAGACATGGACCAGATCCAGGTGAGGACAGAGCTGCCACGTTCCCAGGCTCCCCAGGCAGAGGAGATGCTTGGATGCCCTGATGCTCCTGCTTCTCCTTCGAGGGGATGCTCTCAAAGACACATTCCTTGTGAATGTCAGTCACCTCATATTCCCACTTTGTGTCCTAGAGCTGAGTGGCCCCGAGATGCGAACATCCCCACCTACATCCCCAAATTCCGCAACGGCTGGGAACCACCCACAGAAATCTTCCGTGGAGCTCCCTGGGAAATAGACATCGGACACTTGCAGGAGGAGGTTGGTTCTGTGTCCCTGGGGATCCTCTTTTCCTTCTCCCTCCCCCTTTTCCAGAGAGATGGAGATGCAGGGTGTGTGGTGGTGTGCAACAAGTAGTTGGCTCAAAACTCAGTTGGATCTGGTCACTCCAGTTAAGTACAGAAAGCAAATGAGGCTGGAAAAGAGCAGCAATAATTAGCCTCTCCAGATCCAAGGCAACAGCACCCTAGAGTGTAACTGAGCTCCAGGGACACAGGCTTCCCTAAAGAACATCTTGACCGAAAGCTGCCAAGCCATGACTCACCTACCACTATCCCTCTCCCTTTCTCCAATCAGCTTTCCCCTTTCCTGGTAACACTGACGCCACATCTGCATTTCCAGCTCTCCTCAGCCAATGGATATCCTTACCGGAACTCCTCACTCAAGCGTGGCCAGACGGCTGAGCAGACACAGGCTGGGGATGCCTTCAAACAGAACGTCACTCCACATGGAAATAGGTAATGGATCCACACCCCTGGAGATTCAGCTCCTACCCTGGAACCTCATGAACACACATGGACACATACAGTGACACTGGGAAGTTTGGGCGTCCTGGAGACAACTCCCTGCCACTATTAATAACCACAAAGAGAAGATAAAGGTCAGACAAGGGGTTATTCCTCTGAGCTCTGTCTCCTGTTTAACCCCCAGCAGCTCTGCAAGGAAAGGAATCCCGGGTGTTTTCCACCACAGGAGGCAAAAATACTGACTTCATCAGTCCATCCAGAGGTCATTTCCCAACATCAGCTCACCAAAGGGACATTAAGGATCAGGTGCCAAAGATGCTGCACTGTGCTTTGGCTCTCCATATGTGAAGAGATGTTGGAATCATGGAATTACAGAATGGATTGGGTGGGATGGGACCTTAAAGATTATCCAGTTCTAACCCCCTGCCATGACCAGAGACACCTTCTGATATCCCAGGTTGCTCCAGGCTCT